>PKMM01011685.1:0-23520 GCA_002933915.1 Eutrema heterophyllum | reverse complement strand
AGAAAGGACAACGGTTTATTGCAGTACCAAAGCCGCTGAAGCTTGACGATGAGCACTATGGTTACTGGAAGGTATCCATCAGACATATGATTCAAAGTATTGATATGGATGCTTGGTTCGCAGTGGAAGATGGATGGACACCGCCAACAACGAAGAACGAAGCTGGGGAAACGATTCCAAAGCCCAAGAGTACATGGACTGCCGATGAGAAGACAGGAGCAAACCACAACTCTCAGGCTTTGTCTGTCATTTTTTTTTCGTTGCCCATGAACCAGTTCACTCGGGTGCAAGGGTGTAAGTCTGCAAAGGAGGCTTGGGACATTCTGCATGTCTCATTTGAAGGCACCAGTAATGTGAAGCGTACTCGACTTGACATATTGGCCTCAGAATTTGAGAATCTGACAATGGGAGATGGTGAGTCTGTTGATGAGTTCAGCAGCAAGCTGAGTTCGATTTCTCAGGAGGCAGTTGTTTTGGGGAAGAGATACAAGGACAAGAAGCTGGTGAAGAAGTTTCTCAGGAGTTTGCCTGCTAAGTTTCAGTTGCACAAGTCTGCTATTGATGTATCTCTAAACTCAGATGAGTTGAAGTTCGACAAAGTGGTCGGGATGATGGAGGCGTATGAGCTGCAGATGAAGAAGAAAGATCAGACTACAGGGAAATGCATTGCTCTAACGGATGTTGAGAATCAGACATGTGTGACTGAGGACAACGTAGGGTTGATTGTCAGGAAGTACTTCAGAAAGATGGAAAGAGGTCAACGCAAGGGAACCTCAACTTTCGGCAAACCTGATGCATAAAGGGAAATCAGGAAGTCGGAGTAACAATGTGCTGAGTGTGACGGTATTGGCCATTTCAAGTCTGAATGTCCAACTATCAAGAAGAAAAGGTTGTTGCAATGTTATGAGTGTAAAGGATATGGTCATACGAAGGCGGATTATTTTGGATCATCTTGGACAAAACAAAAGTCGTATGTGACATGGAGCGAGAGTGATCCTGATGAAGACGAGGATGATGGAGAAGAAATCCTTAACAACTTTGTTGCCCATTTTGGGGTCATTGAAGAAGAAAAGAGAGGAACAGCCCTGGAAGTCATGATTGAAGGAAATCAGGCATCTGATTCAGAATCAGAGGAGGAAGACCTTGATCTGCCATTGGAAGAGAAAATCAGTATTCTGATTGAAGATCTGATTGTGAGGAAAAAGGAGAATCACGATCTCATTTCAGAAAAGAAGGATTTGATGAGTAAGATTACCATTTTTGAAAAGGATTTGTCTGAGGAAAATGTCAAATCACTGGGCTTGGAGAAACGGTTGGAAGATCAGCTGAGAAATATCAAGATACTGAGCAAAGGAACCAAAGATCTTGACAAACTCCTTACTATTGGCAGAAAGTGTAATGTCAATCGGGGACTGGGATATCAATAAGGTAATTTGAGTGGTCCAACTCATTTTGTTAAAGGTTCAACCTCATTTGAGAAGCAACCAGAAGCAAACCAAAAAAAGGAGCATCAGGAACCCGAAGTGGTATGATCAGAAGTGTGTCTGCACACAACTGGAGGAATTCAGAACATAAGTCTGACTAATACAACTTCACAAGTAGGAGAACTGGATGCTGGTATTGTGGCAGTCAGAGTCACTACAAGGCTGGTTGTTACATGTTTCTGGATCGAGTTGCACAAGTCATGCGACAGAAGAAGTTTCATAGAGATGGTAAGAGAGCCAATCATGTGTACATTAAGAAAAACGATATGTACTGTCATATGGCATACACAATAGAGGAGTCTGACTCTGGACGGAAGCGGTGGTATTTTGACAGTGGCTGTTTAAGACACATGACTGGAGCAGACAGGAATTTGAGCAAATTTGAAGAAGTCTCAGCTGGTAAAGTTACCTTTGGCGATGGAGCAAAAGGAAAGGTCAAAGGCAAGGGTGTCACTCGTGGTGAAACTCAACCAAATCTGAAAGATGTGTATCTTGTTGATGGTCTAAAGGCTAATTTAATTAGCATCAGCCAACTGTGTGATAATGGGTTGGATGTCACTTTCACAAGACTTGGATGCAAGGCAGTGGATCAATAGGGCGTTGTAAGGCTAGAAGGTCTGAGGTCTGGAAAAAATTGCTATATGTGCCAATCCAACAAGACGTGTTTGAGTACTTCTCTTGACAACGAAGCTTAGCTCTGGCATCAGAGGTTAGGTCATCTAAATGTCCGAACAATGCTGAAGCTTGCTCACTAGGAGGTTGTTCGAGGGATACCAAAGCTGAGCTCTGATCCGAAATTTGTTTGTGGACCGTGTAACAAAGGGAAGCAGGTTAAGGGTCATCACAAAGCGGTACAAGATGTCAGATCCAAGAATGCTTTGGACTTGGTTCACATGGATTTAATGGGATCAATTCGAGTAGAAAGCATGTCTGGTAAGAAATTCATTCTTGTTGTGGTCGATGACTACACTCGATACACATGGGTCAGGTTTCTGCGTGAGAAGTCAGAAACATTGTACAATTTCAAAATCTTGGCTCCTCAGTTGAAGAATGAGACGTGGGGAATCAAGACAATCAGAAGTGACCATGGTGGTGAGTTTCAGAATGATCTCTTCGATCTGTTCTACAACAATTAGGGAATTGTTCATTAATACTATGCGCCACGTACACCAGAGCAGAATGGTGTAGTGAAAAGGAAGAACCGAACCCTGTAAGAAATGTCTAGAGCAATGTTGCATGGTAATCAAGTTACTCAACAGTTCTGGGCTGAGGCAGTTAATACATCATGTTACATCATCAACCGAGTGTATGTCAGAAAAGACACCATACGAGTTATGGAAAGGCAAGACGCCCTTTGTGAGTTATTTCCACATCTTTGGTTGCACGTGCTATATTCTGAATGATAAGGATCAGCTGGGCAAGTATGATTCCAAAAGCGACGAGGGGATGTTTCTAGGTTACTCAGGCATCATCACAACTTTCAGAGTCTTCAATAAGCAAACATGTACAGTTCAGAAGACAGTTAATGTGGTGTTTGATGATGCTTCCTTCCACCGGCTGTCGATAGTCTCGGTAGGTTCAAACACAAAACAAGTACTTGCTGACGCTGAGTCCTCGGAATAGTAGTATATGCAACAGTCTGTTAACATATATCAGATTGATGATTGTGGTACTCTGAATCCTCAGGTGCATCGAAATCACTCTACAAACAATGTTATAGGAGAGAGAGCAGAGTTACCAGAGGAAAGAAGACTGAGTGTAAACAGCTGGTCGGGAAATGTCAGCATACTGAGCTGTCTCTGTAGAACACTGAAATGGCGTTGATTGATGGATATTGGATAGCTGCTATGCAGGAAGAACTTGAGCAGTTCAAGCAAAGTGATGTCTGGAATTTGACTCAACGACCACGGGATGACAACGTCGTAGGAACAAAGTGGATGTTCAAAATAAGACTGATGAAAGTGGACTTATGGTCAGAAACAAGGTGCGGCTTGTCGCTTAAGGATATTCTCAGGTTGTAGGAGTGGACCATGTTCCCAGACTTGGAATTTGTGCAAGATATCAGGCCAAGCCAAAGATGTCACACATGTTAGCTGTGAAAACGATCAACAATGATACGATCAAGAGCCTGATGGGGTATTGTGATGTTGTTCGGGCTGGATCTTTGGATGATCAGAAAAGCACGAGTGGTAGATGCTTCTTTATGGGGAACAATCTGATCTCATGGAACAGTAAGAAGCAGAACAGTGCGCTGGGAAGTTGATGTGCTAAACTTATGTGGATGAAATAAATGGCAGCCAAGTACGGTATGATTTATAAATCTTTATTAGTTCATTGTGACAATCAGAGTGCCATTAACATTGCCAAGAATCATGTTCAACATTCTCGAACGAAACATATTGATATTAGACATCATTTTATTCGTGAACTTGTTGAGGAGAAACTGATTATGGTTGATCATGTGAGTACTTAATTTCAACTGGTTGATTTGTTTACTATACCTTTGGACTTCAATAGATTGATTAATGTAAGAAAGTCCATAGGTGTTTGTGAGATCTAACCTGTTTTGCAAGTGTGTGGATCTAAGACAGGGATATGCACAAAAGCGGACTTCTAAGCTAAAATCAATTTAATCAAATTCAGTATCTTGTATATGTAGTGCACTGTGGAAAACAGCTGCATGTCATGCCGTTCTGAGTGGAGTGTGTGGGGAAGTCAAAGAGCTGATGAGAGGCATAAGTGTGCATACTATTCAACAAAAAGGAGCTCTGAAATATTAAATCAAGAGTATGCACAAGTATCAGAGGTTCATAAGTCAAATGATATCTCTAATACACATCAGAAGATTTAACATGAGCTAATGAAGGTCAGAAACATGAAAGATGATCAGAAACCTAAAGGGTGATTAGCAATGAATATTGAATCCTTATTCCGAGGTTGTGTTAAGTCAAAAAAAAAAAAAAAGGAAAAAGGGGACTTAACACACACCTGTCCGTGCATTCTCTAAAAAAAATTCCAGCTACCTTACACATATCACTCAAAATGAAGACATGCTGGTGTGAAAAACTAGCCATAGAGCCCATGACTGCTATTTTCATACAGAGTGGTGAAGTTTGCTCTCAAATAAGTCATGATCACACTACAAAAAAAAATGTTTTACATCATTTAAATTGTATCACAAAATTAAATGATATTATTTTGAATTATTTATTAGTAACTGATGTAAAATATGTAGTTTAACATCAGTTATGATAATTGATTTTATTTTTGATTATTTTAACATCAAATCAATCAAAATTGATACAAATCTCTATTAATTTGTATCACTTTAATAAAAATGATACAAAAATATATATGCACATCAATTAAATAATCGATATATTTATTATTTTTGTTGGCATCATCTAAAAAATGATACAAAACTTACATCACTAACAAAAAATTGATGCTCATAATATTTTTATTGATTTCTATAAAGTTATTCATGTGATTTTGCTTCGATTATCAAAACTGATGTTATTTAATCTTAATTTGTATCGATTAAAACATTTGATACCAATAGAACCAATTTATATCAATAGAAGTAAATAACTTATACTGATTTGTTCTTTTCCGTCATTTCCTCTTCACCTCTCCCCAAACACCTCTCTTCCTCTCTTTTTTTCCTCCTCTACTTCCTTCAGATCTGACTATGTAAGCTCCACCACCGCCTCCACCGCAAATCTCTATGCCTCTCTCCCTCTCCGCCATCGGATCCAGAACTGTCACGAATTCCGTTTTTGCTGGCGAATAAGAAAAATAAGATGTTGACAGCTTCGGCTTCCTCCTCATCGACGGCGAATATCGTCTACAAGAGAAGCCAATCGACGACGTCTGTGGCCTATGGNCAAAATTGATACAAATCTCTATTAATTTGCATCAATTTAATAATAATGATACAAAAATATATATGCAAATCAATTAAATAATCGATATATTTATATTTTTGTTGGCATCATCTCAAAAAATGATACAAAACTTACATCACTAAAAAATTGATGCTCATAATATTTTTATTGATTTCTATAAAGTTATTCATGTGATTTTGCTTCGATTATCAAAACTGATAATCTTAATTTGTATCGATTAAAACATTTGATACCAATAGAACCAATTTATATCAATAGAAGTAAATAACTTATACTGATTTGTTCTTTTCCGTCATTTCCTCTTCACCACTCCCCAAACACCTCTCTTCCTCTCTTTTTTTCCTCCTTTACTTCCTTCAGATCTGACTATGTAAGCTCCACCACCGCCTCCACCGCAAGTCTCTATGCCTCTCTCAGTCTCTCTCCCTCTCCGCCATCGGAGCCAGAACTGTCACGAATTCCGTTTTTGCTGGCGAATAAGAAAAATATAATGTTGACAGCTTCGACTTCCTCCTCATCAACGGCGAATATCGTCTACAAGAGAAGCCAATCGACGACGTCTGTGGCCTATGGAGGTTCTAATTTCAGCACCTCTCTTTCTCATAGAAGACGTCAATTTATCACGAGTACCACTTCTCTTTCACTTTCTCCCTGATTATGTGAAATCTCAGATTCTGGTTCGGAAGCTTTGAAGATTGGGATGTTCCTTTTGCTGGCCGTGATAAATTAATTGGATTTAGGGTTTCTAAACAATTCTCTTTGGGAAACGAAGAGCATCTCAGAAAGTCAGAATTTAAGAAGTCACACAAGATCAAGGTAACTTTGTTTGATATATTTATGTTTAATCATATTTGATTGATGCTTTTGTTTTGGGTTTGAATTGAATGAAATCGGAACCAACTAATTACTTTCAAATCTGGTTTCTAAAAGTTTTAGAAACTTGAACGAATGATTTCTAAAGCTGGTCTCTATATTCTGTTTGTTTTTGTTTTTTGATTTAAACTATTGTGACTTTGGTTCTAAAGTTGAGTTCTTAGTAGATTCTCGATAATACACTTAAAACCATTTTTCCGAATTGTTACCTTTTTCTCTGATGAATTGTTCATTGAGTCACTGGTTGTGGATTTTTTTGGGCAAATTGTAAGCCAAATTGGTTAAATTCTGATGTGAAAATTTCAATCATGTTGAAAAAGTCGAATCCATATACGGCTATTTGATGATCCAGATGCAAGGGATTAGTTTACAAACAAGAAGGGATTATGTACTTGGGAGCGGATGCAAAGATGTCAAAGTACGGCTTTGGAAAGAGTACAAACGAAATTCTTTGTTGCAACTCGCACGAAACCGGATGGAAGCTTCATATTTGAGGAAGCTAAAGCACGTGGGGTTAGTTTTTCCTTTTAACTAACGAAACTTTGAAGAAAATAGAGTTTTGAATTGTGATCACACCCTCAGCTTATTTGATTTGCTTGCATTTAGATATAACCCCTTGATTTAATATGTTATGTTTCAATCTGATTTGTTTGTCTTTGTTCAGATGAAGACACGGGTGAAAGAATTAGAAGAAAAAGTCAAAACTATGACTATGTTCATCCAACAGATACTTGGTACTCAACTTAGCGAACAAGTATATTGATCATTTGTAAGTTATATTATATTCGTTTACTCTGTTGTCTATTTTAGATGATAAACTAATTTGTTGTCTATTTTTTTTTTTTTAGGAAATGGGTACCAATGGAGTTAGAACGTTTATGATTAAAGATCATGGTGGTCATGTTCAACATTAGTGCGAAAGAATTTTTAGCAACTTTAATTATTTTATTTATGTTAAATATTTTATACATTTACACTACGAATGGATGATGTGATTCAGTTTTTATTACGTTAATTAGCAATTTAGATTTGATTTTTATTTAATTAATTATATAATTTAATATTTATTGTAAATTAATTTTTAATATGCTAAAATTACGTCAATGAATAAATTACTTTAAACTAATACTAATTTTAAAATCAATTATGTACAAATGATATAAATATTTACATAATTTGTTGTAAATGACAACTGTTAATATCAATTATTGACAAATGATATATACATTTGACATCAATTATTATAACCGTAACAAATATTAGCATCAATTATATTAATTGATGTCTTGGGGAAGCATAGACTACTAAGAGATCTCAAAGAAACATAAGAATAAATAGATAAATAAAAAAAAAAATTAACTTGTACTTTCATGTCAGCTATCGCTCTAGGTCACTTAATAGTTCATGTCTAAATGTGTTTGACTATCTTTTGATCTGTGTGAATATGTAATTTTGATTAGGCGGGTGGTCTAAGGTGTTCTAAGAACAGCGATGTGTTATCAAGTATGCAATAATGAAATTGTTAAGTGCTGTCAGGATCAAATGTTTTAGGAATGCAGGCTTAAGCCTATTTGTCTCAAATTTACCTTTTAGAATTATGAATCGATTATTAATATTTCCGAATTTTGATGTTTTAATTTTTTTTCATTAATTGGTTATTAATCGATTTTAAAATTTTCCCATTATTAATTTTTTTCCTTTTTATTAACTTTGGATTTTATGATCAATTTACATTTTCTATTTTTCTTTTTTGTTTAATAATTTTACCTTTTAAGATTATAAATCAATTATAAATTTAGTAAATTTTTTTGGAAGTTTTTCTTACACATGTTAGAATTTAATCGATTAACTTGACATGTGTCGCGAACAGGAGAGTTAGTTACTGGTAGTGATTATGGTAGCGAATTCATGCGAATGAATGATTATTTTGTAAAGTGGGAGATTCATCAGACTTCTTGTGTGGGAACACCACAATAAAATGGGAGAGTTGAAAGGAAGCACGTGTATTGATGTTTCAAGCAAATATGCCAATAGAATTTTGGGGTCAATATGTGTTAAATGCTGCATATCTGATCAATCGAACACCGTGTGAGTTACACAAAGGAAAAAATCATTTTGAGATTATCTTTCGCAAGCCTTATGCGTATAGTGAGATTCGGATATTTGGGTGTATGCTCATAATGAGAAGCGACATGGAGACAAGTTTGCTAGTCGTAGCTGAAAATATGTTTTTATTGGTTATCCTTACGCGAAGAAATGGTGGTCTTTGTTTGATCTGAGCACACATGAAATCTTTGTATCTCGTGATGTCTATTTTGTTGAGGAACGATTTCCTTATTTGGAGCTAAAAGACACACATGTGGATGATGCTTGCAATTCTGAAAAGACAAGGTTATTTGTAGAGGATGGTGTTAGATTCACACATGGATATGAATTCGTGCATGATACAACTTCTGTTTCGCAGGGTGTAGTGACACAGCGTGTCACACAAGGAGTAACAGAGTTACACGATGAGGCTGTCAGAGATACGATGATACATACTCAGGTTGTGTCAGACGATGTTGCAGAGGGAGAGGCATGTGATGTAGCAGAAGAAATATCAGAGATTGCAGGAGAGATACGATGATACATTATGAGACTGTAGAAGAGAGAGTAACATAGGCGGAACCTGCAATAGTGACACAGGCGGAACCTGCAGCAGTGACACATGCAGAGTCTGTGCAACAGTCTGTACCAGATGAAGTGTTGGGACGAGGAATGAGGCAGAAAGAATCCTCTGTCAAGTTGCGTGACTATGAACTCAACAAAATGTTTACGATGAAGGCATCTACTGTGAGGCAAGGGTCAAATCAAGAGTATGTAATTGAGAATTTTGTGAATTGTGATAGATTTTATGAGCCACACAGAGCATTTTTGTGTATCATAACTGCAAGAGTTGTGCCACGGACATTCGCTGAGGCAATGAAATGTCCACAATGGAGAGAAGCAATGAGATTGGAAATTGAAGTCCAGGGACGAAATAAAACATGAGCAAATGAACAGTTACCAGCATGTAAGTGATTTCAGTGTTTTCACCTAGTCAATTAATACTAAAGTTCACACTACCACAATCGTAACGGTTGTCAATGCAGTACTTTGAGATCGAATCCACATAGACCAAGGTTACACTACAATTCTCACAATTCAAAACTAAGCTAAGACAAGAATATGGTTGGTTTTGGTAAAGTAACGAAAGCAATTAAAAACGATGTAAATTCAATAAGGGAAAAGCGTTAGGTCGAGGGTTTCTTCGCAGGAATCCAGAGATCACGAATCAGACAACTATGGAACAATTAAACACAAGTTTCAAACTCAAACATAAATATTAACCAATCCACTTCCGTGCTCATGGTTACTAAACCTAGCACCCTAAAATCCTAACTTCCGTTGGCATAGAATTCTAGGTCAGCCTTAACGAGCATGTTCAATATGTTCACGAATCACCTTAACATCAACTTCCGCAGGGTAAGGATAATTTGCTCGCTTATGTTCTTTCTAGCAACCTAATACACTTCTGCGCTCTTAGATTAAGCCCTAGTTCATAGACCTAGCGGTCAGCTCAAGTCTAAGCAATAAACACAACAATAAGCGAAAACCACAAAAGATAAATCATTATTTGTGTATAACTCAATGATTCATGGATTCCTTTGAAACCCTAAACCTAACTAGTGAACTACTCAGACATGGAAATTAACAGAGAACAAGCAAAAAGATGAAGAAGACATAGTATAGATTAAGAGAGAAAGGGTTTAGAATTCTTCTCAATAGATGCCAAGATTCTTCTCCAAAGTTTACAATAATCAAGAGCAAAAAGTCTGAGTAGAATGAAAAGCGGTATCAAGCCGTGCCGTCAAAGAGGCTAAAAATAGAGTATATATAGGTCTAGGTCGAATTAGGTCAAAATAGGGAGTTTCCAAGGCAAAACAGGAAAATCAGAAGTTTCATTTTTCTTCTCGTCGGCCTGCATCGACCGATGCACTCCTTGCATCGGTCGATTGCTGCTTCTCTAGTCCTGTTGCATCGATCGATTGCTGAACTAAGCAAGAAGAAAGGGTTTGAAAACACGGAGACTCACATTTCCTTTAGAATTCCGCAATGAGAAATACCTTAGTAATCCACGTATTGCCAAACTAGCTCCAGATCGAACCACCATGTACTTCTTTACAAGTATTTGCAGCCTCCCAGATTCAACTCATTATCACAGAATAATCCAAAGCTATCATTGCTGGGTCTCATCAAGGATCATAGTGCCAAGAACCTTCTAGACTCTTTCCCTTTCGATATCGTGACAAGACAACAACACAACCTTCGATACTTTTTCCCTCCCCCAAACTTATTCTTTTCTTATTTTCTTTTCTTTGGGTATATATTTTTTTATCAAGGTTACGAGACGCGAGTATTGATGGTGTTTGCCACCGAATCCCTGGTTCATCCCCTTTTTAAATCAAAGATGTAGGCGAATGATGAGATCGTGGGAAATTTTCCTAGCCCTCGCTTCCAACTTTGTGTGATCATCTTTTTCGAAGTAAAATAATGGGATCGATGAAAATTTTCCTAGCCCTTTACTCGAAAGAAAATCATTTCATCTTTTCTACTTTTTATTTTAAATAAGGGAGAGGAGTACCATACTTTCACACAGGTTGTCTTGTCAGATACGAATGAGGAGCCAAGCTCTGAAAACACCAATCACGATGATGAGGTAAATTGAAGAGCGCATAAATTAGCTCAACTTTTTGAATTTCTCTGGAAACATGGATGCCTCTGATTAGCTGGTCAGCCTTTAGATTTTTCATTAGTTTGGTCTGAAACTAGCTCTGCAACAATGGTCACTTAGATGCAAATCATATAAAAATTCAAAGGTCGTGATCCTAATCTCCAATAAGTTTTGACTCAATAAAACAGAATGACTTAAAGGAAACATAAAAATAACTCAAAGGTAAACAAAAGAAAGAAAATGGCATTAGTAACTGTTGATACCGGGTTTAGCACAACCCGATAATCACACAAGAATAAGCCGAGATAGCCGGTGAATCAGGTCGGTCGTCCGACCATCAAGGTTCGATGTGAGATCGACGTGAAGGTCGGCCTAGTCTCGACGACGAGCTAAGACGGCGGAGAAGAAGAAGTGATTTTATAGCTGAACCCCGAAGGGCTGCCTACGTACCCCGGGATGGGGATCAAGCCAGATCGTAGTTCACTCGGTTACAAGAGGGAGTTCAGCGGGCTGCCGAGTTGCGAAGATGGTGAGTGTGGGTGAGGTCGGCATCGTGTATGGTTCGTGGTTGGAATGTTCGGCATGTTGACATGATTGGTATGTTCGGCATCTTGGTGAGCTCGGCATGATGCCGTGATCGATATGTTTGGCGTGGTTTCGAATGAGCTCGGCAGAATGAGTAAACTCGGCGCGTGTGGAGAGATGTCGTATAGGTGCAGTTCGAGATGGTGAGCTCGTCTCTCCGTGGTGGGCTCGTTGCGAGTTCGTTCTTGGTGATTTAGTTCCTCGCGGGTCCGTCATGGTGAGAGCCAGATTGTGAGCACGTCGTCAGAGTGAGCTGGGCACATCTTCAAGTGAGCTCGGTATCGTGACATGCTCGGCACGTCTTCATGCTCGGCACGGTAGTTATGATGAGATCGGTAGATTGGGATCGGTGTTTGGCGGTGAGAGCGAGTAAGGTCGGTGTTTGGTGGGTTCGGCATGTGCTGTGAGGTCGGCGTGTTCCATGAGGTCGTCTTGGTGTGTACGAATTCGGAGTTTATGAGCTCATGGGAGTGAGTTCGGCAGTGTCATTTTCTCTCTCTTCAATTCCTCCTCTCTCCTTGAGTTCTGAGACCTGACGTCATCGCTGACGAGGTGCTGACGTCATCATTGATGGGCTTTTGTTTTTGGTGGGCCGAGCTTGATTTGTATTGGGCTAGGGTGGGGTGCTAAACCCACCACCACCAGTAACGATAGATACCCTCCCCCAGACTTACTTCACACCGTCTCGGTGTGAAAATAAATGAGGAAGAAGGCAAAAAAGACTTAAAAAAAGTAAAAAAATAAAAGAGAAAATAAAAAGAAAAACGTACCGGTGGGTTGCCTCCCACCAAGCGCTTGTTTAAAGTTATTAGCTTGACTTGGCAGCCTTTTAGGCGTGAGACGGGTTATCAAGGGGAATGGTTTTTTCCCCATCGATTTCTACGTCGGCGAGGTATGGCTTTAGGCGCTGACCATTAACCACGAACTCATTTCCTGCAGTGCTCAGCAACACCACAACGCTGTACGGTCGCACCTCCTTAATGGTGAATGTGCCGGACCATCGCGATCTCAGCTTCTCTAGAAAACGTTTTAGGCGAGAGTTGTATAGTAATACATGATCGTTTGCAGCGAAGTTCTTAGAAATTATCTTCCTGTTGTGATAGGCTTTGTTCTTTTCTTTGTATTTTTGAGTTCTCGTAAGCCATGTGACGTATTTCCTCCAGCTCGTGTAGTTGCATCGTCCTTCGTTCAGAAGCAGGTTTTATGTCGAAGTTTAGCAACTTTACAGCCCACGCTGTCTTGTATTCGAGCTCTACCGGAAGGTGACATGATTTCCCGTAAACAAGATGGAATGGTGTCGTTCCCAAGGGTGTTTTGAACGCAGTTCGATATGCCCAAAGAGCGTCGTCTAACTTTATAGCCCAGTCCCGCCTTGACGTGTTTACTGTCTTTTGCAAAATACTCTTGATTTCCCTGTTGGAAATTTCGACTTGTCCACTCGTTTGAGGGTGATAGGGAGTGGCTACCTTGTGCCTGACCCCATGCTTTTTCAACAAGTTGTCAAAGACCTTGTTGATGAAATGAGATCCGCCATCGCTGATAACTATTCTAGGTACACCGAACCTTGGGAAGATTACCGATTTGAACATCTTTAATACCACCTTGGCATCATTTGTTGGGCTAGCTAGTGCTTCCACCCATTTAGACACATAGTCCACCGCCACCATGATATATTGATTTCCATAAGAGGACGAGAAAGGACCCATGAAATCGATTCCCCACACATCGGACACTTCAACTTCCAAGATGAAATTTTGTGGCATTTCGTTCCTTTTGCTAATATTCCCCTGCCTCTGACATGAATCGCACTTGGAAACGAAAGCATGTGCGTCACGAAACATAGTCGGCCACCAGAAACCGGCTTGTAGAACTTTTGACACCGTCTTGAACGTGGCGAAGTGTCCTGCATAGTTTGAACCATGACAATAGAATAGAATACCGGGAATTTCCTCCTCTGAAACACATCTTCGAAAGACGCCATCTGAGCCTTGCTTGTATAAGTATGGCTCATCCCAAAAATAGTGTCTGATAACTCTCAAAAACTTCTTCTTCTTGTTTCCCACAAAGCCAATTGGTTCCTTTGCTGCAGCCAAGTAATTTGCTATCTCACCGAACCAAGGAATTTCAGGGAGCTTGGTGTGGCATAGGGGTATGTGGTAGTCATTGCGCCCGATACTGATTGCGTAGACGTTCTCCTCTGGTAGGCTGTCGTTTAAAGGAACCTCTTCGTCCACACACAACCTAGATAAATGATCTGCAACACCATTCTCGATCCCCTTCTTGTCTTTGATCTCAAGATCAAATTCCTGCAACAGGAGAATCCAACGCAAGAGTCTAGGTTTGGCATCTTTCTTTGTAAGTAGATACTTCAGGGCCGCGTGATCAGTATGCACTATAACCTTAGACCCCACAAGAAAAGACCTGAACTTCTCAAAAGCGAACACGATGGCGAGCAGTTCCTTCTTGGTTGAAGCGTACTTGCATTGCGCGTCATCTAGGGTCCTGCTGGCGTAGTAAATAACATGAAGCTTCTTATCTTTTTGCTGTCCCAAAATAGCTCCCACTGCTAAATCGCTAGCATCAGTCATCACTTCAAAAGGGAGCTCCCAGTCTGGTGGTTGAACAATCGGTGCGCTGACAAGTGCTCCCTTGATTGTGTGGAAGGCCTCCAGACAATCGCTGTCAAAATTAAACCTCACCTCCTTGCAAAGCAATCGGGTTAATGGTCTAGCAATTTTGGAGAAATCCTTGATGAACCTCCTGTAGAACCCGGCATGTCCCAGGAAGCTTCTAATCCCTTTGACAGAATCGGGAGGTTGTAGACTACTCATCACCTCTATCTTTGCCTTGTCGACTTCGATGCCCTGTTCTGAAATCCGATGACCCAAAACAATCCCATCTCTGACCATAAAATGGCACTTCTCCCAGTTCAATACCAGATGTTTTTCCTCGCAGCGCTGCAATACCCTGCACAAATTAGAAAGACAAACAGAAAAGGAGGATTCGTAGACCGAAAAATCGTCCATGAAAACCTCCATTATGTCCTCAATCAGGTCAGTGAAAATTGACATCATGCAGCGCTGGAATGTCGCTAGGGCGTTGCATAAACCGAATAGCATTCTGCGATAAGCAAAAGTGCTATAAGGACATGTGAACGTGGTCTTCTCCTGGTTGTCTGGAAACATGGGAATCCGAAAGAAACCAGAATAACCATCTAGAAAACAGTAGTATGGGTGGTTAGCCAATCTCTCAAGCATTTGATCAATAAAGGACAAAGGAAAATGATCTTTACGAGTAGCAGCATTCAACTTCCTATAATCAATACACATCCTATGCCCTGTAACAGTTCTAGTTGGGATCAACTCATTTTTTTCATTATTAACAACTATCACACCACCCTTCTTTGGCACAACATGAACTGGGCTCACCCAAGTACTATCGGAGATAGCATATATAATGCCCGCCTCTAGAAGTTTGATTATCTCCTTCTTTACAACATCCTTGAGATTCGGGTTTAACCGTCTATGATGTTCTATCGAAGTCATCGATTCATCCTCTAGATGTATCCTATGCATGCAAAGATGGTGAAATTCCTGTGAGATCATCTAGTGAGTAGCCTAAAGCTCTACGATACTTTCTAAGCTCACACAGAAGCAAAGCAGTTTCAACGTTGTTCAGCTCAACATTGATGATCACAGGGTAAGTAGAATTAGGGCCAAGAAATGCGTACCTTAGCCCAGCTGGGAGTGGCTTGAGCTCGATTTTTGTAGCTTTCAGCTCGCTCCACGGGTTCGCAAGAGGCGTAGGGGGACTCACAGCCGGAGGCGTCTCTGCGGCTTCTTCCAGGCTGATGTATTCAACCATCTCCTCTATTGTCTGGATTGAATCCAGCATCTTAGCATACCTTGTTGCATCATCACTCATAAACCCGTGTTCACTCTCAGTCCTTGTCAAAACAGTCTCCAACGGGTCATCTACTAAGATCTCTTCAACCACTTTGTCAGAGATCTCTAGTGAGTCATCAATCGAGAAAGTCTGACCGTCTAACATAGGTTTTTTCAACATCTTGTCCATCTCAAACTTCATGACAATTTCTCCTAGGTGGAGATCTATTTGCCCATTCTTCACATCTATTATGGCTCATGTTGTACACAAGAAAGGTCTTCCCAAAATGAGAGGATCCCTCGGTTCTTCATCTAGCTCTAGAACCACAAAATCTGCAGGAACGAATGCATCTCCAATTCGCACATGTAGATCTTCAAGAACACCAACAAGAAGTTTCACATAGCGATCGACAAATACTAATGAGATCTTAGTTTGCTTGAACTTTGTCAAGCCGAGTCGCTTAGCCACAGAATATGGCATCAGGTTGACGCTGGAACCGAGATCACACAAAGAGCAAGCAAAGGTTATTGGCCCAATCTGCACAGAGAGAACGAACTTCCCTGGATCGCCTAGCTTCTTCGGCGTCCTGTTTTGGAGGACAGCGCTACAATCTTTAGAAACCATCATGACACTGTCTTCAGTAGATACCTTACTCGTCACCAAGCTCTTCATATACTTCCTCAATGAAGGTATCATTTGGATTGTGTCGACCAGAGGAAGCTTCACCATGAGATCTTTCAACATTTCCCTGCACTTTGCTTCTGCTAGGTCCTTGCGCGACTTCTTTTGACGAGTAGGGTATGGAACCTTCGAAGTGTAGACACGTGTGGGAGGCTGCACCTGTGGCTCTTCTGCAACGTATGTATCTGTAGAAACCTTCTCTTTTGGAGTTGTTTCTTCGCCATCCCCATCTAGATCAATCACTACATCAGCATCCTTTTCTTTTCGTGCAGCAGGTTCTAGCGCTTTCCCGCTTCTGAGTGTGATGGCGTTGACGAACTCGTTCTTTGGATTCTGCTATACTTTCCCTGGAAGAACTCCTTGTGGCCTCTTAATTCCTTTGGCAGTTTGAGCAACCTGAGTGTCTAGCTTCTTCACATGACTGCATATAGCTTCATACTTGACGTTGAGATCGTTGTACATGTTATCAACCTTGACATTGATCTCCTTAGCAGATTGCTGCTGATTTAGCAGAAGTTGCTGCATGAGAAGTTTCAACTCATCTTGAGAATCATTCGCGGAGCTTGCGGGTGCCTGGAATGGGATGTGTTTCGTTGTCTAGAAGGCGTTGAACGCTTGTTTCTGTTGAAACCCAGCTTGAAACCTGTTCTCACCTTGGTACCCATGAGAAAAACCCGAGGCGCCTGCGTTTTGCGCAAACATCTTTCCATGTTGTTGAGTTTGCTGAGGGTAGACTTGATCCTGGGGATTTTCGACATTGGTGCTTCTATAGGACATGTTCAGATGGTTTATGTAACTCTGGCTGAAACATCTGTTCTGCATATACCCTTGCCCGTTAACGAAGTTCACCTCTTGTTGTTCATCAGTTTCTTCCTCGGCTGATCCTTGACAGTGGACCACATCTCCTACCTCCTCGCAGGACTGCACACCTCTCTGATTTCCCTTCAGCAACCAATTCACCTTAGCGGTCAGCTCATCAATCTTCTGCGACTCCGCATTGTTGACCCGTTTGGATCTGTCATACTCAGGACATCGATTCCCAGAACTTGCAGCCAAGTTCTCTATCAGCTGATACGCTCCTTCCTTAGTCTTCGTCATGAAATCTCCATTGCTTGCAGCATTAAGGGCGTTTTTGTAGTCCCAGTTGACTCCATCGTAGAAGATACTTAGGATCTGCTCATCTGAGTACCCATGATGGGGACAGTCTCTGTGGTACTTGATAATCGACTTTTGCAAGTATTTGAGTCAATTACTCAATATACAATGTAGTATATAAGGTATCGAATCCAATGGATAGTGTCTCAAGCACTAGGAATGCATAAATCTTCCTAAGTTAGGCAAATAAAAGTAGTTTTGATTTCTAACAACTGTTGATACCGGGTTTAGCACAACCCGATAATCACACAAGAATAAGCCGAGATAGCCGGTGAATCAGGTCGGTCGTCCGACCATCAAGGTTTGATGTGAGATCGACGTGAAGGTCGGCCTAGTCTCGACGACGAGCTAAGACGGTGGAGAAGAATAAGTGATTTTATAGCTGAACCCCGAAGGGCTGCCTACGTACCTCGGGATGGGGATCAAGCCAGATCGTAGTTCACTCGGTTACAAAACGGAGTTCAGCGGGCTGCCGAGTTGCGAAGATGGTGAGTGTGGGTGAGGTCGGCATCGTGTATGGTTCGTGGTTGGAATGTTCGGCATGTTGGTGAGCTCGGCATGATGCCGTGATCGATATGTTCGGCGTGGTTTCGAATGAGCTCGGCAGAATGAGTAAACTCGGCGCGTGTGGAGAGATGTCGTATAGGTGCAGTTCGTGATGGTGAGCTCGTCTCTCCGTGGTGGGCTCGTTGCGAGTTCGTTCTTGGTGATTTAGTTCCTCGCGGATCCATCATGGTGAGAGCCAGATTGTGAGCACGTCGTCAGAGTGAGCTCGGCACATCTTCAAGTGAGCTCGGTATCGTGACATGCTCGGCACGTCTTCATGCTCGGCATGGTAGTTATGATGAGATCGGCAGATTGGGATCGGTGTTTGGCGGTGAGAGCGAGTAAGGTTGGTGTTTGGTGGGCTCGGCATGTGCCGCGAGGTCGGCGTGTTCCATGAGGTCGTCTTGGTGTGTACGAATTCGGAGTTTATGAGCTCATGGGAGTGAGTTCGGCAGTGTCATTTTCTCTCTCTTCAATTCCTCCCCTCTCCTTGAGTTCTGAGACCTTATATATAAGGTTTCTCTGGCGGCCGAAGTTGGATCTGCTTTTCCCCGAATCCGGGAAAAGTCCCTGCAAACCCGGACTAGTGGGCAAGCTAGTGAGTGATGACGTCATCGCTGACGAGGTGCTGACGTCATCGCTGATGGGCTTTTGTTTTTGGTGGGCCGAGCTTGATTTGTATTGGGCTAGGGTGGGGTGTTAAACCCACCACCACCAACAACCTAATTGATTCAAATTCAAGCAAATAAAACAAGATAAGGCACTAAACAAGATTAAGACGATAATAAAAGGCGAATTTAAGGATAAGGCAATTAGTTTAAGGTGATCCCATAGCTAATTAATGATGTCCAATACTCAATGAAGACTAATCCTTAGGCAAAGATCATTAATGTTAACTAATCATCTCTCAAGGCATTAATTACTTTGTTAATTACTAATCCAAGATCAAATTCTCATTTGTGAATCACTAATTAGCAAGCATTAAGTTTAAACATTCATGATCAACCAAATAAACACTCTAGGCAACTAATCTATTAGGCTAGAAATGAATATCTCTTGAAAAGTTCATCAAGACATTTCATCGAACACCTTGTGGGTGTGAAATGCCTTTTTGATATAAACAAGCTTTCTCAAGCCTAATCTAGCTTTAGGATCACTAATCAAGAAGGGATATCTAATAATCTAATCCTAGACATCATTAATCACACATTGAATCACCTAAATCTACAAAATCCTCAAATCCTAAAAGACTACTTACTAATCACCATGGTTTCAACAAATCTCATATAAGAAATGTAAAAACCCATAATCAAATGATTGGATGACTAGTAAATAGAAAATATAAGATAGAAATCAATGAAAATAAACTTAGATTGCATAAAAAGTGTGTGATCTCTCTTACAAATCACAAGAACCAAGTTTTTGTCCAAGAAAATGAGATAAGAAAAGAGATAAAAACAAGAAAATAGGGTTTTTGGGTTTAAATAGTGAAAGGGGGCGAACCGAGTTGACTCGGGACAAACCGGGTACCGACCCGGTCGAAATGGGTCAAATCTGGTCTTGAGTGGCTTCATACCGACGTCACACCTCGGTATTGCACGTCGGTATTGGACATGGGTTTGTGCGGTAGGCGGGTAAATCAGTCATATTTCTCAAACCACACATCCGATTGACCTGAATCCAACTCCTGTGGACAGCTAACTCACTAGGCTACAACTTTTACGAAGACCTCAGAAGTTAATTCGGATTGGATACCCCTCGTTAGGCCAGATCTTTAGGACACATCGGGTGAGCTCGGCTGGTTTGGGTGAGAAACTGTCCTGAGGAGGTGCACCGATGTCACATCTCGGTATTTCACGTCGGTATTAAGGAATTTTGCTCCTGTTTCTACACCGAGGAGCAACACCATTGTGTGACCTCGGTGTAGCCCCCTGAAGCTTCGATACCGACGTCACATGTCGGTATTGGGCGAAACTGTCTCGGCAGGCGGATATACCTCCAGTGAATCTGTCATATATCCCAAACCACACGTCCAAATGGCTTGATTCAAACTCCGGTAGAAAGATAACTCATCCCTCTACAACTTTCATGAACACGTCCGAGGCTAAATCAGATCGGAGAGCCTTCGTTCTGCAGGTTCGTTTGGACGGTTCGGATGACCCTTGCATTCTACTTTGGTCCATTTCTCCAAATATACCCAAATTGTCTCCAAACACCTAGAAAACACTCCAAATGATGTAAAAACTCACTAGGACCTAAATGCAAGACAAAACCATGATTATGCATGCAAATGACACAAAACTCTAAGTAAAATGCATGCTAGAACATGTAAAATATGAGTATATCAACCCCCCCAAACTTACTCTTTTGCTTGTCCTCAAGCAAACAAACAAGAATAAGGTGAGAGAGAGGTTTGAAAGTGGGAATTCATGTCCGAAAATACCAACAAAAGAATTCAAGTCAATGCCCTTGAGAGTAGTTATATGATGCACAAACAATCTCTACTTCAAAAGATTTAGCCATATTCTTTGCAACATGAAATGGGTCTAAGCCTTAGCATCCACAAGCATTCCTATCATCCAAATCTTTAACATTCATTAAGTGAAAACGGTGAATCATGCTTATGCACGTCAAGTGAACTCATTTGGCTTAGGGAAAGGTTTTGAGATAAAAGTGATCTCAATCATGCAGTGGTTTCCGAGCAAAGGGATCTCTCAACGAAGGAATGAACTTTGACAAAATGCTAAGAGTAAAGAACAACCGATGCATACAAGGATGACTTCCATCTACCCAATGCCCCAATATGAACTCCACTCCTATTTCTAAACCCATCAAGTTCAATCCTAAGCTACCCTTTTCCCAAGGCAATTTGCCTTCTTATACCATTTCATTCCATCACTTTTTCATTTCTTCTCGCACTTAGGGGATTCTCTTCTTCTTCTTCAAATTCGGTTGGATTGGCTCCTCATCTTTTCTTTTCCTTTAGCTCTTCTTTTGCTTTTACAACCTGTCTCCATTTCATCCTTTGGATGCCTTAGCCATTTTTGGCCCTTTTTCTTTCTTTCACACTTAGAGACCTTTACATTTCAATACTAGAGCTATTCCACATTTTCATTTCAAACCAATCCAAAGTTTTACTTTCCCCTATCCTTTTTCCCAATCTTTTCCTCTCTCCACATTCTCTTTTACTTTTCAATCAACACCCAAAATCCCAACCTATCTACCTTAGCCTATGTCTAGCTCATTGATGTGTGAGCTAGTTCTACATGGAAGCTTCTCCTTGTCGTTCCAAACTCAACACTTTTTGCTAAGTTCATTCAAAATTAGGCATCACGACACACACGAGAGATAAAGGGTTGAAGGAAGGCTTAGTTTAGGGTATGGTTAACCGTTCCAAAGATGGGAACCGGCTATTTGAGCTAACAAGAGAGTGGCAAAAGGGAGAAGATAGCTCAAATATGTATATGACATCCATGAGTTCAACTTTTCAATGCATAATCATGATAATTTCAAGTCAATCTTAGAGTTCAATAAATAGAGTTGGAATCAAATCAAAACATGCTTCAACCAAGACAAAGACATTCAAACCGCGAGATCAAGGCATGGATCATCCTTAACTTTGTGATCGTTCAAATGCATCAAAGAACTCCTAACGAGGGCATTAAATCAAGCTCTTAAGTTTATATTCTAACATGGATATTTCTCCCAATGCAAGTGAGTGCAATCCTATAAGCTAAGCATCTAGACTCAATCCTACATGAAATGCACAAAATTTCAAAATATTTCAAAATTATTGAAAATGAATGATATGCATGAGACTCAAGATGCAAAATTCAAAATAAGAACACCAAAAACAATATTAGATAACACACAAAACCTCCCCCAAACTTAAATTACACAGTCCCTAGTGTAATAGAAGCTTAAGAGAGAGCTAAACAATGCATGAAAGAAAGAAGAAGATATGATTCTAAATGCTATGTACAAAGTTTGGAGTGTTACCTTGGATGTTTGGATAGTGGGAAAAATGGGTGGGTACCGTGGAGTTCCAAAACCGGTCATGTTCCCTCTCCACATGCTCCCACTTGCAAGCCATCGCCTCTTAGACAATCAATAACCCTATTCACACTTACCAAACCCATCAAAAAGAACAAAAAAACATAGAAAGACTTAAAAAGAAAGTATGTACAATGATAAGCCTGGGGTGTCTCCCAAGAGCACTTTGTTTAACGTCACTAAGTTCGACGTTGGTTACCCTTTTAGGCGGGTGATGGATGAGTGTGGGCACTCCTTGGTGGGTCCTTGAGCTCAAGCACGAGCACCTTGCTTATGACCTCTTGGAATCCGGCTTCCCCTTTCTCTTTAAGCTCCGGTGTGAGGATTGCCTTAACCGAGGCAAAAGGTTTGGGCCGGCCTTTGCATTTGATCTTGTACTCAATCATCCCGTCCTCATGCTTCCACGGCGTAAGGGTCATGGTAGGAGGTTGGCTTAGCTCGGACTTAGACTCAACGAGCTTTCTTGGTGTCTTCTTCTTGACCTTGGTCTTTGGTCCCTCCCTTGCACTCTTGCCACTACCAACCCCATCATCTATGTCGGCATGGAAAAGGGATTCTATACATATACCATCTAATGTAAGGGCTTCATTACCATTACCATAACCAAAAACTCTTTCTTCACAAGATCTCTTCTTCTCAAAACTAGCCTTTGGGGATGAAACCACATCTATTATCGCACAACTACCCGCACATTCAACCTTTGGAGCCTCTTTGCCATTATCATAACCCAAATCCTTTTTCTCATGAGACTCTTCTTTCTCTTCATGTGTCTTTGGGGGTGGAGTTTCATCAACCATCTCACAACGACTCGCATACTTCACTTCCTCAACACAAAACCCATCGTCTTCAATGATCATTGTGCCACAAAGCTTGTTCGGAGATGTCCTCATTGGGTAGTATACCTTGTCATCCACATTCAAGAGAACTACCCTTTGGTTTTTGAAATCCACACTACAAGAAAACAGCGTTTTGGCGACTACAGAAGTAGTCGCCAAATAGTCGGCAAAACATACATTACGACTACTTAGCGACTAAAACATGTAGTCGGATATCTTTAGTCGGTAAACTATATAGTCGTAAAAATAGTCGTAAAATGGCGACTACTTTACGACTACAGCACATGAACAATGTGTAGACGGTCAATCGTCGTAAAGTAGTCGCTAAAATATGCGACCAATCGGCGACTATATCTGCGACTATTAAACGACTACAGAATGGGTCAAGATACAGTCGGATAGTTTTAGTCACTAAATAGTCGTAATATTTGGCTACTATTTACCGACTATTCTATGACTACTGTACCGACTATTTGGCGACTAACAGTAACATCAAGCTTCGATGATTTAAATATTTTGCGACTATTTAGTGACTATATTTGTTGTCAAAATTAGAATATGGTATGATCGATTGGTGTTTGATTTGTTTCTCAAATGTAAACCTGTTTTGATACAAACTTAAACTTAAAGTTACAAAAAATAAAGATACAAAATAACATTTAATTATGCCATATAAGTATTCAAACTCCAATAAAAATGCTAAAACATAAAAAAAATCTACAAGTTCACAAAACAGGTTCAAAAACAGAGATTAGTAAGCT
>PKMM01011684.1:0-14647 GCA_002933915.1 Eutrema heterophyllum | reverse complement strand
CTAAAATATGACGCCATTTTGACGAATCAAATGGAAAAAGTTAGATCATTTCACGTTTGCAGGGAGTCGATCCCTGACCTAAACCAACAAGGTAAATCCTCCACAAGTGAAAACCACTAATCCACTACCACTTAATTTTCTTGATTATTCTTCTAAACCATTAACATTTATTACATTTTCATGGTCACTATCTTTTTCTAATGGGTCTCACGGTGAGATTATCACCATAACTTGGGGTGGAACAACTATTAACTCTCCAATATTAGCTGTGATTGTTTCTCTCACCATAACTTGGGGTGGACCAGCTATTAACTCTCCAATATTAGCTGTGATTGTTTCTCCTAAGCATTTTTCATGGTCACTCTCTTTCTATGTTCTATGTTTTATGTGTTGTAGTCATATTTTCATTGAGATTTGAATTATGTTAGGTTTTTCACTTTTGAATTTAAATTAACTTGCATTTGTAAACATATTGACTGATGAATTTTTGAAATTTATATTGTATTCAAATTCCGAAAAAACTTAGGTTTACGTATAGCTTTATTCCATAACCAACCATTAAAATATACTAGCTTTGACATATGCACTGTCTTATTGTGGCCAATAGACATCATGACATAGCAGTTCTAACACAAATATAACTTAAAACATTAATTTGAATTTACACTTTTAAAATTTTAGATTAGCATGTGTGATTGAAAACACTAATTGAAAACACGTATGCAAAAACTCACCCACATGTTCACATAGAGAACCTTTCCACGAGCTGATTTCCTTTTGGAAGAAGTAATGTGTGTTTGGAGAATCCTTAAATCTTTTTTAGACTGATTTAATGAATGAAGTACTTAATAGAAGAATCCTCAACAAACATAAGGTTCTCTGAAAATGTTGCATCAACAATCCTATGGGTTTTCATTTGTTCATCATATAGATTAATTAGGGCCTTAGAAATTTATTAGGTTATTAACAGAAGAGTAAGTATCACTCACAATTGTCTCCAACTTCTTATACATAATATCATACGTCTTGCTAATTTCATCTAGCAACGCCATTGTTTTATTGCGCAACTCAAGTAGCTTATCATTCTTCGTCTCAATATTTGTTCTTCTTATGTCTATACCTCCTTCGTTGTTAGTCTGCATCAAACCAGTATTCGCTCAAATCTTAAAAATACGCTAAAAAACCCCCACACAAAAGCACAAAGACGTACCAGCATATGAAGGTGTCTACGCGGCTCAGATACTGCGAGTGAATGTAGTTTTTGACCGCAAAAGTTACGAAACACAACATTATTAAGTTATGGAAAAACACTATTTCTATATGAATTTCATAAATACAAAACATTTCCTACATAGTGTATTACTTCGTAAATATAACAATTAAGTATTTTTTCTATCAGAATACTTTGTATAAATTATATCGAAATTTAGTTTATGTTGTAAATTAATTTCTAATACTACATTGATTTTGGGAATATCATATCACCTTATAGACATTGATATTTGATTTTGTAAAATGAAGAAGAAAGTCAGATAGATTGAACATGATCCTCTAATTTTCTCTTCCAATTTCCACTTTTCTTCATTTTTTTTTCTTTAACCTATAACGTCATCAAAAAAGAACATTGCAACATATCACACAAACAAACGTTTATTTTTCTCCTTTATTTTTCCTTATACTCGTCTATGTTGTCTCCACCGCCGAACTACACCTTCTCCTTTCTCCCAAACAAACCATTTATATGCCATGTCGCCGGCCCATCCATCCAGAGCTCCATATATAGAATATGACGAAGTTGCTCTCTACGCCTCCACACCACCGTTGTCAAATTCTATATTTTTCTTTTTCGCTAAACGAATTCATTTTTGTCTTTCACGCTGAAAGCAACTTTCTCTAGTTCATTTATATCTCGATGTATCTTTACTCCAAATGCAATTTCTCCAATGTCGATTCGATAATTTGATAAGGGATAAAGAAAAAGATCAATTAGGTCTTGCTATCTTAATATATAAGTTAAATGGACTCTTCATATCCTCCAAATATTTAGACCCATTATACTTTAATGTTGTAGACACATATCACCTCCAAATTATTATTGATATTGCTGATGTGTCAAGATGTTGGAGAGATTTCACCTCCTTTCATATATATGATTTAAACCTTCATAGAGACAGTAAGAAATTAACCCCACTGCTCCTCCATACACATCAAAGTCAGCAACAACCTACAAAGAAAACCATACCATCAAAAGGAATTGTTTGAATTTTTTTTACATCCTCAAATTTTTAATATGCTTGGTCAATTATCAGGTGTCCTACCATATCCATTCTTCCTTTTAGTTTTTGCAGATCTATGGGTCAATGATTCCAATATAGGTAACACGAAAGCCCGTGTTTTACCTTGCACCAACCCATGTGTGATCAACAAAACACCCTAAATTTGGACAAAATAAGCATTCCAAAGAATCAAGAGATTCACGACTCTCGCAAATTTCTAATAAATCTATTAACCAATGGTCACATGAATATATAAGTATTGTAGACAGTCTTAATGATAACAATTTATCAGAGATATCCAAACGAACATTAAATCGACTAAACCATTCAATACAAAGACTGACGCATAATTAAAAAAAACACTAACGACAAAAGTCGGGTTTAGAGGATAACGCAGAAAGAGGCAAAGCAGTGTTATTGTAGAGAAAAGGTTGTCACCTTAGGTCTCCTGCAATCACCTCGTCGGAGACGATCGCCTGAGTTAATACGCTCTCAAACCTCCTTGAATCCATCCTCTTGCGACTCTTCAATCAAAACTTTTGATATCATTTGCAAAACCAAATATCTAAAAAAATCACCTGAAATGGAATTAATCAATCAAACTCCTCTCCAATAAACACCATGAGACTTGAAGCCAGTTTTTCTTTCTCACAAAGTTAGATCAATGGCTGGTAGAGAGAGGCTGCAGTGAGATGATAGTCTTCGATTATAGGTTTCGGCCATTAGAATTTTTGAATTTTTATACTCCATATTTTTTGTTGTTAAGATCGAACATTGAATAAAAAAATAGAAATTAATCTTCAATAGCGTATTGGAATTGTAGTTGTAAGTGTGGAATATTGACTAAATTCAATATTGAAGAGACGAGACCAAGAGTTCCAGAGGAGCTTCGTATCTAATTCATCTTCTCAATTACTTTTTATTTTTAGAAACACTTTCCAAATGGTTTATTTATAAAAAGGAAAGAGATCAAAACGCAAGAAAGAAAATAAAACACAAAGAAAAAACGTTGGATCATAGCTTAAACTATCGAAGATATGATTAACAATTAAACAATGATTCAATCGGAAGCACTAATCACTATCTTAGAACATGGAACACAAACATAAGACTAATCCACTCCCGTTGTATCAATCTCTTCATCGATTATCATAAACTCTCGTTTGCAATCAAAGATAATCGATGAGCATTAATCACAAGTCCATTTAGTTCACTAAACACACTAAACTACAATGGCCAATTGTGCATGATATGTAAAGCTCACAAAAGGTTTGGTTCAAGCAATTCATATAACTCCTTCCGGGTGTGAAATGCCTAAGTTCAAAACNAGACCAAGAGTTCCAGAGGAGCTTCGTATCTAATTCATCTTCTCAATTACTTTTTATTTTTAGAAACACTTTCCAAATGGTTTATTTATAAAAAGGAAAGAGATCAAAACGCAAGAAATAAAATAAAACACAAAGAAAAAACGTTGGATCATGGCTTAAACTATCGAAGATATGATTAACAATTAAACAATGATTCAATCGGAAGCACTAATCACTATCTTAGAATATGGAACACAAACATAAGACTAATCCACTCCCGTGGTATCAATCTCTTCATCGGTTATCATAAACTCTCGTTTGCAATCAAAGATAATCGATGAGCATTAATCACAAGTCCATTTAGTTCACTAAACTACAATGGCCAATTGTGCATGATATGTAAAGCTCACAAAATGTTCGGTTCAAGCAATTCATCTAACTCCTTCCGGGTGTGAAATGCCTAAGTTCAAGACTCGAATGAACAAAATTAATCTAGCACTAACACCGTTTACTCGAATCTATCCCTAATGCATGGGATGAGACCAAAAATCCTAGGGTGTAACTCTAGTTTGGTTTGTCACGCCAAACTAGAACTACCTAATCTAGGTGCATTTCTAAACTTCGGTTTATCATGTCAAATCTAGCATTAAGAATCAACCTAAGAACCTAAGTGAAAGAATTATCCAAGATCATCCTAAATCATCATCATCTAACCATCAATCAACCAAATCAAGCCTAAACATGATCCAACAAAAATCTATTCACAAGAACACCAAAATTAAACCATAGAAATAAAGAAGAACAAAAAAGACATAATATATAAAAGGGATGAAGAAATCTTCTCTTAGATGGCATGAAAATGAAGATCCATCAAGAACTCCAAGTGGTGTTCTTGAGCTTTCCCAAGTTTAAGAAGAAGAAGAAATTTCAAGAAAAATAAAGAAGAAATAAAAGTATATATAGAAGTGAAGAATCCTTCAAAATTGTGGAATATACATGAAGAACAACCCAAGAACCTCTAGAGCACACACTAAAAATAATCCAGTCTGGCGAGCAGAAGAAGCAGGTGGAGGAAGCACAGCCGGATCGATCGATACACCAAACCCGTAAAATTTTGGAACGAGTTTCACTGCCCAGAATGACCCAGATCGATCGATCACAAGTTTTTGGATCGGTCGATCCCTCACCGCGACCAAAACCACCCAAAGTGCTCTAAAGATCGACTCAGAAGAAGGGTTTCCATTGGGATTTAGCTTTGGCGATCTTCATAACAGTTATAGGAAATTGAGTTATCTTTCCAATGGAAGTGATTTCAAGTCATTCGGAGTAGTGGTTCAAGCGTTATAGCCGATTTAGTGAAGAAGTATCAAACCAATCCCAAAATCGCCTTTTTTGTATTTAAGTCACTTTTTAAACACATAAGACTTCTTTCCCTAAAACGAAAAGTCTCTCTTGGGAGAGCTCAAGAACACCCCTTGGTGTTCTTGAATAGATCTTCATGTATATTCCACATAAGGTAAGATTTCTTCACTTTTATTTCATACTATCTTTATTTGATTCTTCTTCTTTATTTTCTATGGTTTACTTTTGTGTTTTGTGTTGTTTTTGTGAGTTGAATTTTCTGTGTTCTTCATGTTCTTGGTGTTCTTGTGAATAGATTTTTGTTGGATCATGATTAGGCTTGATTTGGATGGTTTGATGATTGATTGTTGATGTTTAGGCTTAGATAAAAAGGATTCCATGGATTGGAAAAAAGGATTTCAGGGAATCGAAAATTAAATGAGAAAAAATTTTAACTCTTGTGAAAAATCTCAAGTGGGGAATAAAATAAAAGAAAACAAGAGATAAGAAAGAAATTCCCTAGTAACTAAGGTGTAGAAAGAGTTGTGGTTTGATGTGGTTTGCGGATTGAGCTTAATAGTTTGTGGTTAAGAAGAGTTTTGAAAGAAAAAGAAAATTGCTTTTCAAGGTCGGGAATTAGATGAAAAGCTTTAGGGTTGGTAGAACATTGGAAGAACATCTTGTATGCATAAATTGTTTCTCATTCTCTATTGCTTTTGTATAATGACTTGCGTTTTATTTTGAGAGTAGCCACAAATACATGAACCGTCTCTTACACATTAGAACTTTTTTCTACCGAGCCAAATGGAATAGATCAATTGCCCATATGTGAGAGTACACGCTTGAACTAAAATGAATGTAGGGAGTTGGTTGATAAGAAAGCTTGCGGATACTTGTTTTGGATCTAGAGTAAAAAAATAGGAGTTGCGATAAGTCTAGAGAAGTTAGAGTCATATTGATATACGTTTTTGCAATGTCTTGGTATTATGTTGGGCTATTATATTGAATGCTTTGACATGTCTTTTAGTTGTGAATTCCCACTTTCAAAACTCTCTTTCGGTTTGTCTTTTCTTGTTTGCTTGCAGACAAGCAAAAGGCAAATCCGAGGGAGTTGATAACATCATATTTTACATGTTTTTAAGGCTTTATTTTCATAGGTTTTGATCCCACTTTGTATAGTTTTGGGATCTTTTCATGCATTTTAGTCTCATTTTGTATTGACTTACATTTTAGATGTCCTAGGTTGTTTTTGCATTCTTTTTGGCTTGTTTGAGCCATTTTCATGTGTTCTTGGAGTCAGAGGAGTTGGAAGACTGAGGATAGCCATCATAAAAGGTCATTGCGGAATACAGAGATGTAGGATCAAGTTGAGACGTCATCAGTTTGGCATTGGATGAAGAACTTCCCACCGATGGATTGAGCTCATATTTTAACACAAGATAGATCAATGGATTAGATTTCATTTGGAAGTTATTTGAGGCCATTCAAACGGTGCGATCAAAAGTTATGAAAATTTTTCGTGATGACAATCCAGTCTGGCGAGCATAAGAAGCAGGTGGAGAAAGCACAGCCGGATCGATCGATCCCCTCTTGGATCGATCGATCCATTAAACCCGTAAATTTTTGGAACGAGTTTCACTGCCCAGAACGACCCAGATCGATCGATCACAAGTTTTTGGATCGATCGATCCCTTGCCAGAACGATCGATCCCTCACCGCGACAAAAACCACCCAAAGTGCTCTAAAGATCGACTCAGAAGAAGGGTTTCCATTGGGATTTAGCTTCGGCAATATTCATAAAAGGTATAGGAAATTGAGTTAGCTTTCCAATGGAAGTGATTTCAAGTCATTCAGAGTAGTGGTTCAAGCGTTATAGCCCGATTTAGTGAAGACGTATCAAACTGATCCCAAAATCGCCCCCTTTTTTGTATTTAAGTCACTTTTTACCAACTAAACACATAAGACTTCTTTCCCTAAAACAAAGGGGTGTTCTTGAATGGATCTTCATGTATATTCCACATAAGGGAAGATTTCTTCACTTTTATTTCATATTATCTGTATTTGATTCTTCTTCTTTATTTTCTATGGTTTACTTTTGTGTTTTGTGTTATTTTTGTGTTCTTCATGTTCTTGGTGTTCTTGTGAATAGATTTTTGTTGGATCATGATTAGGCTTGATTTGGATGGTTTGATGATTGATTGTTGATGTTTAGGCTTAGATAATCATTTGTTCACATGTTTAGAAGTGATCTTAATGGTAGAGTTGAATTAGCTACTCAATTTCTAGATCATGGTCGATTTACACTCGAGAGAGGTTCGGTAAATTGTCTAGAAGATTTCTAAATGTGCTTTTCATTCTTAACCGATGGTCTTCGTGATTAAGGTGAATTGTTGGCTTAAAAAGGACTTGCGTTTTATGCTTGTTGATAATTTGGTTGCAATTGAGAGATTAGCTAATTCGAATTGTCAATAAAAGGTTTAGCATCATGAGAGTGAGTTAAGCTATTTGTGTGTTCTTTGCCAAAGATTGAATGTTCATTGAATGTTTATGCATCACTAGTAAATTGTCTTGATGGTTAGATAATTGTGATTTAGGATGATCTTTCTTAATTCTTTCACTTAGGTTCTTAGGTTGATTATTAATGCTAGATTTGATTTTATAAACCAAAGTTTAGAACTGCACCTAAATTAGGTAGTTCTAGTTTGGCGTGACAAACCGAACTAGAGTTACACCTTAGGATTTTTGGTCTCATCCCATGCATTATGGATATATTCGAGTAAACGGTGTTAGTGCTAGATTAGGTTTGTTCATTCGAGTCTTGAACTTAGGCGTTTCACACCCGAGAGGAGTTAAATAAATTGTTTGAACCGAACCTTTTGTGAGCTTTACATATCATGCACAATTGGCCATTGTAGTTTAGTGTGTTTAGTGAACTAAATGGACTTGCGATTAATGCTCATCGACTATCTTTGATTGCAAACGAGAGTTTATGATAATCGGGTAATCGATGAAGTGATTGATACCACGAGAGTGGATTAGTCTCATGTTTGTGTTCCATGTTATAAGATAGTGTTTAATGCTTCCAAATAATTCATTGTTTAATTGTTAATCATCTCTTCGATAGTTTAAGTCATGATCCAACGTTTTCTCTTTGTGTTTTATTTTCTTTTTTGGATTTTTTTTTTATAAATATACCATTTTGTACGTTTTGCTCTAGCTTAGTTTGTTTTTCGTATCTTTGGTGTGTAATCTTTATTCTCTGTGGGATCGATCCTAAAGTGTTATATCGGCATACCTTTATGATTGTGGTAGTGTGTGCATTAGGTTAATTGGTGCGGTGAAAACACGCGAAATCACAAGACTTTCGAGAAAAATGAGATGTCAAAGTGATTAACTTTTGTATTTTTCAAAGTTTATGTGTAACGAGGATGAGTGCTGATGTGTCATATTCTTGTGAGACACACTCACTCTTTATCATCCATGTAGACTATAAGATAAAAAGATGATGTGAACACATAATTTTTCTTTAAATATACAGAAAAAGGAAACTCTATAAAGATGATTTTGATTATTTTCTTAAAAAAAAACAAAACAATCAATTAATTAAGATTTCCAGTGCCATATTTAGCTGATTTTTTTCACTAAAATTAAATCTTACTAGATCTTCTTCCAACAAATTTTGTATTTTTTCTATTTGTGATTACTATTCAGAACCTAAATATAAGTAGTAAACAAAAAAATAATAATCACAATTGCTGTTTCTTTTCTTTCCCGTGTTTATTTTTGTTAAGTGGACTATTACTATTTATCGTCATAAAAATTCAAATATAAATAATATTAAACCCCCTTAGATATTTTTTTTATAGTAGTTACTTCGAAAATATTGTTTTCTTAAATATCACCTCCAATAGAGTGAGAAATTGTATTCGTTTCTATGCTCCAGTCGTCTTCATACTAAAACCATGAAAATGAAGTAAGCAGTTTTCACTTTTTCTTAATAATATCCTCTTCATCTCGTCATCTCTTTCTTCTTCGATTAAGAGTAATTTTTTACTCACTTTCATAGTGTTAAGGCCACTATTTGTACTTTTCTTTTCCTTTCTATTGATGTTTTTTTTTGTCAACTTAGACTCTACATTTCAATTTTAAACCCGTATGAAATAAAATCGATTTTAACTCAAAATGTCAAAAGATATACAACATGTTCCACATTTCTTCATAGATTTCTTACAATGTGTATAACAATTTTCATAGAACAGGGACCATTTATGGAATCTCTATTTCTCTCATTATCATCAACTTGGCCACAATGATGCAACGAGCAGACGAAAAACTCATTCCTTCAACTGCCAAAGAATTGAAAGAAGCGTTCCATGCGAATCTCTCTAGTATTGGATTCCTCTCGTTTATAAGAAATATTGTTCAAGGAGCCGCCTCGCCTTTAGCCGGTTTATTGGCCATCAGTTATGATCGTCCCACGGTTTTTGCTGTTGGTAGTTTCTTTTGGGTCTTATCAACTATTGGAACTGGAGTCAGTCGCTATTTCATCCAGGTTCAAGCTTTTTTTTTCCTTTTATTACAGTATAAGCTTTTGCACCAAAGTTTAGATTAATTTGGATACATGCACCAAAACATGTTTTTAGCTAAATATAATTAATGAAGATATCTAGACACCGGCGTGTCTAGATTTTAAAATCCAAGATTAAAATAATGTATATGGTCTTTTACTTTTATAAAAAGATCACAAAAAGGAAAACAATATCAATGCAACTTTTTTTGGTAAAAAAAGTCAATTAGGTGAATAACCATCAATGCAAAAATCAAGACAAAAGAATATCTTTAACTAAAATAAATCATATATATAATAGAGAACATAACTTTGTAATAAAACTATAAAACGAAGAATTAATATTTTAAGGAAAAAAAACCTCTAATAAGCGAATAATTTGTGTCACATTTCTTTTTGTCAACAATTAAGTACGACTTTTTTTAACTATTTAGTTTAAAGTATTTTTCTTGACTGTGATGATACTAGTTTTTGAAGATATTGTGGAAGTTACAAACGACTGTTTCGGCTACTTACATGTCCAGTATTAGGGCTTGTGGGGCCAAAAACATATGTTTCCCCTTTTTAAAAAAAAATATTTTACCAAGTGTCAGGAAAAGTATTTTAGACAAAGTTTAGAGGTTGATCAAATGATGCTTGGGACGGCCTAGAGGATTATGGGTTTTGACCGAGAACCTTCCGGTAATCCAAAATAAAAAAAACCTTTTAAATTTGATTTTTGGTTCATATTTTTTTCTTGGACTAGGTTACCATTGGTGCAGGAGTCAATGGGTTTGGACATGCGATTGTTTATCCGGTGCTTCAGTCGATAATCGCGGATAGCTTTAAGGATAGTGCAAGAGGTTTTGGTTTTGGTTTATGGTATCTCATTGGTACGGTTGGAGGTATAGGTGGAACCGTCGTGCCAACGGTCATGGCTGGTCATGTTTTCGACGGAATCTCAGGCTGGCGCTGCGCCTATCTACTGAGTGCAACGCTAAGTACGATGATCGGGTTTCTTGTTTTCTTCTTTGTTACTGACCCGAGGGAGAAGAAAACTAGCAGCTCCGTTGTTACAGTTCATGACCATGACCGGTAACATAAATCTCTACATTCTTGATTATAGCACCATCATGACAAAAGCTTTTTTTTTTAATATATTGTCCTTAGTTTTGAGTTAGTCATGCGGCTTTTGTAGAGATGAAAACAATGTTGTTGCTGCAACAACGGAGAGTTCGAGCTCGATTTGGATGGAATCGTGGGTGGCCATAAAAGATGTAACCAAGTTACGAACATTTCAGATCATCGTATTGCAGGGAATCATAGGTTCGGTGCCATGGAATGCAATGGTTTTCTGGACAATGTGGTTCGAACTCATTGGTATGCATCCATTCTTATATTTTGCACCCAAAACCAAAACATATGTTCTACCTGAATTGAATGGTTCATTAAATCATTATAAGTTATATATAACCCCTATAAGGTCTAGCAAAACCAAATCTTTACTACTAAAGTCAAAAGATGAAGAGGTAAAAATTATTTTACTTAGATTTAATTTTTCTCAACAAACCAAAAATTAAACAAAACTAAACCTTACCAAAATAGATTTGCACTAAACGAATAAAAACAAAGAAATATTGGTTAAGCTCTCCCAAAACCCGAAAAGAAAAAGACCGAAAACCAAACAATTATATTTGAATAAACCAAATGTTCAATCCCTGTTCTAGACCATTATGAAACATGTAAATGCTATTAGCTTAATCAAACAACGAAAAAAATGTTTTCAATTCTCAAAGTTGTTTTTTTTTTTTTTTCAGGGTTTAATCATAATCAAGCGGCGCTTCTGAACGGAATATTCACCACCGGACAAGGAATAGGATCTTTAATCGGAGGAATAATTGCAGACAAAATGTCTCGTGTGTTTCCAAACTCAGGCAGATTGATTTGCGCACAATTCAGCGTTTTTATGGGAGCCATATTCTCCATTATTCTTCTACAAATAATCCCACAGTCCACTAACAGTTACTACATCTTCTTGGTAACTCTTTTTCTAATGGGTCTCACCATAACTTGGTGTGGACCAGCCATTAACTCACCAATCTTAGCTGAGATTGTTCCTCCTACGCATCGAACCATGGTCTACGCCTTTGATCGTGCACTCGAAGTGTCTTTTTCGTCATTTGGTGCGCCTTTGGTTGGAATTATGTCGGAGAAAGTTTTTGGGTTTGACACAAAAGGAATTGATAACATTAAAGACTCTGGTCGTGAGGCCGAGGCGTTGTCGAAGGGGATCATGTGGATGATGGCTGTCCCGTTTGGATTGTGTTGTCTTTGTTACACACCGTTACATTTTATTTTTCGGAATGATAGGAAAATCGATAGAACTCCGAGTTATAGGGAAGAAGTAGAGATGATATAATAGTTATTAAGCTTCGTTACTAGTGTTTTTTTTGGATTAGCTTGTATCACCGGTATTGATGCTTACTATATTTTGTTCGAAATAATTTTTTTAAACAATTAAAAAGATACCTAAAATCACTTGATCCCAATCAAGGAAAGAAAGGGGTTTTACCGTCAAAGGCAAATGTACAAAAGAGCAAACGACACAAGTTTCTTGAGAAGAAGAAAAGAAAGATGAGTGATTTGAAACCGAACCAGACTCTACCTAGATGCAACGAGAGAATGAGGTTTCGCCAATATAACCACCATCCATAGCCCTCCTAACATTGGTCTCGAACATCTTTGGGTTATCCCTTAAAACCGCTGCTGCGTTGTGGTTCAGAGGATCTTCGTAATTGGGTTCCTGTGTGAAGCCAAAAACACTTAGTCCCCAAGAAAGTGGAATCAATAGAGGAGTATCTGCAAAGGGAGATTTGTTACCGTGAAGAGATGGAAAAGGCCGTAGATAACTGTGTTTATGTTGAGAACCGGTTTCCAGTCTTCACGTAAGATGTTCAGACAAACATTACCTTCTAAATCGATATTTGGATGGTAGACCTACAAGGATAACAAATATAACATATTCCTTAGAAGCAAATTAGAAGATCGACACACTTGAGAGATTGGAGAGAGCCTAACCTTGGTCTTGCATTTAACTTTTGGAGCTTCATGTGGATATACCGAGGAGACTTGGAATGTGAAAACAAATTTACCACTTCTGTTTTTCAGTAAAAGAAGAACGAATGAGTGTTTGTTCGAGCAGATTCAGTAACCGAGAGAGAAAAGGGCAGCTGAAGATTTTATATACTTACTTGTAATACCCTTCGTCGGGTTTAATGGTAACTTCAAAGTTCATCAAATCATTCTTTCCATTCGGAAAAGATATCGAACAAGACTTTGGCAGATTCAGCTCAGTCATATCTATACACAACAAAAGATGGATAAAAATGCTTAGTTCTAACACTTGAAGAACCCAAAATCTACAGAAATATTGAGAAGCTGAATTAGGTCAAAAGCGAAAACATAACTTTGAGAAGAAGAAAGAGAACCTTTGTGAAGACGAAGTTCGCCAGCAGATTGTTGCTTGATAGAAGCTCCTCTTTTCTTGGTGTTTTTAGATTCTTCTCTTTGCTTTTCCTTAACTTTGAATAACCCAATCATGGCTCGTCTACATCACAAATCAACGAAACAAAATACCATATTATTCACACATTGAGATAGCAATTTTAATTGAAGATTCGAATCATAATAATCACTTGTAAAAACAAATAAATCCCTAACGAAATTTCACCATATAAAGCCCTATAAACAATCTTTAATCTTCCGAAAACCAAGAAACGCAGGAAACATAATTTAGCAAACGATCGGAGATTCTACAGAACTAGATAATTTATCGGAAGGGACGAAACAAAAACCCGAAGACGCGAAAGAAAACGAAGAGATTGGAGAGCTTACGAGTTGAGAAATTGAAACGAAGATCGAAACAATTACGAACGAATCTTTGTCTCTCTCGTAAGCTTCAACGACGAGAACCCAAGCAGCGATCGTAGCTTTCTCTCTTCGCTGATTCAGAAAACAGAACCCTTTCGATGCTTTTTGTGACACAACAACAATTTTGAAACTATATGTATCATTCGATTCGATCAACCTATTGGGCTAAACAAATATCATTGGGCCTAACGGCCTACGCATCCATCGTTTCAGACCCAATTTTTTTCGTTTTTGTTTTCTCCGTTTTTTTTGTTTTTTTGGCGTTTCAGAATTAATACATGTACGTATGTGTAAGTTGGGTAAACTATATAGCCAACCATCTCCCATTAAATGAAAAGTTAAAAACGTAAATCTCCGAAAAATAAAATTCGAGACTTAAATCCCTAAGTTGGTTTCCACGGTTTATGATCTAAACCCGAGCTTAAACCATTAAACTTTGATCCTAAACCGAATTATAATCCAATATAACTAAACCCGACCCGGAACAACTGATCCGACCACCCGACACTTCTTCTTTACCCAATTTTTTTTTGCCCGAAGAAGAAATCGGAACAGCATCTCTGATTTCGTTGAGTCTCTGATTTCAAACAAACATCACACATAGCATTTGGATTTTGATTAAAAAAGACTAAACCCAGTATGTAATCTTGTAAAACGCTAAGACCAAACACACAAATTCACACTGATTTTGTGATGATTCATATCGATTCTTCTGATCGGAAAACCTAGATTGCTGTTCAATTTTTGATAATATATTGACATTCCTGGGAGTGTGTTTTGTCTTCGAGGTGTTTCTCTGATTGAATCACTAATTGAATCTTCATTCTCCCGAAAATCTCCAGGAATTGGAAACAGAAACATTGATTTATCTTCCGTCTCGGTTCGACGGGAAAATTCAGCTTTCTCTGAGTTTCTTGTCGATTGAGATTTCGTTACTTTCCAGAATCCATAAGATTTAAAAGTAGAAATAGGGTTTCAGATCGAGAAAATTGGGGTTTAGAATCGATTTATCGCACTTTTACAGACGACAAAAATGAAACCATCGGCTTCGTTGGATTCCTGGAGGGACTATTTCCGGCGAGGAGATTCTGATATTTTTGGGATCATCGATCATGCGATCATGGTGGCTGCCGCAGATTGCCCGAAGGAGTTCAAATCCAGGAGAGACAGAATCGCCGAGCTTCTCTTCTCTTGTAAAGTGAGCCTTAAATTATGTTACTTGCTATTTTTGATGTGGATATCTAATT
>PKMM01011683.1:0-13460 GCA_002933915.1 Eutrema heterophyllum | reverse complement strand
AATGCACTAAAACACATTAAAAAGACTCAAAAACAAAATAAAACTAAGAGAAATAAATACTCTAAAATGTGTAAAATATGCGTTTATCAACAACTTAGACTAGCTAGCTAGAAATGAAAGCTAACCTTTGTCGTTCCCAATACTTACAAGATTTTACACACAATAACATTATCAAGAAAAAGGCCTCACTCAATCAAACAACGAGGGGTGGAAAGAAAACGGTTAAGGTGAAAGGTAGGGAACCATTCTAAAGACGAGAATGGCCACTCGGGTTATTAGAGAGTGGTAAAAGTGGATAAGAAGAGTCTCATGAGAAAAAGGATTTGGCTTATGATAATGGCAAAGAGGCTCCAAAGGTTGAATGTGCGGGTAGTTGTGCGATAATAGATGTGGTTTCATCCCCAAAGGCTAGTTTTGAGAAGAAGAGATCTTGTGAAGAAAGAGCTTTTGGTTATGGTAATGGTAATGAAGCCCTTGCATTGGATGGTGTATGTCTAGAATCCCTTTTCCATGCCGACATATATGATTGGGTTGATAGTGGCAAGAGTGCAAGGGAGGGATCAAAGACCAAGGTCAAGAAGAAGACACCAAGCAAGCTCGTTGAGTCTAAGTCTGAGCTAAGCTAATCTCCCACCATGATCCTTACGCCGTGGAAGCATGAGGATGGGATGATTGAGTACAAGATCAAATGCAAAGGCCATACTTCAAGAGGTCATGAGCAAGGTGCTCGTGCTTGAGCTCAAGGACCCACCAAGGAGTCCCCACACTCCTCCATCACCCGCCTAAAAGGGTAACTAACGTCGAACTTAGTGACGTTAAACAAAGTGCTCTTGGGAGACATTCCCATGTTTATCCTTGTATATAATTTTCTTTTTCTCTTTTTCTATCTTTTCTAGTTCCTTTTTGATGGGTTGCTAAGTGTTGATAAAGTTCTTGATGGTCTAAGAAGCGATGTCTTGCAAACGGGAGTGTGAAGAGTGGAACATGACCGGTGTTGGAACTCTATGGTGGCCACCCTCTCATCATCTCCAAAATCCCATGGTAATACTCCAAACTTTGTAAATAACCTTTAGAATCATGTCTTTTTCTCTTTTGTCATGCATTGGTTAGCTCTCTTAACCTTTTATTACACAAGGGACTGTGTAATTTAAGTTTGGGGGATGGTTTATGTGTTATCTAATCTTGGTTTTCGTGTTCTTATTTTGATTCTTGCATTTTGAGTCTCATGCATTTGCACAAATTGAAAAATTGAAAATTTTGAAAATTTGAAAATTTTGAAAAAGAAATCATCTAGTTGCATTAGCATGATTAAGGTTGAGTCTAGATGCATAGCATATAGGGTTGCACTCACTTGTATTGGGAGAAATATCCATGTAGAATATAAACTTAAGAACTTGATTTAATGCCCTCGTTAGGAGTTCTTTGATGCATTTGAACGATCACGAAGTTAAGGATGATCCATGCCTTGATCTCGCGGTTTGAATGTCTTTGTCTTGGTTGAAGCATGTTTTGATTTGATACCAACTCTATATATTGAACTCTAATCTTGACTTGAAATTATCATGATTATGCATTGAAAAGTTGAACTCATGGATACCATATACATATTTGAGCTATCTTCTCCCTTTTACCACTCTCTTGTTAGCTCAAATAGCCAGTTCCCATCTTTGGAACGGTTAACCATACCCTAAACTAAGCCTTCCTACAACCCTTCATCTCTCGTGTGTGTCGTGAGGCCTAATTTTGAATGAACTTAGCAAAAAGTGTTGAGTTTGGAACGACAACGAGAAGCTTCCATGTAGAACTAGCTCACACATCAATGAGCTAGACATAGGCTAGGGTAGATAGGTTGGGATTTTGGGTGTTGATTGAAAGGTAAAGGAGAATGTGGAGAAAGGAAAATATTGGGAAAAAGGAGAGGGAAAAGCAAAACTTTGGATTGGTTTGAAATGGAAATGTGGAATAGCTCTAGTATTGAAATGTAAAGGTCTCTAAGTGTGAAAGAAAGAAAAAATGCCAAAAATGGCTAAGGCATCCAAAGGATGAAATGGAGACAAGTTGTGAAAGCAAAAGAAGAGCTAAAGGAAAAGAAAAGATGAGGAGCCAATCCAACCGAATTTGAAGAAGAAGAAGAGAATCCCCTAAGTGCGAGAAGAGATGAAAAAGTGATGGAATGAAGTGGTATAAGAAGGCGAATTGCCTTGAGAAAAGGGTAGTTTAGGATTGAACTTGATGGGTTTAGAAATAGGAGTGGAGTTCATATTGGGGCATTGGGTAGATGGAACTCATCCTTGTATGCATCGGTTGTTCTTTAATTTTAACATTTTGCCAAAGTTCATTATTTCATGAGAGATCCCTTACATTGGAATACCCACATGATTGAGATCACTTTTATCTCAAAACATTTTCCTAAGCCAAATGAGTTCACTTAATGTGTATAAGCATGATTCACCGTTTGCACTTAACGAATGTTAAAGAGTTTGAGGATAGGAATGCTTGTGGATGCTAAGGTTTAGACCCAATTCGTGTAGCGAAGAGTATGGCTAAATCTTTTAAAGTAGAGGTTGTTTGTGCATCATATAACTACTCTCAAGGGCATTGATTCGAATTCTTTTGTTGATATTCTCGGATTTGAACTCCCACTTTCAAACCTCTCTCTCTACTTGTTCTTATTTGCTTGAGGACAAGCAAAAGAGTAAGTTTGGGGGAGTTGATATTCTCATATTTTACCCATTTTAGCATGCATATTATTTAGTGTTTCGGGTCTCATGCATGTGTCTTCCATAGTTTTTATAGCGTTTTGGTCTAAATTAGAGTATTAGGTGTTTGCATTAGGTCCTAGTGAGTCTTGCATGCATTTGGAGTGTTTCTAGGTGTTTTGGAGACAATTGAGATGATTGGAGTGATTGAGCTTAAGAGAAGGAAGAGTTCATCTGAGGCGTCTCAAAGATGTGGCTGGACGAAGGCCTTCCAATCTGACTCGGCCTCCAAGGTCTCCATGAGAGTTGTAGAGGCAGCATTAGCTGTCTACTGGAGTTGGATTCAGGTCATTCGGACGTGTGGTTCGAGAGATATGGCTGATTTACCAGAGACATATCCGCCTGCCGAGACAGTTTCGCCCAACACCGACATGTGACATCGGTGTTGAAGCTTCAGGGGATTACACCGACGTCACAAGTCGGTGTAACTGCTCGGTGTGACAACAGGAGCAAAAGTCCTTAGCCCTGACGTGCAATACCGACTTGTGACGTCGGTGTAAGTGCCATTGACCAAAGTTGACCCAGTTTGACCAGAGTTGACCCAGTTTGACCTCTTTCACTATTTAAGCCCAAAAACCTAATTTTCTTGGGTTATCTCTTTTTCTCTTGCTTAAAACCTCTCCTTTTTAAAGTTCTTGGATTTTGTAAGAGAGATCTTGATTTTATTTATGCAATCTAAGTTTTAGTTTCTTAATCTCTTCTAATCTTTCATCTTTCTATTCTCTAATCATGATTAACAACACCTCTTTCATGAGATTTGGTGTGTTATTCATGATTAGTGAGTAGTTCTTTTTAGAGCTCATGGATAAGGTATATTAGGGGAATTTAGTGATTGATCTATGATGTCTAGGGCTTAGTTTACATCTTTCCTCTCTTATTTAGTGTTCATAATGCTAGATTAGGCTTGAGAGAGTTAATCTAGATCATAGGGAATTTTATGCACACAAGGTGTTCGATGAAATTCCCCAAAGAGCTAAATAAGAGATTTTACTTGCTTAACCTATGAGAGTAGTTGTTTAAGGAGTATTAGGGCTATTGGAACTTATGATTAATGCTTGTTGATTAACTTTTCACAAATGAGAGTTTGTTCTTGATTAGTTAATTAGCAAAGTGATTAAGGCCATGAGAGTGGATTAATCTTGTTTAAGTGTTCTAGGCTAAGGGAAATTGCTTGATTGTGTGAAATGACATTATAGGTTGATCATTGAAGTCCCCAAAGTCAATAACCTCATCCAAGAGCTTGCCTTTATTGAATTCTTAAATCTCGTTTAACATTGCTTATTACTTGCTCGTTTAATTTAAATCATTTAGGATTGTTAGTAAACCAAATCACACTTGTTTGCTTAACTTAAGACGTCTTATGCATTTTTGGTGCGTTGAAACTTAACCCATTTGGATTCGATACCTCTTATGCTCCATAGCATCTAGAGTAATTGATTCTAGATAGACAAAACTCTATTATCAGCTTGGGATGTGAATTCACCAGCGTTGTCTAGTCTAACTTTTTTAATGGGATAATCAGAAAACTGAGCTTTCAATTTGATTATTTGAGTTAAGAATCTCGCAAATGCCATATTTTGAGATGACAATAGACAAACATGTGACCATCTACTGGATGCTACAATTATTACCATAAAATAGTGAAATGGTCCACACGGTGGATGTATTGGTCCACAAATATCCCCTTGAATTCGTTTAAGGAATTTTGGTGATTCATTATTGATTTTGGTTGGCGATGGCCTTATGATCAATTTTCCTAGAGAACATGCAGCACATGTCATTTTATTTCTCTGATAAATCTCTTGGATTTTCATCGAATGACCATGTGAGCTCTCTACGATCTTTCGCATCATTGATGTGCATGGGTGACCGAGGCGATCATGCCATAATATTAAATCCTCTGGATTTCGTTTCATCACAAGATGTGATTCTATTGCATCTATGTAAGTATAATGCAAACCAGAAGGGAGTTCTGGAAATTTTTCCAATATAACCCTTTTTTCCAATTGATTAGAAGTTATGTACATATACTTCTTTCCATCCTCAGTTGCAGACTGAGTTTCATATCCTTGAAGGTATATGTCTTTGAAACTCAACAAATTTCTTTTAGAATTTGGAGAATACAAGGCGTTATTTATGGAAAACTTTGTTCCATTAGGCAACATAAAGTTGGCTTTGCATGTTCCCTCAATCAAGTCTGTAGGACCCGATATTGTGTCAACAATCATTTATGTTGGTTTTCACACAGAGAAAAATCTCTTGTGTCTCAGAATAGTGTGCGTTGTTCCACTATCTGGTATACAAGAGCATAAAGGAGGTTTATTTCCCTCAGGTTGTCAAACATTTCTTTAAGAGCTTGCCACAGCTATGTTGGGTCTTTTATGTGCGCATAGTCATGTGTCACATTCTCATCTAGATGTTTTCTTAAGAAAATAATCGCCTTTGCCTTATCATGGGCAAGAGATTCATTTCCCCTTTTTATGGTGTCTGTTATCTTTTTCCCGACTCTAGATAAAGCTCTGTATCGGTGATACATGCTACATAATTTGCTCTAGTTATTTTGAGAGCCGAGAATTTAAGTTTCTCAACGCTTGCCATTGAATTTTCCGAAATGAAATAAAAACAATATTATTAGAAAGATGATTTTATTTTTTAAAATATGCGAGGCGGTGGAATACATAGCGCAATTACAATGAATACAAGTACATTGTAAAAGGTTTATATACATGCGGTCGAACCTCCTTATATGATAACCATAACAATCAAATAATTAACAGTAATATTGTGGTGACAGAATCATCCACATTTAAACAGTAAATAAGTTTTGTGGCGTCTGAGACGTCCACTATAATATTAACAATAAATAATTTAGGTGGCGTCTGAGACGTCCATTATAATAATAACAGTATATAATTTAGGTGGCGTCTGAGACGTCCATTATAATAACTGTAAATAATTATGGTGTATTTAGCAACCATGATATAAAATAATAACGAGGCGACAAACCGCTCTCTATAATATTTAGTAAATAGTGGTGCATTAAATAACCACCGTAAAATAATAAATTATTATAGAGGCGACATAACGTCCGCTATAGTATGGTATATATTATGAATAAAAATTTAGTCATAACTTAGAGTGATCGTGCTGATAACGTGTTATAAAAAATAATATACCGGCGGAACGCTGATAATAGAAAGAGACTAAGAATGATTTATATTAAATAACTTCTTGTTAAAGTTTGTAATTGAAGGTGTAAGTGTAATTGAACGTCGTAAAAAAATTTAGAGTTACTATGACAATGAGCTCCACATGAGAAAACCATTCGTAATCGTTCCGTCTGCGCCTAATTTTAGTGAGTTTCATAACAAAAACAACTTCCACGGAACAATATAAACGCATATATATAATAAAATACCTCTCTTTTTTAGAAGGATTTGACAATGATGATGGATTTGTAGGTGAAAACTCCATAACCCATGCAAATACATATAGTTTTTTTTGAAAAAAAATTTTCTGGTTTTCGGTGATGATTTTTAATTAATAAATTTCATGAAATAAATATTTGTAATTAATAAAAATCAAAATATTATTAATTATTTCATGACATGCAACGGTAATATCCATGCAATGTTAACTATTGGTATAATTAATTTGGGGTGGGAATATAGAGAAGTTGACTTTTTACATGGGAAATATGTAGGGGTGGAACGAATCCGATATCCGGGAAATTTTGGGATATCCGGATACGGATTCGCCGAATTTGAGTTTTANTGGATATCTGGACTTCGGATATCCGCCTAGATATTAAGATATCCGCGGATATCCGGATGCAGATCATGATCCGTAAAAAATAATATAAAAAATATTAAAATATTGAAATAATGATAAAATTAAATTTTTATATAATATTTTGTAAAAAACTGTTATTTAAAAATATTCTTACTATTTGGATCCGGATCCGGATCCAACCCCCTCGGATATCCGTATTTTTATAGCGGATCTCGGATCGGATCTTGGATCCCGTATAATAGTTCCACCCCTAGAAATAGGGGAGATATTCAACAAGTTCCATTAATAATCGACCTAAACTTTGATTGGTAATCTGCGAAATCTGCGAAATGGCGGAATTACATTTTTAAATTTGATCCAAAATTATTTTACCAATAAAAAATATATGCAGAATGGAAAGTAAAACCCAAACATGCAAATTTTCGTTTTTGCTTAAAAAACAATAATACAAAGAAACATCCATTAATCAGAAAAGTGAGTTTTAAGTAGGTTATTTGTGGAATTAGTTGTTTCATATTATTAAATAATATTAACTAGTAATAATTTTATACTTCTTAAATTTATAAAATTTCTTTTCCCAAGAAACAGCAACATCAGAAAAGAAAAGTGTCTCTCTCAAATCGAATCAGTTGGTGAGTCAACACCGACTCTTTTAATTTCTCTGTTTTTGGGAGATAATCTAGGAAGGACAAAATTAGATTTAAAAAAATGATGTGATTTGATTTATGTTTATGTTTAAACCAGATACCAAATAAGGACTTTCGGTTAATTTATACCTTAACAATTGGAAAAAGTTCTCGATTCATACCCGAATCATAGTGATGTAAAAAAAAACTTTTATCTAATTCATACTCGATGATGTATCATGTTTTTCAGGATTTTTAACGATCGTTTTAAATTATATTTTGAATCTTTCATCATATTTTCGATTTTTTAATATCTTTTTTAGGTTTTTTTAGACGAAATGAGTCAAAATGATGGAAATCATAGCGCAAACGGATGAAGAATCGGATGTTAGAGTTTACAGGACATCCCACTAGTCACAAAGCCTAGTTCAGAGCAGTTTACATGCACTCGTGCTGATCCCACCGTTCATAGAGCTCGGTCCGGGGCAGCATGCCTGCACCCAAAAAATTTCTTTTTTCGTCTGGGCCTTCTTCTGTTTTTCCGCACCGGTGTTCATACCTTAGATGTAGTAGAGCCTTCACCACCATCTCGAAATTGGGAATTTGATAACTCCCATGTGGTCACTATGGTGATGTCTTATTTGCCGAGACACCTCTGCTCTCGGATAAGCCTCATCTTTGCTTGACTGAGCTCCATGGTCTGAGCAGTAGGGGTACGAGCTGTAATAACGACATCCTCTTTGTGGACAATATATAGGGGAAAGACGTCTGGGAGGAGATTTTCTAGGAGGGGATCTTGTACCCGGAGCATGATCGATGTATTGGAGATACTTTGGATAGCAAAACGTGTCTTGCAGACCAAGTATTGTGGACCATCAAAGTCCATCTATGAAGTAAAGCCCATGAAATCTAAATAGAAAAACGTTTAGAGCAAGACATATATTTCAATATTATTCTAGCATATTTTCATTATTAATGTATTTCCTTTATATGAGATTCGGAGTAGGAAAATTTACATTATTTGGTGTTAGCAAATGACAATATATATAATGATCTTGGATCAGACCAACACAATTCAATAATATATTTATTTTATAAGATTTAATATGGTATCAGAGCCTTCGGTTCTTGGAAATCAAAGTTAACGCTTCCGCATTAAAAGTCTTACAATCTCACCCTCAAAGAGAGATCATGGAGATTGACCAACGAATTAAAGTGATAGTGTTGGGGGCGGTGTTGAAGATGGTGGTAACGCAAACAATCGAGATGATGACGCGAAGCAATTACAAGTGTGGTTTAATAACCACGTGATTTGTTTTAACTAAAGTTATTAGAGTTTATTTGTAATAGTTCTCATAATTTGTATCAGTGTGAAAAAAAAAACTATTAGAGTTTATTTTTGAGTTTGAATTTCTCAAAAAAATTCTATGTGTTTTGGTTTTTTCTATTATGGGGGAGTTCTATTGAAACGCTCATGTTTTTAGGTCATTTTTAGTCCAATATATGGAATGTCCGAAACAATGACGATTTGTGAAGTAGCAGGAGCCCCACAAGATGTTATCATTTCCTTTTTTTTGTAGGACCAAAGACGAGCTGGAGTTTCATCCCTATTTTCAAAATTGAAGGTTATACCCGAAGGAGTCTGTTAACTTGTTTTGTCCGTCCTCAAGTCCATGACATACGTGTTCTGCTTTGTGGTTGTAGATTTTGCGTTTTGTATTTTGGGTTTGTCGTGCAGAGAGTATTGGAGATAATTTGGATAACAAGACGTGTGACTTGCATACCAAGTATTGTGAACTATCAAATCCCGTCTATAAAATGAAGCTCGTGAAGACTGTAAAACCTAAATGGAAAAACTTGGAAAGCAAGACATATGTCTTAATATTATTCTAACATATTTCCATTATTATTGTATTTCGTTTATGAGAGATTCAGATTAGGAGAGTTTACCTTATATGGTATTATCAATATGTTAATGCTAATCATTATATTGTATATGTAATTGTATTTTATGATCGTGGATCAGAACAACACAATTCAATAATATACAAGAACTAGATTAGGCCCCGCGTGATACACATGTAAAAAATAAAAGATTTAGACTCTAAAATGATAATATATGTATTAAGATCTGTGTAATTAGATTCTAAATTAATTATCTAAAAATTACATTTTGTAATTCATAGTTAAAAAAAAAATCAAAATTGATTACCCATAATTCTGATAAACAATTATCATAAATGAATGAGAAAGTTTCAGAATTATCAAACACACAATAACAAACTGTTATTTTTCTAATTTTATATATTATGAATCTTAAATATTTTATATATTTAACATTTTTTTTCTCTTAATTTAATTTTTTAATTTTATTAGTTTCCATAAAAAACACACATTTTTTATTATTTCTTTTTAAATATTAAATAACTAACAATAGGAAAATTTATATTATTATTTTGACACATGTCACGATTTTAATTAACAACGACATATGTCACGATCTCATGAGTAAGAATTGTCATACGTGTCACGCTACATTTGACGCATTCAGTTTTATATAATTAGATAAGATTTAATAATGTATATATTTTTTCTTCTCCGTGCATGGCATTGATTCCTTACCAAGTCCTTAGTGTTGTGTTTACTCATAGAAACTTAAAACAACTTTTAAAAATGTGGCTCTTTAATATTGTTTTCAAAAGTATAAAATAGTGATAACGAAAAACCAGTAATAATATATAAGTCTAAAACACAAAGTTTTTCCTTCTATAAAATTGTTCACCTAATCGAGTTATCTAACCAACTCACTCTCTAAAGATACGATAGTTAAATCATTCAACTTTTCTTGTGACCATAAATTTTTTGGTGTCAAACTAAACATATAACATTAAAACTAAGTATATAAACCTAATTTACGGTTCTAGGCGCAGTCTTCTCTTGTCGTCTTCTCTTATCATCTTCGATTCGGTGTAGTGGCATTAAAACTCCTTAAGTGTCATGTTCCAACTAGGCTGTTTTCTTTTATTTATTTTTTCTTTTTGCAACACTTTAGTTTAATTTATTTGTTATATTAAAATTCTAAGTAATTCATATCGCATTTTAATTAAAATTCATGTATTCTAGTTTAGTTTTGTTTACAAAACATTTATATAACTGTTGAAAAAATCATTAAAATAATAATTATAATGAAATAAACTGAATGTAGAGTACAAACTGATTTTACATAACCAGCGCTAGTTGGCCCAGTGGTAAATCACAAGTGTGAGATTCATGGATTCGATTCCTGCTGGCCACATGGGTTTTCACATGGTTCTCCTGACCCCGGGATTTGTCGGATCTCATAACCCGTTGATCCGAGCCAGCTAGAGAGTTGCGTCTCAGCGACTTGCCTCCGAGTTCATAGTGTCCGTTGAAGCGGATCACTCGAGTTATCAAAAAAAAAAAAAAACTGATTCTACATTTTAATTTCAGTTGTGAATTCTATAAGTAAATTAAAAAAAAAAAAACTAATGGGTGCTTTAGCCCTCTAAAACTTTATAGGGCTGGTCACGGCGAGAAGAAAAAGCCTTTCTAGGGTTCGTTACAAATTGCATTAATTCCAAACCGAACTCAACCATCAGACATGGTAACAATATGCCATTAATTTTCTTGACCAGCGAAGGAGAAGAGAGATTTGTTCTTTACACTCGAGATGATCCTCACATGTTCATATTAATATTAGCTTCGTTAAACAATTTGCAAAGGGTCTTTGATTAGAAAATAAATAAATAATATAATATTTACAGTTACTTCTCACTAAAGTCAATTATTTTGTAGCCCAGCGTGGACTCACTGACTCTCCATTAGGTGAGAAGCACCTACCTTCGTGTTTTTTCTTTCTAAGAAAAAATTAATAGGTGATGATCAAGTCAACAGACTCATCAATAAGTACTCGAAAATTGTTTTGGGTTACTCAATCGGGTAGCGTTGATTCTTTGTATGCTCTTCTTCAAAAGGATCCATGCATTCTACAAAACACAGACGCTTTACCATTCATCCACACACCTCTCCATGAAGCTTCATCTACCGGGAAGATAGAATTGGCGATGGAGCTGATGAATCTCATGCCGTCTTTTGCCAAGAAATTGAACACCGATGGGTTTAGTCCTTTGCATCTCGCTGTCGAACACCACCAAGTTGAGTTAGCACTAGAGCTTGTTAAGTTTGATCCCAGTCTTGTTCGTATTCATGGAAGAGGAGGTATTTGCTTCATAATCTTAATTCTTATTTGCTCGCCAACCTTTTTTTTTTTTGTAGGTTAACAAAAAGAAATATTTGAAACAGATAACATAAAGTTATTTATTAAGGAGAGATTTTTTTTCTTTTCATAAGGACAGGTATGACACCATTGCATCTTATTAACGAGAGATTTTTATTTGCTTCATAATCTTAATTCTTATTTGCTCGCCAACTTTTTTTTTTTTTTTTAGGTTAACAAAAAGAAATATTTGAAACAGATAACATAAAGTTATTTATTAACGAGAGATTTTTTTTCTTTTCATAAGGATCAGGTATGACACCATTGCATCTTGTGGTACAAAAAGGTGAAGTCGATCTTTTTACAGTTTCTTCTGGCATGTCCTGAGAGCATTAGAGATGCTAATGTAAAAGGAGAAACTGCTTTACACATTTCGGTTATGAACGATAAATACGAANAGGTGCATAAGACTGACCAATGTTACAAATGCTCTGGAATTCTTCCTTATCAACATCGTAGCACGCTAGTAAAAATGCACCAAAGAAACCTACAAGGAAAGCATATAGCTTTCGTTAACAACACAACATCAAGGGTGAAAATGTATCATGTACACATATTTCGAATGGTTTTCACCTGTGCGTTTCCCACGTCCATGGAAAGCAGCAATTGGTACAAGATCCACCGAATTCCCAATGCTGCTGCATATATAACCCTAGAGTCAGTTAGTAAAGGACTAGTCTTTTTTTAAAACTAATCGAGTTATCTAACCAACTCACTCTCTAAAGATACGATAGTTAAATCATTCAACTTTTCTTGTGACCATAAATTTTTTGGTGTCATGGACTTCTCAAACAAAAAAAAAGCTAAACATATAACATTAAAACTAAGTATATAAACCTAATTTACGGTTCTAGGCGCAAAGTCTTCGTCTCTTTGTTGTCTTCTCTTATCATCTTCGATTCGGTGTAGTGGCATTAAAACTCCTTAAGTGTCATGTTCCAACTAGGCTGTTTTCTTTTATTTTTTTTTCTTTTTGCAACAATTTAGTTTAATTTATTTGTTATATTGAAATTCTAAGTAATTCATATCGCATTTTAATTTAATTTCATGTATTCTAGCTTAGTTTTGTTTACAAAACAATGAAAACATTTATATAACTGTTGAAAAAATCATTAAAATAATAATTATAATGAAATAAACTGATTTTACATGTGAATTCTATAAGTAAATTAAAAAAAAAAAACTAATGGGTGCTTTAGCCCTCTAAAACTTTAGGGCTGGTCACGGCGAGAAGAAAAAGCCTTTCTAGGGTTCGTTACAAATTGCATTAATTCCAAACCGAACTCAACCATCAGACATGGTAACAATATGCCATTAATTTTCTTGACCAGCGAAGGAGAAGAGAGATTTGTTCTTTACACTCGAGATGATCCTCACATGTTCATATTAATATTAGCTTCGTTAAACAATTTGCAAAGGGTCTTTGATTAGAAAATAAATAAATAATATAATATTTACAGTTACTTCTCACTAAAGTCAATTATTTTGTAGCCCAGCGTGGACTCACTGACTCTCCATTAGGTGAGAAGCACCTACCTTCGTGTTTTTTCTTTCTAAGAAAAAATTAATAGGTGATGATTAAGTCAACAGACTCATCAATAAGTACTCGAAAAATTATGTAGGCCATAATTTTATCTCCTATAAATTTGATTAACGACAATGCTTCGACTATCGTATACTTCTTCTTGAACTAGTCCTTACAGCTAATTTTCTTTCTTTGTTAGTATGAATCCAAAATTGTTTTGGGTTACTCAATCGGGTAGCGTTGATTCTTTGTATGCTCTTCTTCAAAAGGATCCATGCATTCTACAAAACGCAGACGCTTTACCATTCATCCACACACCTCTCCATGAAGCTTCATCTACCGGGAAGATAGAATTGGCGATGGAGCTGATCAATCTTAAGCCGTCTTTTGCCATGAAATTGAACACCGATGGGTTTAGTCCTTTGCATCTCGCTGTCGAACACCACCAAGTTGAGTTAGCA
>PKMM01011682.1:0-15575 GCA_002933915.1 Eutrema heterophyllum | reverse complement strand
TATTTTGAATGATTCGGTTTTTCTGTTTTTATTTTTGTAGGTCTTACAGTCAATTCGATCAAGACCGTGCTGGCGGTTCGAGGCAAGCGGGGCGGAGGAGCAATTCTGCTAATCCGAGCATTATTCCGCCTTCCGTGCCTCTTGCGTCGTCCGTTCCGGACAGTGAGAGTGTAGCTCCTCCTCCGATCATGACCGTTGAGTAGCTAGTTCAACAACCGGGACGGGAATTACTCACAATTCTCGATCCGAAGCTCCGCATTCCGGGATCTACTTGGTAATATGTTTCTTTTCTTTCTATCTAATTAATAATTGTTTTTTTAAATTACTGATTTTTATTTATCGTTCCTTGTTTTTTATAGGTTTGGAATATCCGGGAATGGCATCAGCAAGTCGGTTCTGAGGATGTTGCACTCCATCCTCGACAAATCGTACAAGAAATTTTCGGATATTCCGACAGACGAACAACAGCTTTGGTTTCGAACATTTGCGGTAAGTTTTAATTTCTTTAATTTTTGTTATATATTTAATTTATTCAATTTATTTAACATATTTACTNTTAACATAATTACTTATTTGTTTTGTAGCAAGAGTTTAATTGGAACCCGCGGATCACGAAAACGGTGGAGGTCGAATTTCTCAAGGAGGCTAAAACGCAATTCTCGCGCAACATGCACGAGTGGAAGAAAGTTTGGAGAAGGGTTGGAGATAAGCCAAAAGGCTTGAACGCGGAGGTGTGGAAGGACTACATCCCGTACTGGGAAGAGCCCGCGACCGAAACTCTTTCTCAGACTAATTCCAAAAACCGGAAGAGTGATCGAGAAGGGAAGGGAATCGCGATCCACAACAACGGGGCGAAGAGCTTCAAGAAAACGGAAATCGAAATGGTTAGTATTCTAACGTTTTTAGTTATTTACAAATATCATTTTTAATATGTTTATTAGTAACTAATGTTTTTAATTATTTTCTCTAGAAGGTGGAAGACGGTGAAGTTCCAAATCATCTGAAATTGATGAAGAGGACGCACACCAACAAGAAGACCGGCCAAATTCAAGATCCTGCCGTCAGGGAGATCGTCGAAAATGTGACGAGGGTGCACGACGAGATCATGACCCAAAGATCGCAGGACGGCGGCTTCTCCGACTCCAACGACCTCACTCGGGTCGAGATCAACGACCTGGTGCTCGGGGTAAGTATTTGTTAATTAATTGTTAATTATTATTTAAATTTAGAATATTATTTGTTAATAAGATCTATTGTTTTTGTAGGAGGTACCGGTTAAAAAAGGTCGTCGGCCAGGATTGGGTAAGATTGCGACCCAATCCACATCTTCTTCGGCCGGATTCCCGATGGATGAAGACGTTATCCGCCAAAACGAAGAGCTGAAGGGGAAAGTAACGGCTTTGGAGGACGCGCTCTCGAGTCAGAAATCCCGGAGAGACAAAATGGCGGAATACTTCAGATCAAAGTTTCCGGATTTTCCTGATGATTTTTGATTTTGTGTTTTTGTAATTTCCAACAATTTCTAAAACTTTTAGTAATATTTTTAAATATTAATTAATTTATAATTTTCGTTTTTTATATATTATTTAATAAATAAAAAATTTATTTAATATAAAAAATGATTTTATAAATATGTTTTTTAAAAAAAAATATTTATAAAATCCCTCGGAAATTTCCGAGGGAATAATCACCCGACGGATTCCCGATGATCTAGTACCCTCGGAAATTTCCAAAGGGATTTCCGAGGAAGACGTCGTCGGAAATTAAACCCTCAGAAATCCGTCGGAATTTTCCCGGACGGACAGGTCCTCGGAAATGCCTCGAAAATGTCCCGAGGGAACTAGGTCCTCGGAAAATTAATCTCTCGGAAATCCGTCGGAATTTTCCGAAGGATTTCCGACGGAATTTGATTTCCGAGGAGATAGATCCGACGGCTTAAAACTGTCGGACATCCGTCTGGAAAGGTTGTTTCCGACGGGATACGGTTTAAGGCTTATTTCTTGTAGTGAGTACAGCTCGCCTTTTGTTATAACACTTGGTGATTATTTTCGGATTCTCTGGCGTGTAATCTGTACATTGCAAAACGTAAAATTACTGAAAGCCAAATATTACCTCAAAGTACTCGCAACGTCTGCTTTATGAGTTGAGTTATCCAATATTTAACATAAACCAACTCAATCCTCTACTTCAGATTTCACTAGAGTTTGCAATATGTTATTTTATGGCCTCTTGAGAGTATCAACGTAGTTTCATTGTACGAATTTCGACATAAGACTATCCTAAGAACTAAAGCTATTAATGGCCTAATTGCTCAGGAGTGGATTGAATGAAGAAAGGAAACCAAGGAACATGAGAAAGCTAGTATAACGATCTGCTAGCAACGTAACACACTCTTTCGCATGCGGCAATAAACATAAAGAGATGAATATAAAATGGATTCAAAGAGATTAATGTAGCATCAAACTAGCTTTTATAGTATTACCATCAAGGCAGGTTGGACAAATATCCTCATCGTCCGAATCTGCATAAGAAATTTCTATCCCCAGCACTGTCTTCGACTTTGCATTCATTGGTGAACCTTTTGAATACACTTCTTTTGATCTATCTTCATAATCAGACTTACTCCGTTTGGCTCCACCCCAAAGCTTCAGAATTCATTTCGGTATCACCTCTTAACGGTTCAACTTCTTCACCTGAATGGCTCGAGCCCTTAGCAAAACGGAAGTACCTAGGATCAGCATCGTAAGGCAACGGTCTTGGAGGATGATACATACTAGACAGAGATGAGTCATCAAGTGAACCTGAAAAACTTACCTGAACTCATTCCCACAATTTCTCAAGGTGACATTCTAAGTTCAACGAGATTTTCTGGACGACAGTTAGGAGGCATGCATCTCATTGAGCACCCCCACCATTCCAGTAATCGAAGTTGGCGCCACATATGGTTTTCGCCTCCCTGAAAATGCAGCATGACTTCTTTATCCTCCCGTAAGACCCCGTAGATGCTTAGAAACCGAAGGTTTTTCATCCTCCTGAATGCTTTCTTACTAATAGAAAATGTATCCTCGATTTCAGATGAGTTCAAAAATATGTCTTAAACACTTTTAGTTCCGTGAAAAAGTATTAGAAAGACCAAATGTATTAGTAACCTACGGACATGCTTAAAAATGATTGTGTGAGGAAAAATATGAATAACGAGAAACTTACAGTTCCATCAGCAAGTACATCAGAGATCTCCTTAGAATCCATCAAGAATTGACGTTCTCCAGGCTTCAGAATACATGGTTGACGGACGATTTCTCTATCCATTTCTTGCAGGAAATCGTGCATCCTAATGATCTTATCATATGATATCTGTAAGAGACACCGTTCAGCTAGAGTAACAAGTCCAACATCAACATCCAACTTACTATCTTCAAGCAATCGTATCACGTAGTCACGTGGTTTATGATTAAATAAACAAGCAATGTGACGACATATTGCTTTATCTTCTTCTTTTAACCTATCATAGCTGTCTCTTAATGTTTTATTAAATTGTCCAGCCATAGTATTTCTGAGCTTAGGCACCCTATCTAACCACTCCTCCTTCTTGATCCCTGCGAGGGATGAACCCAAAACATTGAGACAAAGTGGGAGATTCTCGGTGAGCTTTGCAGCTTCAACCGCAAGCTCCATAAAACCATCAGGTGGAGAGTCTTGCCCGAATGCACATCGGCAGAAGATCTGGAAAGCTAGCTCTTTAGACGGGAAAGCCACCTCATAAATATGACGAGGTTCAATTCCACAGGCCCTTAGAAGCTCCCTATCCTTTGAAATAACAACAATTCTACTTCCAGGACCGAACCACGTCGTTTTCCCCACCAAGGCATTTAAGAGGACTTGATCATCCACATCATCAAAAAAAACAAGAACTTATACCCTAACCTTTCTTTCACAGCGCCTAAATGATATATCTCTATGACCTTCTGGTCAAAAATTTCAGACAAAAACTGTGTTTGCAAGTGCAACTTGACGTTGTAGTCGTCTGAGTTGGACCTTGTATAATTTTCCTTAGTCTTATCAATGAAAATACTAGGCATGAACTGACAGGAGAGTTGACTAAAGAGAGCTCGTCCGGTAGTATAGTCTTACCAATTCCAGACGGACCCCAAATCCCAACCATTATCACTTCCTTTGATTCCAGTTTCAATAACGAATTCATGTTTTTAATGTGATCTTCAATCCCAACAAATTCATCAAAATCATTGGATGCTGTTGAATTCAGTTTGTTTGAAACATCGTTGACGATTTTCTCAATCATCTTTGCTTCGTCAGGCCTAACAAAGATGATGTAGATACTTTAAGAATAAGAGAATTTCCAGAGAATCATGGAAAGAAGAATCTTGAAAAGAATCGAGAATCAAGAAAGTACCAGTTCCGAGAATCCTCCCCGGCTATGGTTGCTGCGTTGGTCAAGGCTTTCCCCCACCGAAGTAACTCTTCCTCCGTGCTGCCTTCGCAAGTCTTTCTGAAGATCTCTCCGAAGTCGTGGGATTGTTTCTTGACATGAGAAGGATCCACTTCGTAGAAAATGGGTATCACGATTAGGCCTCGTTCTTCCCTGCAGTTCATGATTTCCAGCGAGGAAGAATCAAGAATCAAGAAAGTACCATTTCCGAGAATCCTCCCCGGCTATGGTTGCTGCGTTGGTCAAGGCTTTCCCCCACAGAAGTTTCTCTTCCTCCGTTCTGCCTTCGCAAGTCTTTCTGAAGATTTCTCCGAAGCCGTGGGATTGTTTCTTGACATGAGAAGGATCCACTTCGTAGAAAATGGGTATCACGATTAGGCCTCGTTCTACTCTGCACTTCATGATTTCCATCAACTCATCCAAGCACCAGCTCGAACTTGCGAAGTTGTTGGAAAACGCGACAATCGAGATCCTCGATCCTCTAATGGCGTTGAAAAGCTCAGTGGCAATAGATCGACCTTTATCAATCTCATCGTCCTTGAAGGTGATTAGTTTGCGGTCGAGCTCCTTGAGAAAGTGGGAACGGAATTTGATGCGGACGTCTTCTCCTCTGAAGCTGAGGAAAACATCGTGTGGACAATTGATCGCTGGAGAAGAAGAAGAAGAAGAAGCCATGTCAAACGCAGAGAGAAGTAGAAAATTTCAGAAAGGTTTCTTGGGAAATCTGTTTTTATACCCGACGACTTAAGACAAAGGGAGTGGAAATATTCAAAGAGGTTCGGAACACATTAGACCATTGCAGCTTGCGGCTCCGTTTGTTGGGCTTCGGTTTATATCGGCCCAATATGCTTTTGTCATTCAATATGTTTACTTGAACGGTATCATCTCGGGCTTGTGAGAAAATATGTGAGCCGAAGTGTTTGCTCTAATAATTCTTACCTGGAAATCGGTTTGAGAGATAGTGCTTAAGTTTACTCAAGGTTCGTCGAGCTTAAGCTCTAGAGGATGTTAATGTTAGGTACCTACAATTGTTGTTTACGATTGGAAATGAACTCGTAGATCCTTTGTGTCATCTTCTTTAATATTTGCACAAACACACGAGAGTTGCGAGCCAGTGTTTGTGAGAAAAAATCGAATCTCGGAGCTAAGAACCAACATGTTATAAATATTTGTTGGGCTCTACAAACCCATGTCTCATTCCTATGATATTTGTCCGTTTTGGCCCAAGTTATCAAAACCACAAACATATTTGTTATTGTGCTCTTCCAAAAGACTTCATACTAATTAAAGATGAACTTAACTTATAATCAAAGTCTAATTTTTATCTTAGGCTATTTCGTAAATAGTTTGGAAAGCAGGCTTTAAATCGATGATCCTAGATGTTTGAACAACTTGATTGATTGCTTATTTGCTTGAGAGATAATGGATGGAACATGCTTAAAGAGAAAAGTGATGTAGACTTATGTTCAATTTTTAGTGTTTTGTTCGATTCACAAAATACCTTTTCTCAGGTCAGATTTTATCAGCTGATTTCTCCTCTCCACCTACTACTCTACAGTCTCTGCTTTTACATTTTTTCTTTTTTATGTAACATAAATTTTACTTCCCTTTTTCTTGTCAAAAAATATTTGATTTACTCTAATCAATTTTTACTTGATTTAGTTTTTTCTCGATCAAGTTTAATTTGTTTACTTTCCTAAAACTAATTCAAATATATATTAAACTTATTGATCTTAATAATATGAAATACATAGAATATAAAAAACATTAATTTCCATGAAACAAAACAGAAAAAAACAATTGTTCTTTGACATTTTTGTTATAATTTTAATGAAGTTGTTTGAGTTAAAAACAAAACTGAAAAATCAATTTTCATCAAAGGGAAGAAGTATTTTTTTTTTTTTTTGTCAACAGAATTAATACCTAGAACGGTTCAAAAACTCAAACTGGTGGTATCGAGTTTACATAAGCAATATCAATAGGGTAGACACGAGCACTCCGTGCTAACTTTTTCGTCTTTGTGTTGTTTACGCGTGGAATGAGCGAGATAAAGAAAAAAGTAAACACATCCTTACTATTCACGAATTCTTCCAGATGTAGTGAGAAAGCATACCACTCCTTCGGTGTAGACACCATCTTCACCAGTTCGGAAGAGTATATTGCAAAAAATATTGCCGTCTTCTTATTTGCGATCATAAAATGCATGGCCCATATGAGTGCTTCTAATTCAGCGTGTAAAGGAGAGAGACTTCTTCGTAGATTCCGCGCCCCTATTAGCGATCCATCTACATCTTCTTGAAAACAATATCAACCTAGTCTAGAAACATTATTTGTTTCCTTCCATGAACCATCTACGTAACACCAACACCTAGGTCTGGGCATAAAAACTGGAACCGAAATACCCGAACCGGAACCGACCCAAAATTACCGGTTTGGTTCGGTTTCGATTATGGCCAAAATACCCATTGGATCCTACTCATTGATACCCGTGGGTATCGGGTAATACCCAGAACCGAACCGAAAACATTTCGGGTACCCGAATTACCCGGATTATAATTATATACCCAAAATATTAAATATATCAGGTTTTTGGGTATATTTTTGGTATTATGGGTATATTTTCTTTAGTTTTTTCGGGTTTTTTGGTATATTTTCTGGTTTTAGGATATAATTTTGGGTTTACGGGTATATTTTTGGTATTTCGGGTATATTTTTTCTTAGTTTTTTTCCGGGTTTTCGGAGATATTTTTGGGTTTTCGGATATATTTTCGGATTTTCGGGTATATTTTAGGTATTTCGGGTAATAAAAACCCGAAACCGATTAAGATCCGAAAAAGTTCTGGTATTTTCCGGTTCTTAAATCTCGGAACCGAACCGACCCGGAACCGACTGGTGCCAAACAAGAACTGAACCGAAAACATTTCGGTACCTATATGGATCATAAACCTCCTTACCCGAAATACCCGGAATCGAACCGAATACCCGAATGCCCAGGGCTACCAACACCCTACATTAACCGAGATTCCTGAAGAAGGAGTCGTATTTTGGGGCACCATGTTGTGATCTATAATTTGTGTCGACTCCCAAATCTTTGCCTCAGTATCCGCAATCTTAAGAATCTCTTGTGAATCTCTATCCAAATTTGAAAAAACTTTACACTCCTCGCTTTCAAGATATTCCAAATGATCCAAGGAAAATTTCTATTCTGATTATCTTTCGGGAGATGCCAGAAAAGATAATCAAAATTCAAAAAAACCGATGACATTGGAAACACTCTTGGAGGCGCTGGTACTTGAGAACTAACTCATGTTTGTAATGCCGAAGAGCATTCGAAAAGGGCGTGATTAATTGTTTCTTTTTCACTCCACATCGTGCACATTATGTATCGCAATGAATTCTTTTACCCCACAGATTTGCTGAAACCATAAAACATCCTAATATAGGTTACCAAATAAAACGATGTATTATTTTCAGAAGACATTTCAGCTTCCATGTATATGCTTGTAATACTTTTCTGTTTTGGTATTACACGTTTACAACAACACACCATCCCCAATATTTATCAAAATTGTATACATTTTGACAAAGTCATCTTTNGAAGAAGGAGTCGTATTTTGGGGCACCATGTTGTGATCTATAATTTGTGTCGACTCCCAAATCTTTGCCTCAGTATCCGCAATTTTAAGAATCTCTTGTGAATCTCTATCCAAATTTGAAAAAACTTTACACTCCTCGCTTTCAAGATATTCCAAATGATCCAAGAAAAATTTCTATTCTGATTATCTTTCGGGAGATGCCAGAAAAGATAATCAAAATTCAAAAAAACCGATGACATTGGAAACATTCTTGGAGGCGCTGGTACTTGAGAACTAACTCATGTTTGTAATGCCGAAGAGCATTCGAAAAGAGCGTGATTAATTGTTTCTTTTTCACTCCATATCGTGCACATTATGTATCGCAATGAATTCTTTTACCCCACAGATTTGCTGAAACCATAAAACATCCTAATATAGGTTACCAAATAAAACGATGTATTATTTTCAGAAGACATTTCAGCTTCCATGTATATGCTTGTAATACTTTTCTGTTTTGGTATTACACGTTTACAACAACACACCATCCCCAATATTTATCAAAATTGTATACATTTTGACAAAGTCATCTTTCACTATCAATCAAGAGCATCACTGTACAACAATAACTTCTTCAGCCTCATCGCAACCAAAAATCCCCAAATCCCACAAAATGGAAATTCAATAATTCCAAAAAAAGAAGGAAAATGATTTTGTATGTTCAAAGGACATACTCACAACAAACAGGACGTCTGATCAATACATTCTCATTACAATCTGGACATCTTTGAAATCCAGTTTCTTCTGCTTCTTCTTCTTCTTCCTCGTAATACACTTTGCAGCTCCCTGAACATGTCTCACACGGCACAAACCGAATATCTCCACAAGCCTCACATTCATTCCCGCAACCCGTTACGCCATCTTTGATCCTTTTGCAGCCTTCTATAAGCTTCTCGAGTGTCCCATTTTCATTCAACTTCTTTATCTCCTCGACTCCGCCAAGATACTTGTTCCCCAAGAAAACTCTAGGTAGGGTTATTCCAACGCCATTGATGAATTCATCCCTCAATAGCTTCTTCAGCTCATCTTTGAAACCTGAATGCATCGATACATCGCGCTCATCGAGACGAATCCCCAAGCTTTTTAGTATTATCCGGACATTACAACTGTCTTCGTATGTCTTCCTTATACCTCTAAGGCTTGTGAAGTAAACTATCACCTTGTCTGACTTTCTTTTGCAGTTTGCTTCTTTTTCTTCATCTGATGACCCGAATTGCGGATTCGTTTTCATATCGGGAACCCGGATATGTAAAGGATGCTCGTTTGGGAGTTCTTGAAGCCCTGAAAGTCGAAACGATCTCAGGAGGATCCAAATCATCAAATCTGCTATTGGGTTTCACATTCTCATGAAACCTTGATTTGGGTCGATCAAACGGATACGAACAACATCAAACGAGAAGCTTCTCAAATGATTCGGTGATCGTAAAGGGCTAACATCTTCAAGACCTTCCATCAATTCCCACGTAATGATTGTCTCTGGCTCTCCCAGAGGCGTCACAATCGGAGTTTTGGGCACAATCTTAGGGATTTTCTCGTTCATCATACTTGACCAAACCTTGGCTTCGATAATCTTAGCCTGCAAATTCTCCCTGTCTTTAACCTTGAGATCCTTCTGTTCCTCGTCGTGATGAAACCCATTACCGGAGATTAGCTTCTTCTCGCCCAATTCGTCGGAGAGGAGTCGCTTTTCGTTGATGCCTTCCAAGTGTTTGTGAATATGCCTGAAAGGAGAATCACAGAGGCTAAGAGATCCGATGGTGGAGGATGAATATAGTATATTCTAAGTAAAAAAAAAAAAGAGAAATTGGGCTCTATGACCATGGATTCGAAAATTATTTGCGATTTAACCATGGAACTGTTTCAAAAAAAAAAAAACACACCTTTGCTCCTACAGCTATCCACTACCCCTCACCAATTCTTTCTCTCTCCTCACTTTTACGTCACTCGTGTCTCTGTCTCTCTCCTCCAACTTCTTGCTTCCTGGTTTCCCCGATCAGCTTCATCCGGCGGAGTTTCGGTCCTCTGATGTCTATCCGGGTGGTCAAGGGTACGGGTTTGACAACAACAACAACGAAGGTGGTGTCCATGGAGGATTTGATTTCATAGAAGATCTTATCCGAGTCGTGGACTGTGTCGAATCGGGCGAGTTCCAACTCGCTCAGGTGGTATTGTCACGGCTCAATCAACGTCTCAGATCTCGGGCGGGTAGGCCACTTTAGAGAGCAGCGTTTTACTTCAAGGAGACTCTCGGATCGCTTTTATCTGGGTCGACCCGGAATCAAAACCGGTTAATTTCATGGACCGCGATCGTTCAGAGAATCCGAGCAATCAAAGAATTCTCCGGGATTTCTCCGATCCCACTCTTCTCTCTATTCACCGCGAATCAAGCAATCCTCGATTCTCTCCAACAATCTTCTTCCCCGTTCGCTCACGTCGTCGATTTCGAGATCAGATTCGGCGGTCAATACGCGTCGCTCATGAGGGAGATCGCCGAGAAATCACCAATCAACGACGGTTGTACCGGAGGAATCCGCCGTCGAGACGCGTCTCGTCAAAGAGAACCTAGCTCAACTCGCCACAGATCTAAAAATCCGGTTTCACGCGAGAGAAATTGATGAGGCATGCGAGGTAACAATAATTTATTAGCCTAACAACAATCCCATATGGTAGCCAATTCTCAAAGTAACATATATAAATGTTGTTATCGAGATAGCTAATTTTTTTATCGATTTATAGTTATCCATTTTTCCCGAAATAGATAATACCGCGATAACTTTCCAGATGTCATTTATGTTTATAATTCCAGTATGATCATTGTTCTTCTCATGTAAATAGTTACGTTAATATGAAAGTTAACATTTAATAATTTAATTACTTCGTTAAATTAATATTTGGATCTATATCTAAATATTTATATGGTCTAATAAGTATTTTAACATGTTAAAAGTACATATTTATATATATATATATATATATGTTTCAACATAAGATAACATATAACAATTGAGTTATAGAGGTAAACAAAATGTTAGAGATATACGTACATGTTTACCAATTTAACTCTCTTTGTATCCCAATAAATATGAAATTAGATGTAAATATAATATTTATACATAATACAACAATTTTTAACATGTTACAATAAAACGTGTACCCTTTCCCAATAATAACAACGGTTGTCGATGCCGGCACCGTCGACGTCACCGGAACCATGGATATATGGATCTCGTTAGATTGCCACCGGTAAGAAAAAGATGTTTTGTGTTCGCAGTTTTGTCAGATTCATCTCTTATTTTTAGTTAGATCAATTTGTATTTTTTTGGTTAGAGGAAAAAGAAGAAAGAGAAATTTCGGTGGCATAAACGGAAAGGCAATTTCGACTTATCCCTCCCCCGCGCTATAGCGAATTGAGTTTTTTAAAAAATTTGGTTAGTTTCCTAATTATTTATCCAGGTATAGTCATATACCTTATTGACTCAGAAAAAAAAGATTGAAAAATACACATGATTATTACTTGCATGTTTTACATTTACCTGACCTTTATCACTATAAGATTCGAGGCAATGAACAATTATATTATTAGTTCGTATTAGGCCTGGGCATAATATCCGAACCCGAAATAGCGAACCGAACCCGACCCGAAAAAGAGGAACCGAATCTGAACCGAACTCGATAAAATATCCGAACGGTTTCTAAATCCTAAACCCAAAAAACCAAAACCGAACCCGAATCGAACCGAAACCCGAATGGATATCTGAAATATCCGAAATACAATTATATACCCAAAATATTAATTATATTTAGATTTGATAACCCAAAATTACAATTATAAATCCAAAGATATGAGTTAATTTTATACCAAAATGATTGAGAGACCCAAAATAACCAAAATATACAAAATTTTTAGTTATATTTGTTAAGGTTTGACCAAATTTTATTTAATTTAACCATTTTTATTCAAATTTAACCAATTTTTATTTTTTTTAATGATTTTTCGGATATCCGAACCCGAACCGAACTCGAAAGTAAATAACCGAACCCGAAAGAAATTCTAAAATACCCGATCGGTTTCTACATCCTAAACCCGAAAACCCAAAAACCCGAATAACCCGAACCGAACCCGAACGCCCATGCCTAGTTCGTATGACTGTATGAGTGAGAAAGATGGAGGGGGATAAGAAATCTAATTACTATTATTAGAAATATCCTTAGAAATATAAGAAAACCTACTATAAATTATTAGACTATATGTAAAGATGATATAAATCAAGAGTAATTGCAACATCTACTATTAAATAACATCAAAATTAACTCACTCTTTTTACACTTTGCAACAACTCCCGTTCATAATAAAAAGTGATAATTTCGTAAAAACTAACATGATAACTGGTTTAATATGAGAATATTAACGATATTAACTATAAGTTAACAATGCTAACAATGATAACTGATTTAACATGACAATGTTAACGATGCTAACAATATGTTTTTCTAGTGATGAACAGTAGTCGTCAAGTCTAATGAATAGTAACAACGGCCGTTTGATGAACAGTGTTGCCGGTTTTTTCTGTCAGAAAATGAATTTTCAGACCAATGACATTTCTGTAATTATTAAAAAAAACAAAAGATGTTTTAGGTTTAATCATTTTTTCTCTTTTCTAGTTACCTAATTTACAAATTATTATTACTGCTTACTTAATTTATGAGTCAACCTACCATATATATACTTAAATCACTCATAAATCAAATTGAAAAAAGTACTGCATACAACAACAAAAAAATTACATAAATCGTTTACAAGCAGTGCAGGTCAAGCAAAAGTTGAATGAGACGAATCTTTTAAAAAATTTCCTTAGTTTTTTTTTTTTTTTGACCAAATTTTTCCTTGCATGTAACCTCCAAATTAAATCCATTATATATAGTAAGTGGCTTTAATAGTATTGTCCCCTCAACTATATTTTAATATCGGAAAAATCGCATAAAAAACTTTTTAAGTGGCAGCTACTAACACTTTAAACTTTCAACGTTTTATAGTAACACTATAAACCCTCAACCCATAACTTTTAACATAAAAAACTCTCAACGTGGCAACTTTGTTCGNGTCAACAGCCAAATACCTAGAACGGTTCAGAAATCCAAACCGGAGGTACCGAGTTTACAAAAGTAATATCCACTAGGTAGACACGAGCACTATTTTTATCTCTTTTTTCTTTTTTCATGGGTCGATCACGGAGGTTGAAGGCGAGTGAGAGAACCCGAAGAATCGGTACCGAATCGAAAATACCCGAACCGAACCTGATCAAAAAATTTAAAATACCCGATCGGATCCTTAATTTCTATACCCAAATAACCGAACCCGAACCGGTACCGAACCGAGAACCGAATGGATACCCGAATAACTATTCATATCGGGACACTATTTATCCCGAGACAACTATTCACTCCGAGTCTTCTCCTTTATCTTAGACGAGGTTGGTTTTTCTCTGTGGTTACTATTCATAGTAATCCCATGATGAATAGTAGTGGTGATTGTGTCGAGAAAGGAAAAAAGAAAAAGTAGTAATCCCGGGATTACGGAGTCCGTAGATGAATAGTGCTCGTATCTCGAGCTCAGTAATCCTGGGATTACTATTCATCTTTCCTTTCTTTTATCTTTTTCCATTTTTCTTTTTTCCTTTCTCGACACAATCACCACTACTATTAAAAATTTGGATCGGGTTCGGTTCGGGTATTTTCGATTCGGTACCGATTCTTCGGGTTCTCTCACTCGCCTTCAACCTCCGTGATCGACCCATGAAAAAAGAAAAAAGAGATAAAAATAGTGCTCGTGTCTACCTAGTGGATATTACTTTTGTAAACTCGGTACCTCCGGTTTGGATTTCTGAACCGTTCTAGGTATTTGGCTGTTGACCAAAAAAAAAAAAAAAATTACAAATCACCATCTTTTTACCGGAAAGTGAACAGTTCCAGTCACATTTTTTTGCGGCGCGAACAAAGTTGCCACGTTGAGGGTTTTTTATGTTAAAAGTTATGGATTGAAGGTTTATAGTGTTACTATAAAACGTTGAAGGTTTAAAGTGTTAGTAGCTACCACTTAGAAGGTTTTTTTATGCGATTTTCCCTTTTAATATCATATCATTCCACATGTGGTTTGAACACACACATTATATATACACGAATATAGATGTATGTATTTAAAATCAGTCCAATAATATTGGTATCAAATCCACTACTATTTTAGTATATTTTAATAAGTATTATCACTATCTATCCTTTATTTATAACAAAATTAGTTTATAAGAAAATTAATTGCAAAATTAGGTAAATAGAAAGAAAAATAAAATTACACCATATCTTTCTCTTTTTAAATAATTATAACAATGCCATTGACTTGAAAACTGCTGAAAACTGTGTTAGCAACTAATAAAGCCGGCGATACTGCTCATCAACCATCCTGTTGACACTGTTCATCCCGCCGACACTGTTCATTTACTACAATAATATATGGTACTTGTTAACGTGCATCCGACACTTGTTATCGTGCTAACAATAATAACAAGTATCATATATTATTGTTAGCACGTTACAAGTATCATATATTATTGTTAATACGTTAACATGTTAACACATTACAAGTATTTAATATTATTGTTAGCACGCTAACAAGTATCGGATAGTACGTTAACAAGTTTCAGATATTATTGTTAACATGTTACAAGTATCGGATATTTTTGTTAGCACGTTACAAGTATCATAGATTATTGTTAATACGTTAACATACTATGTTAACACATTACAAGTATTTGATATTATTGTTAGCACGCTAACAAATATCGGATAGCACGTTAACAAGTATAAGATATTATTGTTAACACGTTAACAAGTATCATATACTTTTGTTAGCACGTTAACAAACATCATATATTATTGTTAGCACGCTAACAAGTATTGGATATTATGTTTTCCGGTGATGAATAGTATCATCGATTTCGAATGAACAGTGTCAATGGGGCGATGAACAATACCGAGTGATATACTCCTGTTTTTAGATCAATGGCACTAGTGTAATAAAATAAAATAAATAAGGATATTTTAGTCTAAATATTTTTCTCTTTCATATTCACCTAATTTCTAATTATCTATTACTATATACTTAATTTTTTGTTCAACCAAGTATATATACTAAATTCACCCTATTTTAATAGTCAAGTAAGAAAATGGCTAAAAGGATAAGCTAAATTTTCTTATAAAAAAAATTTCAAGTTAAAGAAGAAATACACTATACTCGGATTTACGGTTCATACTTTATTTTTTAGCATTAGAATTTAGAATTTTGGATTTAAAGTCTAGTGCTTATATTAAGTTAATTTTTATGATTTAGGATTTTAATTTCAGACTAATTATTTAATTTTGGTATAAAATATGACATAATTTCTTAGAAGACCGTTTTAATCATATAGCCCTAATACTAAAGTAGCTCGGACCTATAAAAAGGC
>PKMM01011681.1:7792-42335 GCA_002933915.1 Eutrema heterophyllum | reverse complement strand
TGTTCTAGGGCCTAAGGAGGTATTTAGTCGAATGTTTGAGCATCTTGAATAGATTAAAGGATCACCCGAGTCGTTAACTTTACCCGAGAATTCGTTTTGAATCGATATTAAACGTTCTCTTGATTACTTTGCTTCTCGTTTATTGGAATTGAAATTGTGTCCTGTCATTTATTAAATTTATGTATGTTTTACTTGTTCGATAAAAACCCAACCCCAATTATCGCTTAGATTAGATAGCGTCTTGTATTCTTAGTGCGCCGTTCTTATTTCCTTGTGGATTCGATCCCAAAGTGCTGCAATGACATGCCATTAGATTGAGGCATTGTGCACAGTGGGTAATTGTGCGGACCGTAAAAAGTCCAACTATCAGTTACAAAAAAATGCAGCTAATTTTCTTTATTAAAACCTTCACCATTAGCTTGTTTCTAACCAGAATGTTATGCTCCAATCTCAGGGTTAAAGCAGCATCTGCATACATAAAAGCTGTTTTGGTGAGACAATTGACAGACTCTGAGATGGATATCTAGATTGAACCAAGTCACTGGCAGCTATTCCCCATTCCTTGAGAGACTTTAGATGAAGAGAACAAGAAGAAATTTACAAGTTTAATCTTATTATTATTTTACATTGTGGTTTTCTTATTTTTGGTTTTCTTAATTAACAATCTCTTAGTCTCAATTCATTGATATATACATCAAACAAAACCAACTTCCTATGTGTTCTTGTTTATGTTTCGGTCCAGCACCTCTTATCAATTTGAGTAGGAGATATGTGTTTGAATAATCTGAGCTTGTGATTTTACAGTGTAGTTTTGTTTTATTATGAATCACTTTTTTGTGTACTAAAGGTTCAATATAGAACCCCAATTTGTTATGTTCGAATCTAAACCAAACTGAACCAGTAGTACTTGTTAGTCCACATGAGTCTTACGAAATGGAAGCAAGCAAGTATGCTCCTCTATATCTTTAGTGGAGAGCAAGCAGGAAAATCTTTAGGACACAAAGTGTAAGAGGACTCGTCTCATTTCTAGATTCACATGTGTGTGTTTGTTTTATATTTTTACTTTTACATGTCTCTGATTCTTGTTTGTTGAGCCTTTTTCCAGATTTATTAATAAGAACAAGGTTAGCAACAATTTGACGACACAGATCAACTCATCATTGTTAGATACTATCTCAAGCATACCAATGCTATAATAATCATTTGTTTAATCTGTTTTCTTCCAAGAAAAATCCAAAGTCCCTTGTATATCTGAATTCTGAAACAAGAAGAAGATTCCAATAAACTAAAATAAAGAACGAAACTGATGGCATGGAAGTCGACACAAAAGAACAAGAGAAGTCACAAGGCTTTGCTATGTTTGTCGTTTTATTTGTTGGTTTGTGGTGTGGGTTTTGTTTCTTTGCTATGTAAAGTTTGAGACCACACATGTTTTGTTTCTTTGCTATCTCATTCTCCTTCTTGTATCCTTCTCTCATGCTCCTTCTTATATATTTTGTAAACCGGTTCCTCTTTTCTCATTCTCCTTCTTGTATCCTTTATCAAATCCTCTTTTCATAACAAATCGCAAACAATTATTGATCCCTTCTCTCATCTTCTTTCAAATCTCTCATCTTCTTTCATACAAATCTAAAACAAATATGGCATCTTCTTCCCATAATACCTTTGATGGATCAATTGATGAAATTTTTTATCAACATTTTGATCAAGTATTTGATCAAACATTCGATAATCTGTTATTGATTATGGTGATCATCATGAGGCAAGCGAGTCAAAAAAAAAACGAGTTTTTATCGAAAGAAATCGCGAGGAAGGCCACATACGTTTATGGAACGATTATTTCAGTGAAAGTGCAACATACCCTCCTAATCTATTCCGACGACGTTTTAGAATGAACAAGCCATTGTTCTTGAAGATTGTTGATCGACTCTCCAATGAAGTTCGATTCTTTCGACAGAAGAAAGATGCTCTCGGAAGGCATGGTCTCTTAGGACTTCAAAAGTGCACAGCAGCAATTCGTCTCTTGGCATATGGTACTTCGGCTGATACGGTTGATCAATACCTCCGTCTCGGTGCAACTACTGCTCGTTCATGTTTGGAAAATTTTGTCGAAGGAATAATAAATTTGTTCGGCGATGAGTACCTAAGAAGACCCACACCGGAGGATCTTCAACGACTACTTGATATTGGAGAGCAACGCGGATTTCCCGGGATGGTAGGAAGCATCGATTGTATGCATTGGGAGTGGAAGAATTGCCTCACCGCTTGGAAAGGGCAATATTCACGTGGTTCTGGAAAATCCACAATCGTTTTAGAGGCAGTAGCTTCATACGATCTCTGGATATGGCACGCGTTTTTTGGACCTCCAGGTACCTTAAACGATATCAATGTTCTTGATCGCTCACCCGTTTTTGATGATATAATAAAAGGTCAAGCTCCGCAAGTGAATTTCTCTGTCAACGGAACGGAGTATCATTTGGCTTACTATCTCACATATGGTATTTATCCGAAATGGGCTACGTTTATCCAATCTATTCCAATTCCCTAGGGCCCAAAAACATCATTATTTGCTCTACATCAAGAAGCTACCCGAAAAGATGTCGAGCGTGCTTTTGGAGTCTTGCAAGCTCGATTTGCCATTGTTAAAAACCCGGCTCTTTTTTGGGATAAAGCAAAAATAGGAAAGATTATGAGAGCATGTATCATACTCCATAATATGATAGTAGAAGATGAACGAGATGGATACACTCAATTTGATGTTTCAGAATTCCAACAAGGAGAAGGAAACGGAAGTGCACATGTGGATCTCACTTATTCTACAGATATGTCTACAAATCTCGCCAATATGTTGGGTGTTCGAACTAGAATTCGTGATAGACAACTGCATCAACAATTGAAATCTGATTTGGTTGAGCATATATGGCACAAATTTGGACGTGATCAAGATAATAATTGAGCTTTTTTTGCATTTTTTTTTTCAAAATCTATGTTTAAAATGTTATATTTTTATGTCAACTATGTTTAATTAAAAAAAAAAAACTCTATTTAAAATAAAACAAAATTATCAAATTTTTTTTTTTTAAGAATCCTTAATGGGTTTTACCATTGGAGCAGAAAAAACAGAAGGGTTCTTAACTTAAACTTTATAATTAAATATTAGTTAAGAAACCCATTTGAGTTTCTTCCATTGAGCATGCTCTAAGTTAACAATCGCCGAAAAAAGGAAGAATTTAATAACTGTACTCCCTAGTTATATATATTCCAGACGCATGCCTCCTTCAGTACGTACAACCAATCTCTCTTTCCTCTCTCTCCCGGTTTTTCGAATTTTATTTGTTTCTTCTTTGAGAAGTTTTCCGTCGCAATGTCGAATCGTGGTGGTAACGGTGGTGGAGGTCGTGGCAGCGGAGGGCATCGCTCTGACCAGAGACAGGATCAGTCGTCTGGTGAGAGTTCGTTACCGGGATCGCAAAGCTCCGGTGGCCGTGGATACTCGGCTTCTGGCGGGAGAGGCTGCGGATACGCCGGCGGAGGTCGTGGCAGCGGAGGGCGTCGCTCTGACCAGAGACAGGATCAGTCGTCTGGTGAGAGTTCGTTACCGGGATCGCAAAGCTCCGGTGGCCGTGGATACTCGGCTTATGGCGGGAGAGGCCGCGGAAACGCCGGCGGAGGGCGTCGCTATGACCAGAGACAGGAGCAGTCGTCTGGTGAGAGTTCGTTACCGGGATCGCAAAGCTCCGGTGGCCACGGAAACGCCGGACGGGGAAATATCAAAGTTCGTGCGAATCACGTTCTCGTTGAACTAAAGGAGGATAGAGATCTGCACCAGTACGACGTAAGTTTCCTTCGATTTTTCTGTTTCTCGTTTTTTAATAGACGAATCAACTTTTGTTTGTCCTTTTTGGTTTCCTGATTTGAATTTTTTTTGCATCTAATTCACCAAGTTTTAGATAAATTGTTCCGCGTTACTTTTCTTCAGTTTTCCGTAAACCTATGAATGTGGTTTCAGTATTTGCGTCTCTGACTTGTTTTGTAATCTATTTCATCAAAGCGATACAGAAACCTCTACAGAAATTTTATCCATGTTCATTTGTTCAGTTTTCCGTAAATCTTATAAGGGACACGATCACGAAGATTCTACTTTCAGTATTTACGTATCTGACCTGTTCTGTCAGTTGTTTTCAACTAGTCGTTGTTTCACGAATGAAATTTTGTGGGTTGAAACTTGTTTGGTCTGTTTGCTCACAGGTTGTAATCCGTCCTGAGGTTACATCGAAGAAAGTGAAAAAGGATGTGATGACAACTCTGTTGAGCACCTATCTAGAAACGGACTTGGCACAGAAGACTGCCTACGATGGAGGGAGGCTCTACACAAAAGGCCCTATTCCTTTTGAAAATAAAACGTTTGATGTAAATTTGAATGACAAAGAAGTTGCTGGTTCTTCTGGGTAATGCTTATTGAACTCTTTGTAGATGGGTTTCATTTTTTTTTCTTCTTAATGATAGGAACTGCTAGTAGCACTTTTTCTTACAGGTTTTGGCATTGTGACTCTATTCTTTTTACAGGAAGGAAAGACAATTCAAAGTTAATATAAATCTGGTGTCGCAGCTTAATCTTTCTAAGTTATTGATCCCTCAAAGCACAAATGATACGCTATTTCACATTATTCTCAGGGATCTGCCCTCTCAAGAGTAAGGAATTTGGATTTTGCTTAAACTTCCCAAGAGTCAAAAGCTATGCATAGACTTAACTGTTTCACTTCTATTCAGAGATGTTGCTGCTGGGAAGTCCGGTTTAAAACAGAGTGCTGATGGTTTTAACTACTTGGAAAGCCACTTCAAAAGTCTTAGGCACACTCAGTTGGGTTTGTCTCTTAATGTTGGTAAGATTTACTAAATGTTTTTCTAATCTTATTACCTATTGACTGAAAATTTTGAATAATTATACACATGTATGATTCTGCTGGAGATTATTCTGATGCATTATAGCTGTGTTATTTTCTTTATGATGCAGATGTCACAGCAAGACCATTTTATGAACCGGTTCTTGTCACCGAGTTTTTAAGCAAGTTCATGCCTCACTGTGACTTAAACATACCACTTAATGACTCAGATCGAGTCAAGGTATTAATCTCATGTTTATTCAACCACTTAAATAGTAATCTTATATAAGAGGTTGCAATTGACTGATATGATTCTCATCTTGTAAATTATATGTTGGTTTCAGTTGAAGGAAGTTTTGATGAACATAAAGGTTGAATTGGGACATTTTGGTTACGCTAGAAGTTCCAAGATCACTGGGATTTCCATCCTTCCCATCGAGCAGCTAAGGTGAAGTTGGTCATTTCAATCTACCTTAGCAAAGTGCATTTGTCTTACCTTTTCTCTATTCGTTTCAGTTTCACTTTGGAGGACAACAAGGAGACAACAGTTATTGACTATTTTGCTGAAAAATACAATTATACAGTGGAATACACTAAGCTACCTGCTATTGAAACTGGCTCAAAGCCTGCCTACTTGCCAATGGAAGTATGATTTCTACTCTTTTACCTTCATAGTTTTCTTACAGTATATTCATTTCTGATTATTCTTGATTTTGCAGCTCTGTCGAATTGCTAAAGGCCAACGATACACGAAAAGTTTCAATCAGAGCCAAGTGGTTGAAATGCTAAAAGCTAATTGCAGACGACCCCAAGACAGAGAGAAGGCCATCAAAGGGGTATATTCTGTTACTCTTTCAGAAAAAAGTCTTTAATTTTGCTTCTCTATTTTGACCAACATCACATTTACCTTTTCTATTATTAGATGGTCGAGGAAATTAACAAGAGCAAGCTTCTGAGTGAGTTTGGGGTGTCAGTGACTGACCAACTAGCCGTGGTTGAGGCTCGTGTTCTTCCTCCTCCCTCGGTGATTTTCTCGACTTCATTTTGTCATCACTTTGCTTTGTTGCTATACATTTTCTTTTCAATGTTAGATGTTGTTTCTGTCTGCAGTTGAGATACAAAGGAAGTGATCTTGTGACTCCACAGCTAGGAAAGTGGAGCATGCATAACAAGGTAAAACTGTTTTCTTTTTTTGCTCTCTGTAGTCTGTAGATGATTCAGAAGTATGCTTTTATATATATATTTTTTTGATAATCTTATACTTTAATGCTTTGCAGTTGGATATTGAAGAAAAATAGTTGGTTATGAAGATTTGTGCTGTGTGATATCAAATTTTTCGGTTTCTTATGTCTTGTTGGCTTGTGATTTTTTGTGTCATAGAGAATGGTCAATGGAGCAATAGTGAATCATTGGACCTGCCTAAACTTGTCGACATGGGTTGGAGAAAATTATTCCTGAATATTCTGCGACCAATTGATTCAGACGTGCATCAACAAAGGGATGCGATTCAATCGACACTCTGTTATTCCGGTCATCTCTTGCTCGCCTGAACCTGAAAGAATTGAAAAGGCACTGCAGAATATTCACAAAAGGGCAACTGGTCTCCAACTGTTGATCGTAATATTGCCAGATGTGACTGGACCCTCCTATGGTATGTTAGTGCAAATGGTTAGTATTAGGTGATGTAAATAATTTCTGACAATGTGGTTTCATGGAGTCCTTCTCTGTTTGCAGGAACGATTAAAAGGATTTGTGAGACCGAATTAGGGATTGTCTCCCAGTGTTGTCAACCAATAAAAGCTTTTAAACTGGACCAGCGGTATATGGACTATGTTGCGTTGAAGATTAATATCAAGGTTTGTCATCTTTCTTTGTTTTATTGTTTTATCCTTCAAATTGATGCTGTAAAGTATGGGTTAATTATTTGTATTACAGGCTGGGGGACGGAATACAGTTTTTGATGATGCTATTAGTAGAAGAATCCCCCTTGTTACTAAAAAAGACCGTCCGACTATAATTTTTGGTGCTGATGTGACTCACCAAGACGAGCAGAGTCCTTCTATTGCTGCTGTAAGTACCTTGATTGATTTTACTTCCGTCTTATTAATTGAGCATATTAAGTTAATCACTTTTTTTTTTTTTATTAACTACAGGTTGTTGCTTCTATGGACTGGCCTCAGATAACCAATTACCGAGCATTGGTTTCTGCTCAGGTTTTTAACCAAGAAATCATAGAGGACCTTAAAAACCTGATAAGGTAAGAACATAATATATCTACATTCTTTTCTCATTGATATTTCAGAATCACAAAAAAAATGATCATTGCTTTTCTGAATCCAGGGAACATTTACNATATATATATATTTTACTAATTTACAAAAATATATTTTACCAATATATTTTTGTAGTTTCTTACGTTCATTAGTAAAACTCCATTTTTTCTGTAAATCCGTCAAAACTCCACAACATATTTGAGACACGGTCCTATGTATATCATATGTATGGTGTCCATTCCAAATATATATATACTAGGTAGTAATCTAAGCCCCGCGCGGAGTGAAAATTTTATAAATTATTTAGAAATGTTTTTAATTTAAATCATATGAGATTAAAATAATGTAACTTAGTTTTATAAGTAAATTACATAATAATTATGAATTTTAATACATCAAGTAGTGTAATATTTTTAAAATTTAGTAAACGTATATTTTGTTGTTTGTTAGTTATTAGACGGGAATTGTGGGGTTTTATATTTACATATTGTTTAAGAAAAATATTTTTTTATGTGTTTACAATAAATAACTGAATTTTTTTTGTATTTTGTATGTGTTTTTAGATGAATTATTTCGTTGACTTTTTTTTTTTTTTATATATTTTTAAAACCATCTTATCTTTGCAAGGATAATTAAATGCTTTTTAAAAAATATCAAAATAGAAAAAAAAAAAACAAAGAAAACCATAGGTTTCTCCGCTCTTGGCAATCGGTGAAAACAGTGGTGGAGCTAGAAAGGGCTATTCGGGATAGAGAGATTCAGGATAATCGGAGCGTTGTTTCGTAGATAATCAGAGCTACGCAAAGGGCGGGTTTTTGTAGATAATCGGAGCGTTGTTTCGAGAAAAAAAATGGCAGATGCAAGAGCCATTTGCGGAATCAAGAGTCCAACAATTGCTGCAGCATAGCCGATGTCAGATCCGCCTGGGAGATCCTTATGTTTGCAATTTGATTTTGCAGAGCAAGATCTCCAGGTAACTATATTTTTTGATTCAGATCCGAATTAGTTAATTTTTGCTAACTCTCCGTTTCTAATGCTGCCATTGTCGCATAACTGTAAACATAATTGCTAGCAGAACATAAACATTATCGAACTAAGCATGAAAGCAATAACCTTGACCATAAAATTCAAGTAGATAACACCAATAGATAAATAGAAGCGTCCCACGATTGCCTTCTTCCACATTTATTCAAACTACGTATTGTCCAAAATATCAAATTACTTGGCTGCATATAACTGAAGAAATTCATCTTCAGAGTCATTTATATGTCGTCAATGGCAGCATTTTTCTTGAATCCTGCAAATGTAATAAGATTTCATTATTTATGTAATAAGATCAAAGTTTTTCCTACCAAATTGGTCAGAGCAAGGGGCAACACATCTGCTTCTTGGATCTATATATCATAAACAAAACACCTTATATTAATAAATCAGTCAGTTATTAAATCACCTTTTTAATTTTAAAAACAAACCTCATCATTAACCGGTCATGTAAGCTCAAGGCATGGCTGATGAAGCAGTTGAACAGCAAGATGATCAAATAGGAGAAACTTGGTGTTATTTGTGTTATCAAGCACAATGAGATGTAACTTGTATCTGAAAGTAGTCAAAAATACAGAGCTAGTTATATTGTAATGATATTATAGCATACAAACTAATGATATACAATCCGCAAATACCTTGGCAAAAGTTTGGGATTATCAGTCTTGCATTTTCCACAATAGTAATTGTGTGGTGAAACATCATTAGGATTTTCCTCATCAAAAGCATCATTAGGCACAGTTAACACATTTTTAGCACATGTTTTGCAGCTCAAATAATACCACCCCATATCAGCATCAATGGCAGCTATTGTGACAATAGCCCTCTCAACCTGCGAAAAAAAATCCAAAAGCACTTACAAATGGAATACAATATCATGCAATCAAACCTATACATAAATATAACCATGTCTGGATTGTAAACCTGTCTACATTCCAATACTTCTCTGATTGTTTTTCTTGGTGTGTGAACAAAGAAGTCATCCTTATCAGAAACACCATTAACCAAAGCAAGTGGATTAGAATCCACAATTGCTAATGGAAGAGCATCTTGTGGTAACCTAAAGATCAAACGTGTTGTGTTAAAAACAAATGAATAACGATTACGAAAAATGGTAATAACATTGACCACGTTTGGAGAAACTTACAGTGCATTAAAACTTTCAACCGCTGAGATGTTAGGATTAACTGAAACTTCAGAAATATTGTAAGCGTTGGACACGCTGCGATCCTCTGCATATATGAATTTTTTGGCTATAACTCTGCCCATATTTTTGCAGTATTATAAATTAAAATTTCATTATAATGGTTTACCTTTCCAGACTTTAATCTTGGCAAACCTCATTACAATTATCAACGATTGATCACCACGAATCTGAACAGCATGATTGATATCCTCCGCAAACGGACCCCATAACACAATAGGAAGACAAACATCCCTCATAGGAAAAAAAAAATTTCTGATTAGGATGAGGTTTCTTGGCATTAAAGGATGGAAAGCTAAATATTTGGATATAAAATGGCGCAACTTACTCAGTATTTCGTAGTTCCAACGTAAGTCTTTTCCATTCACAGAAACAACTTCAAGATGACTCACTTCTATAATTTGCCCGATGACATCTGTAGTAGAAATTAGAAATCCCATTAGTAATGAATAAAATTCGAAAATTGAACATAGTAATATAAATGAAATCGTGTAATATATAACTCACCAATTAAGTAATCAGGATTCAAATTACCCGCAAGAACATCAAGGTAATTGACTGGCTCAAAACCATTCAATTCATTGGGAAATTGCTCACAATTTCTTACACGTGTGGTAGTAAAAAACCCGATCTTGTAGGGGTGACTGGTGGTCCGGTAACTATCACATGAATGGTTCAGTGAAAAGTTGATAAGTATTTTGGAAGCATCTGGTGAGAGGAAATGCTCGAACCGGCTGACCAATTCTTTTTTCACTGTAGCATTGATTTTGTCTCCCTAAAAAATAATTTTTTGATGTTAACTATTAAAAAAAAAACATAAGATATAAATAAGAAAATTAAAGTTACCAATGGATAAAAGATACCTCTGAATCGATTAGCACCATTTCAATTGTTTCTCCACCGGCAACAAAGTATTGTTTCCAAAGTCTTATTATCTTAACATTTCTCATCCACATACTTTTAAAAGGTTTCAAGTCAGAGACTGAACTGAAAGAAACCATGAAAGATNACCGGGTGATCAATTCTTTTTTCACTGTAGCATTGATTTTGTCTCCCTAAAAAATAATTTTTTGATGTTAACTATTAAAAAAAAAACATAAGATATAAATAAGAAAATTAAAGTTACCAATGGATAAAAGATACCTCTGAATCGATTAGCACCATTTCAATTGTTTCTCCACCGGCAACAAAGTATTGTTTCCAAAGTCTTATTATCTTAACATTTATCTTCCACATACTTTTAAAAGGTTTCAAGTCAGAGACTGAACTGAAAGAAACCATGAAAGATAAAAATTATTGTTGAGGAAACGTTAGCTGTGACGTGTATAAGGTGAATGAAAATTTGTTAATCGACATGTTATATATAGTGGTGCGGGTAAGGGTTTCACATTTAATAAGGGATTTGAAATAGAATCGTAAAATCAATCAAGTAAGATCATTTCATATCTTTATTTCCATTTATATTTTAAATAGAAAAATTGAGTCGTTAAGAATATAACTTTGTGGCCAACCTAATCATGATCCGCCCAGCATTCATATATTTAACATTATATTCTTTTTAGTAAGTTTAATCGTTATTACACTTTCCTTCTTTATGAAGGTTGACCTAAATCCACATTCTTAAAATATTAATCCGCGCCTTGTGGATTAGATCTTAAACTATTACACATTTAATCGTTATTACATTTTCTTTCTTTATGAATATTGACCTAATGCCACATTCTTAAAATATTTGACCAATCATTAATATGATAGTATAACAATAGTTTAAGGAAATTGTTCTTTAATATTAAAAATTGATTTCCGTATCCCTATATATTCCACATTTAATTCATTTTAGTAAGAAATTTGTTATTTGACATTTAATCCTTTAATAAGTACCAATTATCAAGTAGTAAGGGACGTACACCTTAGATTACGTACACCTTAGATTGTACGTACAACTTATTTCACATTTCACATATAAAAATTAAGAGATCAAATTTTTTGTGACATATTGAAATTGAATATGAAAAAATTGGTATGATATTAATTTTACATGTGATTTAAAATTGGTATGACAAAAATTGATTACGAAACATATGATATAAATTTGGGATGACAATATTTTTTTGTGACAGTGTATTTGAATTTGAAAAAATTGGTATGTCATAAAATATAACATGGGATTATACAATTTGAAATTGAATATGAAAAAATTGGTATGACATAAATTTTATATATGATTTACAATTGGTATGACAAAAATTGAATACGAAACATAGGATATAAATTTGGGATGACAATATTTTTTTGTGACATAGTGTATTTGAATATTAAAAAATTGGTATGACATAAAATATAACATGGGATTATACAATTTGAAATTGAATATGAAAAAATTGGTATGACATAAATTTTACATATGATTTACAATTGGTATGACAGAAATTGAATACGAAACATAGGATATAAATTTGGGATGATGATATTTTTTTAACATAGAATAATTACATAGAATAACTTATGATACCATTTACGTAGAATGGCATATTTCTATTCAATTACGTTGAATAATGATGATACCATAAAAAAAATAGAATAACACAATTGAATATGGAATAAATGGTATTACACAATGGTTTAACATGAGTGATATCTAACGTAATTATTCTAGTAAATTAAATCTTTTTTTATAAAAGTCTTGAAAAGTTCTCTGGTGATGACACATCAGCAATGGCATAGTTGTAAATCACACAGGAAGCCAAAGTTTTTTTTTTTGTCCTTCTCTTTTAATATATAAGGGATATATTATTTTTTTCGTATAAGACATAACTAATATTCAAATTTTTTTAATGAAAATAATAATTGTTTTAATTTATGCAACGACGTAGTTAGTGATGGGGAGTTTAAGGAAGTGCTGCGTTCTGAGGTGGTTGCTATATGCGAGGCGTGTTCACTTATCTCTGAGGGTTATCATCCAGGTGTCACTTTTGTGGTTGTTCAGAAACGACACCACACTCGCTTTTTTCCTGTTGGAACCAGTGGCAATATTCTTCCAAGTTTCCCACAATGTGCTGCTCTTTATCAATTTTTACTTCAAATTTCTTTCAGACGATCTCAACATATTTACGTTTCTTCTTTAGGTACTGTCGTTGACATAGGCATCTGTCACCCGACAGACTTTGACTTCTTTTTGACGAGCCATGCTTGTTATCAGGTATCTAGAATTTCTCCGACCAAATTAAAAAATTTCGTAGTCTATTCGGAATTATAAATGTTTCTTTCTGAATGGTTCAGGGAACAAGTCGGCCTGCTCATTACCGTGTGCTCTACGACGAGAACAACTTTTCTGCTAATGACTTGCAAACGCTCACCAACAGCCTTTGCTACATGTAAGAAACAAACAACATACATCTTCCTTTTTTGACATGTTAATAATACAAATAAATTGTTATCTAAAGACATTGATTTTCTCAAAAAAAAAAAAAAAATACAAATAAATTGTCTTAATCGAAAAGCAGGTATGCGAGGTGCCCACAATCTGTCTCACTTGTGCCACCAGTTTACTATGCACACTTGGCTGCATATAGAGCTCGTTCCTACATGAGTACAAGCACGGACGCAGTTGATTCGCATCTTCCGGCAGTCAAAGAAAGCGTCCAGGACGTTATGTACTACTGCTGATGGTCACTTTTTTTTTTTTGGGTTGGCTGAATGATTCGGCCATAATTTTTCTCTTAGGACTAGTTTGTCGTTGTGAAAAAAAGCTATGAGTTTAATTATGGTTTTTAGACGATGATCTGACTCAGAATTTTACATATAAATGATATTCTGTGTTACATATGGATAGAGATCACTATCTTAGAATTAAGGAAAATTTCTAAACTAATATTAAGATAATTTTTTTAATGGAAAATAAGATATAATTGAAAGCAATTAACGTTTATGAATAATGGAGACCAAAATTTCCCAAAAAATTATGTACGATTGCAATCTCATTCCAGTTTAAGTCTTCTCTCAATTTATGTTAACCAATCTGTTGGTTTGTACTAGCACAAACAATACATGTAGGTCATTCGACCATTTGGGGTAAAATCAATCAAGAACTACTTTATCTTCATAACATTCTTCATCATCGAATCTCAGGATTTCGAGGTTTTTTTTTTTGAAGTCACACTGATTTTCCCCATTCTTCAGATTCTCGGAGAATCTCTAGTCTGGGATCTTTCCCGTTACAATGGATTTGTCTAAGCTTGGCGAAAAATTACTCAGCTCTGTTAATTCCGCTACATCGCTTGGACTCTTACCTTCTGCTTCTTCCTCCGATCGCCCTAGTAACTTGTTTTAACTTTCCCTCTACTCTCTCTTTGATTTATAGGATCAAATCAAATTGAATTTGTTTGAAGATAAAAGAGTTTCTCATAATCCCATTTGTGTAGATTCCGGCAAGAAGCTAACCTGAGAGGAGGGGAAGGAAGGTATTGGTTGCAGGAAGATCCCAAGACGGGTAAAGGTGGATATGGAACCGTGTGGAAGTGGAGAGTTGAGAGCTTCACTGTTGGTGGAGGAAGTGCCAATTGGTTGTCGTGATGGCCTTGACCGTTTTGTTAAGGTGCACTAGAACCCAATGTCAAACCGAGGTGCAACATCAAAAGCTTTCTGTTCGAATTAAGCCTTCATAATACACTATATTTTACATAGAGGGCAACCACATAAGCAACAACCTTGTTTTTACCTTTGTTCTTCATTGGATTTGAGTTTTAAGAGCTTCCATGAGGAGATCTCGCTTTGTACTCACTATAGAGAAGAATCATAATCTTTTTTATTTTTGTCAACAATCATAATCCTTATGTCTTTAATTCCAGTTTATTAATCATGATTTCTACATCTTCTTACTATATTTATGCATTAAATTCGCTATAGAGAATAATCATAATTCTGAGTAGTTATTTAAATAGGTTTTGGGTTCAATGGGTTTCATAATTCGATATTTATTGATGATTGTTTAGGGATATCATTAAAGTCTTCATCTTTACTTATTTTCAATGCATGATTGCTTGACCGTGCATTTTGTGATATGATTTGAGGATAATAAAACCTCGAAAGTGTGGCATCCATTTACCTGAACTAGTATATGATGAGGTAGGCGTCTTAACCTGCAAAAGTTGAGTTAAAGAATCTAGTGAACTTTATCTGATGCTGAACGAATTAAAGCATGCTTTATTCTTGTGATAATCTGCGAGAGTTAAATCTATTAGGCTGTTAAAGCATGGTGGTTAATTGGAACTGATTTACTTTATAGTTTACTATTTTTAGTATGGTTTTTATTATATTATCTAAGCATTTTCTTACAGTTTTGTGCCTTACATTTCTAGTCTTTTAGGTCATTATTGTTAAGTTTATCAAAACGGATTCAAAATTAAGCAAAAGAGGTGTAAAACATACCAAAGTCATCTCCATAAGTCAAAAGCATTATCCAAGTCACAAAATTCACAAGATATGCACCTTCCCAAGTTGGACAGAACAGAAGCAATAGAAGTCTACCTTTCGATGGAGGTCTTAAACAACTTGGAATTGGATGAAATATGGTGAAGATATAGGCACGGGACTCCCGGATCACTATGGCTGACTTTTGTCTCTGTTCGATGATGGCACACAAGTTAAAGACTATTTACTATAAAGTAAGGATCAATCCCTTGTGCTAGTGACAATAGCGGTAAGTGGAGGTCGAACGCAAAGGAAGGAGTAACTAAGTGATGAGGACATCAAGCCGGACCTCGAGCACGACGATACATTTGCCATCAAGAATGGACCCTTGACTAGATCCAGGGCTAGGAGGCTTCAGGAAAAGTTCAACAAGGAAGTAGAGGCCCTTCTAAGCAACCAAGAGGAGCCGGACCCCACCAGCTGGGACGGACGAGCGGAACGGACCGGAACCACGCCATATTGACTAAAGATCTACACAATATATTTAACATCAGCTAAATATGTACACAATATATTTAGCCTTAGCTGTGATCAGTTCTTGCCTTAAATAGTCCTCTGTATTTTGTATAAGAACAATGTACATTCTCCTTAATAAGATAAGAAAACATTTCTTCTCTATATGGTATCAGAGCAATACCGATTCTTGACCTAAAAACAAATTTTTCTTTCAGCCGCCATCATGTCTGGCTCATAAAACACGTCCCAGACCACCGTAACTGACACCATCAACGTCAACTCTCAATCACTTCTCAACATCAACATGGCAAATGTCTCAAAGCTCAACACCACTAACTATCTCATGTGGAGTCTTCAAGTCCACGCCTTGCTTGATGGGTACGCGCTTTGGCCATCTTGATGGATCTATCGCTGCTCCACCTGCTGTCCAAACAATCGGTGAAACCACCTCTGCAAATCCAGACTTCGTCATCTGGTAACGCCAAGATCGTCTCATCTATAGCGCCCTTATCGGTGCTATCTCCCCTGCCTTGCAGCCTCTTGTTGCTCGGGCAACCAATTCTCATGATGTATGGAGCACTCTCGCCTCCACCTATGCCCGACCGAGCCGTGGTCATCAACAAAAATTGAGAACACAACTCAAACATTGGCAAAAGGATAACAAAACTATCGATCAGTATATCCAAGGCCTGGTCACCAGGTTTGATCAACTTTCAATATTGGGTAAATCGATTGATCATGAGGATCAAATCGATTATGTCTTGGATGGACTCCCCGAGGAGTACAAAATTGTCATCGACCAGATTCAAGGCCGTGATACTCCTCCAACAATTGCAGAGATCCATGAACGCCTTCTTACTCATGAGGCGAAACTGCTCTCCTCATCTCCTCTTCCGTCACCTGCGTTTCCTGTGACGGCAAACTCGGCTCAACATCGTCCATATAACAATAATCGTCAGATCAGAAACACTACAACAACTTCAACAACAACAGCCAGATGCAACAACAACAGCCTCCTTGGCAACAATCGCAACTACAGAACATATCTGAAGGCAGAGCTCCCAAACCTTACCTGGGAAAATGTCAGTACTGCAACGTACAGGGTCACAGTGCACGCAGATGTCCCCAGATTCAGACAATGCACTCCACTTCCAGCCAGGTGCAATCTAATCCTTTTCGTCCGTGGCAACCTCGTGCAAATCATGTCTCCAACACGCCATATACTACGAATAACTGGTTGGTTGATTCGGGTGCGACACACCATATAACGTCAGACCTCAACAACCTCTCTCTTCATCAACCCTACAACGGTGGAGATGAGTTGTTGCTAGCAGATGGTTCGAATCTGTCTATTTCACATACTGGTTCCAAATCTCTCTCTTCTCTTACTCGTCCGTTAACATTGGATAGAGTCTTGTGTGTCCCTGATATACAAAAAAATCTCATCTCCGTATTCCGACTTTGCAATACTAATGACGTTTTGGTTGATTTTTTCCCCACTTCCTTTCAGGTGAAGGATCTCAGTACGGGAATCCCCTTACTCCGAGGCAGAACTCAATATGAACTCTATGAGTGGCCGGTATCAAATTCTTAAGCAATGGCATTGGTATCATCCGCTGGACCCAAAACCAGTCTTCAATCATGGCATTCGAGATTGGGACACCCATCTTCCTCCATTTTAAACTCAATTGTTTCATCTTTTTCGATTCCAATTTCTTCTTCGAACCAAAAACACTTCTCTTGTTCAGAATGTCTCATTAATAAAAGTCACAAACTCTCTTTTTCCCATTCTTTCATTGTCTCCACTCGTCCTCTTGAGTATATCTTTACCGATGTATGGACATCTCCGATTCTTTATATAGACAACTTCAAATACTACATCGTTCTCATTGATCACTTCACCCGATACACTTGGTTTTTCCCATTGAAACGAAAATCTGATGTGAGAACTACGTTCATCGCATTCAAGTCGCTAGTGGAGAACAAATTCCAAACTCGGATTGGTACCTTGTTTTCAAATAACGGAGGGGAGTTCTTAGTGTTACAAGAGTTTCTCTCTCTCAATGGCATATCTCATCTCACTTCACCACCACACACACCTGAGCACAATGGTGTGTCCGAGAGGAAGCACCGCCATATTGTCGAGACTGGGCTCACGCTACTGTCGACATCATCCATCCCCAAGACGTATTGGCCTTATGCGTTTGCCACTTCGGTGTACTTGATAAATCGAATGCCGACACCAATTCTATCGATGATGTCTCCGTTCCAGAAACTCTTTGCTCAGCAACCAAACTATGGAAAATTGAGGATCTTTGGTTGTCTGTGCTTTCCGTGGCTGAGACCATATGCCAATCACAAGCTTGATGATCGCTCTCTCAGATGTGTCTTCCTTGGCTATTCACCAACGCAAAGCGCATATTACTGTCTTCATCCCCCTACAGGCCGCATCTATACGTCTCGGCATGTGCAATTTCGAGAAGATAGCTTCCCCTTTCGTGAACTATCTTCATCGTCCCAAATTACAGAAATTACCGACGACACAGGTGTCTGCATCCCGTCGACAGTCACGGCGGTCCCACTGAGAATAGAGATACTGGCCCAACCTCTAGAATCCCCGTACTTGGACCTTCACCATGGCCACTCTTCGCCGCCTCCGACAACCGTCTCCGATGAACCCCAGGTATTACGCTCCTCGCCTCTTCCTCCATCGTCTTCTTCTTCACCTCATATCTCTGAGCCCACTGCTCCAAATATTAATGGGCCTCCAACCAGGGCCCAGCTAAACCCAAATCCAACAGAGCCCACTGCTCATACACAAAATCAGTTGCAACCCAAAACTGAGACAGAGTCACTCACAAATCAACCTAATCCAAACCAAGCCACTCTTCTTCCTCGTGCTACAAACCACCAGCCCAACAATCCTCAACAAACCGAGCAACTCATACAACCACCAAACCAATATTCCCATCAAATGAGAACCAGGGCCAAAAACCAAATCTTTAAACCAAACCAAAAACTTTCTCTTTCAGTTGCAGGTCAATCGCCGATCGTCTCTGAGCCAAAAACAATTTCTCAAGCACTCAAAGATGAAAACTGGTGTCGTGCTTCTTCTGCTGAATTCGATGCCTATACGACTAATCATACATGGGATTTGGTTCCGCCTCATCCAAATCAAAATCTTGTCGGGTGTCGATGGGTTTTCACAACCAAATTTCACGCAGATGGAGTCCTAGACAGATACAAAGCACGCCTCGTTGCAAAAGGCTACACACAACAATATAGATTAGATTATGCAAAGACGTTCAGCCCGGTCATCAAAACGACAACAATCCGTCTTGTTCTCAGTATTGCAACAACAAAGTCATGGTCAATCAAACAATTAGACGTCAACAATGCTTTTCTCCAAGGCGAGCTAAATGAAGAAATATACATGTCGCAGCCTCCTGGATTCATTGATCACGATCGCCCCTCATTTGTTTGTCGTCTTCGAAAACCGATCTACGGTCTTAAACAAGCCCCACGCGCCTGGTATATCTCTCTTAAAAATCACCTACTTGCTACTGGTTTCGTGTTTTCACTTGCTGATACGTCACTTTTCATCAAATTTGCCGGCAAAACTCTCACCTATGTCCTCGTCTATGTCGATGACATTATTGTCACCGGAAACAATGACGAACATATTTCATGGGTGCTTGCTAGTCTGGCTGCTCGATTTGCGATCAAAGATCCAACTGATCTTCATTATTTTCTCGGTGTCGAAGTCACGCATTCTGCCTCTGGACTACATCTGATGCAAAGCAAATATGTTACTGATCTTCTTAGCAAATACAACATGACATATTGCAAACCAGTGACGACACCCCTGCCTTCATCACCGAAACTCTCCATCCATGATGGTACGCCGCTGGCTGATCCCTCACAATACTGCTCTCTCATCGGGAGCTTTCAATATCTGGCTCACACGACCAGATGTAGCATATGCCGTGAATCGCCTATCCCAATTCATGCATAGGCCTACTACGGACCATTGGGCAGCGGCAAAACGGATCTTAAGGTATCTCGCTGGGACACAAACGCATGGTATAACTCTCCGAAAGGACTCACCGCTTACTCTTCATGCATTCTCTGATGCTGATTGGGCCGGTGACGCTGATGATTTTGTGTCCACTAATGGTTACCTCTTATACATTGGCCGCAATCCAATTTCATGGTCTTCAAAGAAACAGAGAGGAGTTGCTCGTTCATCGACGGAAGCTGAATATCGAGCTGTTGCTAATACTGCTGCTGAGATAAGTTGGGTGAGCTCTCTACTTAATGAGCTCCGAGTTGATCTTCCGACAGCCCCTGTTATATACTGTGACAACGTTGGGGCAACGTACTTGTGTGCAAATCCTGTTTTTCATTCCCGTATGAAACACATCGCTCTCGACTATCACTTTGTCCGGAATAGAGTTCAAGCTGGGATGTTACGAGTATCACATGTTTCTACCCAAGATCAGTTAGCAGATACTCTCATCAAACCTCTGCCCCGTGCTCGGTTTCAACATGCTTGCTCCAAGATTGGAGTCTTCAAGAACACTCCATCTTGAGGGGGCGTATTGACTAAAGATCTACACGATATATTTAACATCAGCTAAATATGTACACAATATATTTAGCCTTAACTGTGATTAGTTCTTGCCTTAAATAGTCCTCTGTATTTTGTATAAGAACAATGTACATTCTCCTTAATAAGATAAGAAAACATTTCTTCTCTATACGCCAAAGGAGGACAAACTCAATACCGACGAATCCACCAAGGCCAAGGACGTGAGGTTGGAGTTTCACCGGGCCATCTAACCCCAGAACATAATGATCGAGGTAGAATGCTTCAAAGGTTTAGGGTTTAGGGTTTAGGGTTTAGATATCACTACCCAAAAAACCCCATCATGGCTGATTTTGCGGCTCAATTTCCTTATAACGCTACACCTGACCAGAAGCAGGTGTTGCTGCTATCTCTTACTTTTCATCATTCATATTCCTTCACTCAAGCTGACTTCTCCTTGCAGGCTTTCCTTGATGTTGAGAAGGATTTGACAGAGAGAGAAACACCAATGGACCGATTGATCTGTGGAGACGTTGGTTTTGATAAAACAGAGGTTGCTCTATGGTCCATCTTTTGTGTGGTCTCAGCTGGAAAACAAGCTATGGTTTTAGCACCGACAATTGTATTGGCGAAGCAACATTACGATGTAATCTCAGAGCGGTTTTCCTTGTACCCACAAATTAAAGTCGGCCTTTTAAGTCGGTTTCAGGTATTGAGATCACTGTTTCTGATGATAAATTCTTCTAGGAATTTGCCCCTATGCAAACCGGTAAATGCTATACAGTTCAATGCATAGAAACCCTCTGCTGTCTGCTGAGTGTAAGTTGTTCATGATTTTACCTGGAATTGACCACAGTTACACTTTCGACATCGTGCAGACCAAAGCAGAGAAGGAGGAGTATTTGGAAATGATAAAAAACGGACATCTCAATATCATTGTAGGTACTCACTCACTTCTCGGAAGCCGTGTTGTGTACAGTAATCTAGGCCTCCTTGTGGTCGATGAGGAACAGGTTGTGTTCTAATTCGTTGAAAATTAGTTGTTTATGCCATGGTCTCTGAAAGATACTTGGATTAGTTAATGGAAATCTCTCTTTCACTTTACAGAGATTTGGGGTCAAGCAGAAAGAAAAGATTGCATCTTTCAAAACATCAGTGGATGTTCTTACTCTATCCGCTACACCCATACCAAGGACACTATACTTAGCTTTGACTGGATTCCGGGATGCCAGGTTGCGACAGGATGTGTTTCAGATTATATGCTCACTGATAGAATTTGATGAGACTAATTACCCTTTGTTTCCCCCTTGTTTTAGTTTAATCTCCACACCGCCTCCGGAGAGGATTCCAATAAAAACCCATCTTTCATCATTCCGTAAGGAAAAGGTGATCGAAGCAATAAAAAATGAGNTCTTCTTCTTCTTCTTCTTTCTAGCAAATCGATCAACCCACCTTACGATCCGAAAATCCTTCTTTTTGCGAGCGAATCTATTTCTCGCGTTGACGATTTGATTCTTTATTCTTTCAACTGCTGTACTGTAGTAGGGGAACTCTGGACGGTTGTTTTGCTGATTGATCGAAGCTGGGTTCTCTGAATAAATAATCATAAGAGTATGAACGAAGAAGGCCGCGTCCCGTACCTCTCTGGTTAGTCTTACGAGGTCTATATCTTATAGCAGTTTGTAATTCTTCTTGCATCGCTGATCGATCCATCTTCTGTTTTACTCATCTGCCATTTTTTTGTTGTTGTTGTAGATGGTATCAAACAAAAGTCTATAGATCAAAGAGCCCCTCTTCCCGGGGAGCCTGTATGTGTTACCTGCGGTCGTTACGGTGAGTACATTTGTGACGAGACCAATGATGACATCTGCAGCCTCGAGTGTAAGCAAACACGGGTTGACAACACTAGACTGTTTCCTGCCACAGATGAGTGTTTCTATGTTAGAGACTCAGGATCTTCTTTCACCGATGCTCAACTCCTTAGATGCAAGCTTGACATTCATGTCCAAGGAGCAGCAGTCCCTCCTCCTGTCTTGACTTTCAGTTCATGTGGCCTTCCTCCTAAGCTTCTTCTCAACTTAGAAACGGCTGGATATGACTTTCCCACTCCTATCCAGATGCAAGCAATTCCGGCTGCATTAAGCGGCAAAAGTCTGCTCGCTTCAGCCAACACAGGCTCCGGGAAGACAGCTTCGTTTCTTGTTCCTATTGTTTCTCGTTGTACAAGGTATCGCTCTGAGCATCCCTCAGACCAGAGGATCCCCTTGGCTATGGTTTTGGCTCCAACTAGAGAGCTCTGCGTCCAAGTTGAAGATCAGGCAAAGATGCTCGGAAAGGGACTGCCATTTAAGACTGCACTCGTTGTAGGTGGTGATCCCATGTCTGGACAACTCTACCGCATTCAGCAAGGTGTGGAATTGATTATTGGTACCCCAGGTCGGCTTGTGGACCTTCTAACAAAGCACGCCATCAAACTAGATAATATTACGATGTTTGTGCTGGATGAGGTTGACTGCATGCTTCAGAGAGGCTTCAGGGATCAGGTGATGCAGATATTTTGGGCCTTACCGCAACCACAGGTCTTGCTGTTCTCTGCGACAGTCTCAAGAGAGGTGGAGAAGGTGGGAGGGTCTCTAGCGAAGGAAATGGTTTTGGTATCCATCGGTAAACCCAACAGACCTAACAAGGCTGTCAACCAATTGGCTATCTGGGTTGATGCAAAGCAAAAGAAACAGAAGCTCTTTGAGATACTTAGAAGTCAAAACCATTTCAAGCCCCCAGCGGTTGTTTATGTGAGTTCGAGAGTTGGAGCAGATCTCTTGGCTAATGCGATAACTGTGGTCACGGGGATAAAAGCTCTGTCGATCCATGGGGAGAAGCCAATGAAGGAGAGGAGAGATGTAATGGGTTCGTTTTTGGGTGGAGAGGTGCCTGTTCTTGTATCAACGGGAGTTCTAGGCCGAGGAGTTGACCTCTTGGTGGTAAGGCAGGTAATAGTGTTTGACATGCCTAATACCATCAAGGAGTACATACATGTAATTGGCAGGGCGGCCTCCTCTAGGATGGGAGACCAGGGCAGTGCCATTTTGTTTGTGAATGAGGACAGCAGAAATCTATTCCCTGATTTGGCTGAGGCTTTAAAAAGTTGTGGAGCAGCCATACCTAAGGAACTTATCAATTTGACATCCAGGGAAATGCACAACAAGAAGAGGAGGGTTGGATACTGAATTGTTGTATGACCTCGATCCGAATACTAAATCAAAGAAAGAAATCAAGACTTGAGATGTTAAGGATATAGCGGGTTTACATTCGGATGTTGAATACGAAAGAAATTACATTTGACTTAATTATATTAAAAAGAAGGGAGATTGACTTGTGGGTAGGAGGACAAAAGAACGCGGTTTTGCTGGACTGCCTGCCGTAAGATACCCGCCAACCAACTGCCAATTCCTTAATTAATTTGGTGAACTTTGTTCCATCAACCACCAAAAAAATCCTACTTGCTTCTCATCCTGTCTCCTTCGCATCGGAAGGTATCATCTTTTCTGCTCTTTGGAATCCTTATTTTTTCCATCTGTTTTAGATCCGATGGTGGTTGGTGATTGGCTCTTTCCCAGATCCAATCGATTTGTGCATTTTAACCTATTTTTCCACTCTTTCCTTTTATCCTTGCGCTCTCTCTTTCCGATTTCACGCTCTTTGTCTCCGTTATCATGTCTTGATCTTCCAATTTTTCCAACACATAATTTGGTTGGGCCATGTTCATAACTCAAATCGATAAAAAAATTCCTTCATAATGTGGTCCAGCTTCTTATTGTAGGACTACAAGTGTTTCTTTCTTCACAAGAATACATGGGAGACTCTTCGAGTTCAACCTCTTGGAGCAGTCAAAAGGATACGGAAGATGATCGGATGATTGCTCTTATGTTATCTGAGGAGTACACTAAACTAGATGGTGCAGTAGGCAGACGCCTTTCGAATCTTGCTCCCGTGCCTGTAAGTTTGGTTCTAGTCCCTTTCGTACAACTACAGTTCACAACAAATGCAAGAGTACCGCTATAGATTTTATTGTACAAAAATGAAACCTTTCTACATGCTTAGCTCCCCCTCTCTCTCTATGTATATATGTTCTTGTTTTGCAGCATGTTCCACGGATAAATTCTTATATTCCCAACTTAAATGATGCCACCTTGGATCACCAACGCCTTCTTCAAAGGTTTTTCTGATGCTCTCTTCTTCTTCTTTTCTCAATCTACCTAGGACGCTCACTCTTTGTTGTGATTATGTTAGTGTAATCATTGTAAAATGTTTCCTCCTAGAAAGTCAAGCTGAGAGTGAGTAATCCCCTAGGATGCTTTCTTTCAGATTCAATTGTTAATTCTTAAGTTTGATTGTCTTTGCAGGCTAAATGTTTATGGTTTGTGTGAGTTGAAGGTCTCTGGTGATGGAAACTGCCAGGTGAATGGAGGCTAGATTTCAAACTATCTTCTTCATCTCATTTTTTGTCTCTCTCTCTCTCTCTCATATCTTATAGAGAAATTTGAGTGTCTTTTCAGTTCCGAGCACTTTCTGACCAGTTGTACCGATCTTCAGAGTACCACAAGCAAGTTAGGGGAGAAGTTGTTAAACAGGTGAGATGTCTTATGAGTTATGAGCGATGAACAAAGGCAGTGACCACCTATATGACTGTGTTTGATAATTAGCATTAAGACCATTGTTGCAGTTGGACAAATTCTTTTGTGAGATTGATATCTGTTTGAAAATTAGGTGCACACATCCCTTTTCGAACCTCATTTCCTAGTTGTTCTATTGTTTTTTCTTGTTGCTGCAGCTCAAGCACAATCGCTCTATGTACGAAAGTTATGTTCCGATGAAATACAAACGATATTATAAGAGGATGGCAAAGTATGTTGTGCAAGCATATTCATTTCTCATTAGTCTTCTAAGCTATACTTTGTTTGATTTAGAAAGTTTTATGTTTCACACTCAAAGTTACATAAATGACAGACCTGGAGAATGGGGAGACCATGTTACCCTACAAGCTGCGGCAGATAGGGTAAGTTTCCTTTTTCTCTCAATATTCATAGCACTCACTACTAAAGATGTACCTAAATAATGACCTTTACTTTCTTCTCATATTGCCTGCTCTAATTCTCAAGAAGACAATTCTATTGCTTTATTCCTATCTAGTCTTCTTCATGTCCTTGTTTTCATATGGATATTGAAATAGGTAACACTTAGCACATCCTCGAGAAGCCATGTAAAGTTTTTACATACTACAGACTCTTTTGGCATTAGGTCCCAGTGCCTCTGAGAATAGCCAATAACTTTGAGTAGTTTTCCTTTCCTTCTTCTTACAATGTTTCCATTGTATCTCCCTTTGAACAGTTTGCAGCAAAGATATGCCTGCTGACATCCTTCAGAGACACTTGTTTCATTGAAATTATGCCTCAATACCAAGCACCTAAGCGCGGTGAGACTCGGAAAATATTTCCTTTCACCTTCACTTATCGCTACTTGATCAGAAGTAACATCTGACGAATGCAGTCTTACAAAGTTGTGGCTTTATTTGTTTGGAATGGTTCAGAGTTATGGTTAAGTTTCTGGTCAGAGGTGCATTATAACTCGTTATACGATATTCAAGGTTTGTTTTGTGTTTTGGAAATGTAACAAATTGGTGAGTTTGTGCTTGAGGACACTGATTATGATCTTCCTTTCTGAGTGCAGCTGTTCCAGCTCAGCAGAAGCCAAAGAGAAAACATTGGTTGTTCTAGAAAGTAGGCCTCTCACTTGTCTCAGAAGAACATCTTTTTCCTATTTTTCCATCAGTTTTGTGCTTAAGTCAACATCTGTATACGCCGTAACTCTTCTTCCTTCACACTTCTGTATACACACGAACTAGCTTGTATACGAAACCGGGGTTGTCGTGAATTTCCCGGCCCAGCATCATGTCATCCATAGTATTTAGTTGTATGTATCTCCTTGGTTGTCACCAAATTTTTCCATCGACCAAGACGTTTAAGTGCAAAGAGTAGCCCAACTCTTTCCTCTAATGATGTAGCAATCCATCTTCTTTTTTCCTGAAATTTACTTTTCATTAAACTAACTTACGGTTACAACTTGATCCCCGCATGGTTACAGCACAATTGCATCAGATCATATACTAAACAGGATATGCAATTACATAAAAGCTAGAAGCTTAAACTAAAAAAATTAGAACAATTGTTAGATAAGAGATAGTACTTGGAGTATTTGGCTGAGCACGCAAGAGAGGGTCGAGCCGAGATCTTAACGTTTTCTTTATCTCGGTGATGGTGACTGAGGATGGCCGAGAGATGACAGTGTGAAGCCAGTGTGAAGCCTTGCTTTTCTTTCTTTCCAAAATCCCATATATGAAAGCTTGAAAGGCAAGCTTCAAGATTAAGGAGATGTAGTCATCCATTCTCTGGCGCTTTCTATGTAGTTACAGTTCTAAGCTATTATTCCTGTAGTTCTCTGTTTGATCTAGGTTTCACCCATTCTCTAACAACGTATAACGGCTTTTGGTTGTCTTGAGATCTCTCGTCCACTATGTTTTTGATTGAAAACCAAATCATTTCCTCGAATTCCATATCCGCAATATATAGGGTTCAAGATTCAATCGTTAGAATTAAAATCTCTATTGAATAGCAGTGTTACATTTCTCAAACTTATATGTTTTGATGAGATGTTCGTTACATGAAAAACCCTAAACACCTTTTGTAGCTTCTACAAATAATCTCATTTTAAAATGAAATTCAAATACTTATATAAAAAAACTTGGGCAATTCTACAAAATAGCACAAAAAATAGTTAGAGATTCAGATGACAGAGACCTCGGCGATGGTATTCTCAAATTCTTAGTGTATGCTTTCATGGCGGCGTCTGGTATTCTCAAATTTTTGATGGAAAGAAACTGCATTTGTTTTGGGATGTCAACAATTGTTCTTCAATNTTGTGTAATGTAACTTTATTTATATAAAACACTTGAATTAAGATAACATTTTAATTACATTGATCGTAATCAACAAACTAAAATTAGTGGTTAAATTCGTAATTTTGATAAATATAAGAGTGTAACTATAAATTTGTATAATTAAGTAAAAACAGAATATATTTGAAATATTCTTTTTGGAGTAAAAAAATGGAGTGGATTTGGAGAATAACCCAACTCCATTATGGAGTTACTCTAAAATGGAGTGAAAAATGGAGTAATGAGTTGGAGATGCCCTCATTACGCTTTACCTAAATTATACGGCATGTCCACTTCCTCGCTGCACCTCTTGCTTCTTGGGGTCTCTCTTTGTTCTTCAATTTTGATGGCCACTTGGAGTGGGATTTGAGATGTTCAATGGTTAGCTTGGGGTAGCAAAATAAAGCTTAGCCTCAAAAGTGGCTTACAAATAAGTTTATATAGGTCTTGGTCGAATTAGGTCGAGTTGGGGTGATTCCAAGGCAAAATAGGAAGTTAAAAACTGCATTTTTCGCCAGGAAAGTGGATCGATCGATCCAGAAAGTGGATCGGTCGATCTAGCTTGGATTGGTCGATCCCGACAAGTCTGGTCGATCTGGAAATGTCCACAAAATGCTCAGATCGATCGATCCACTTGTTTATTCCTCCACCTGCTTCTTCTGCTTGCTAGACTGGACTGTCTTCAAAAAAACTGGCATAACTTTGGATCGCACCGTTGGAATGGACTCAAAACACTTCTAAATGAAAGCTAATCCATTTCTCTATCTTGTATCAAAATTTGAGCTCAATCCATCGGTGGAAAGTCCTTCAAAGAATGTCAAACTTATGACGTCTTTGCATGATCATACATCTCCATATGCTCATTTTCACCCAAAACGGCTCATTTTCTCCCAAAGTCACCTAAAACCTGAAAAGACTCGGTAAATGACTAAAAACTCTAAAAATACATTTTGACTCGATAAAAGATACAAAAACAAACGTTAGAAATCGGTAAAAATACAGTTTATCATTGGATTGGAAATGTTCACTGATTTCGAGATGTTCACATATTTACTTATCGATTTACTGATTTCAGATGATTCCTCTTTCTTGGACGGGGTTTTGATCATCGTGGTAAAAAAATTAATCTTTAAGAATCTTGATAGTTTTGAAAACTGGATGTGAAGCTTGATTGATATGCACATACTTAAAGGTGATTATATCACCGAGTTCTATTTTGTTCTCTACCGAGAACTTCTTCCATCCCGCTCCGAATACAAATCTTCTACTATTTTTACTTTTTTTTAACCAGAAGGGTAACCAGAGAAATCGAACCATCTAAATGTAACAGAGGAATACTCATCCTAGGAGTAGTCATACCAATCTTCTCCATGAATATTCTGTTAACACGTAGGCGGTTATTCTTCAGACAATCAATTGTGATTATGGAACTATTTTTCCTCTCTGCAGCATACATATCATTACCTCTCTGCAACATTCATATTTTTCAAGTATTTTTATAGTAATATTCATATTTTTCAAGTATTTTTATAGTAATTATGGACCTATTGTTATGCAGAGAATGAAAAGGGAACAATCTCAACTATCTCAGGAAGCACATGAATGCTGCATAGAGGAAAATATGTAAGAAGTTCTCGGTAGAGAACAAATTAGAACTCGGTGATATAATCATCTTTGAGTCTGAGGACGCAGGGCTCTGTTTGCTCCCACCTTTCAAGGCTCATGATATTTCCGATTCCCAATTCTTCTTGTTTATGGTTTAGGGTTTTAGGAGTTTGCTTCCCGGGTGGGATTTCAAAACATTGATTTAATGTATTAAAATAATTTTTTATAACATATTTTTTTTATGATTTAAGTTAAAATCAGAAATATAGCGTAATTTAAACAATATCGTTTGATTTAGTATTTTTTCAAGATTTTATATTTTCTGATATTTATTTTATTTTATACAAAACAATTCATGTTTGGCAACAATTATAATTAATCCAGATAAGTATAGAAATATCCTCAACTAAACCTTGTTTGAACACAAAATGACTATGTTTTAATAGTATATGTGTGTTTGTTATTTACATGAAACAACCTATCTTATATCTCGAATTAAGTTGTATATGTTAAGGTTTTTTTCTTACAAATAAAAACTTAACTCTTAAAGATCACTAACAAATATATCATACTATACTAAACACAAATTAAAAATTTTATATAAAATATATAAACCAACGGGTCTTCACCTAGTAATGTATAATTGNAAATTAATTATTTAATTTAATTAAAAAAATTAATATTTTTTTTAGACACCCTCACCAATGCAGGTTCCCTAAAGTCTCGGTTAATAGTAAAGCTGTTTTTTTTAAACATTTTTTATCAACTACCCATATATTACATCACATGTGGCTAGTAGGAGGACAACGCCGTGGAGCATCCTCTACTGGCTCGGTATTACCTACATGGGAAAATAAAAAACCTCATGCTCGAGCCCCTTTTGCAAGAGTATAGGCGCGAACATTTTGTTCCGGTAATCCCATGTACATACCCATGCCTCCTTCGGTCGTTATCCCGATTGCATTTCTTATTCCTCTTTTTACATTTTGTTCCACCATGTTCCCAAACATAATGGAAGATTTTCCTAGGTTCAGCTGTTGACCCGAAGCAATTCCGTAGGTATTAATAATTTTAAAGATCTCTGCACTTTGCATTATATCCGCTTTGCATAATATCATTTGCAAATAAAAGGTGTGAAACCGTGGGGCTCGCTCTTGCTATCCTCAGACATGTAATACGATTTCCTTCTTCCGCTCCCTTGAGAAGGGAGATAAGCGCCTATGTGCATAAGATTAAAAGGAAATGAGATAATGATCTCCTTATTGAAGTCCCCTTGAAGGTTTAATTCTTCCTTTTGTTTCTCCATTTATAAGAACTTGGTATGAGACCGAGGAAATGCAGAACATCAGTAATCTGACCCATCTTTCCGCAAATCCTAGCTTAAACATGAGGGATTCAAGAAAATCTCATTCCACCCGGTCATAGACTTTACTCATATCAGTTTTTATAGCCATGTTCTCTCTACACGTAGTATTTGTGCGAAGTGTATGGAAATTTTGTTGTGCAAGTAGAATGTTGTCCGTTATCAAACGTTTAGCCATGAAGGCCGATTTGGGTCTCAGATATTATGTTTAGTAATGTTTTTCTTTAGTATTTTGCACATGAGTTTTGAGATAATTTTGTAGCTCACATTGCAAATACTAATCGGTCGGAAATTCGTCATCGCTCTCGGCCTTTCCTTTTTGGGGATACGACAAATATTGGTTTGATTAAGTTTCGGGTCGTAATGTTTTGACTCAAGAAATCTCTTACTAGTTTAATAATGTCTTGGCGTATATATTGCCATAATCTTTGATAAAATCTACTTGTCATTCCATATAGGCCTGGTGCCTTATTTGGGTTGATATCAAATAAAGTCTATTTGATTTCTTCCTCAGACGGTTCCATGACCAAAAGACGGTTAGTAGTCGCTGAAACTTTATCGGTTATATACCGGAGTGAATCTCCTGGGTTAGTAGGCTGAAAGGTGGTAAGTTGGTCCTGGAAATAATGAGTTTCTATCCCATTCACATTCTCTATCCAATTCCCATGATGGTCTTTTAAGGAAATAATACGATTCCAAGCTCGTATTTGTTTGGTTATGGCATGGAAGAACTTCGTATTTTTGTCGCCCTCTTTGTGCCATTGATCTCGACTCTTTTGTTTCCAGAATATTTCTTCCTCACAAACGTTGTACAAAGTTGTCTCATGATATCTTCTATCTCTTCTAGAGTTGTGTTGTCATCGTCTTGGGCCAGATCGAGTTGGTTCTTGAGGTCTTCAATTAATCTTGCCATATTAGTGGTCATAGTCTTTTACCAAGTAGATATATTTCTATGACATGAGGCTATTTTTTGATGAAAATACCGACATAGAATGTCATCAAAAGTGCCCCACTCCGAGATTACTGTCTCTTTAAATCCGGGTTTCCCCACCCATCTTTTATTGAATCTGGATTATTTTTTCTTTCTTTGAGGATTCGCCTGTATCATGGCCAAAACTGACTGATGATCCGAACCCCACAGTTTTAGATACTCTACAGAAGTGTGGGAAAAAAGAGATTGCCATTCTTCATTTGCTACCACCCTAACTAGACGACATTTTACTTTGCTTGATCGCCGTCTTTCTACCCATGAGAATGAATTTCTTTTATAGGGGAATTATAACATCCCACAATTTTCACGCATTTTCTGGAAAAGTGTGAAAGAGGTTTCTGGTCTTTAAAAAGTGCGGCCCCGACGTTTTTCATGGTTCCCCATAATTTCGTTGAAGACTCATATTTTCCAGGGATCATATCATTTCTACTTTTCTTCTCTAAAACGACACCAGTGATGGCCCTAGTTGTCTCTTCTATCACCGGTGAGTGATCTTCAATCATTGGGTCAATTGCTTCTTCATCTTCCTCAAGGGTATGCCATACCATCTTTTTTGATTAAAGACTTCTTTCTCCATTGTCCAGTTGAATGGGGATGATTGAGGTTGATTCTCGACTAGGGCAGGGATGTGCGAATCAAATTTTAGGCTTTTTTCGCCAAGCTGCATGTCTCCGACGTTTCTCCGTTATCGATAGTTTTCCCTTTAAACAAATTTTCTGACTTTCAGAGCAAATTCAGGCGGAAAAGCCGGCTTCTCTTATGATTTGGTGATATATTTCCTTGTTTTTCTTTGTTAGGAATTCAGTGTGGGTTTGAGACAGTTCGTTGAGAGTCCGACGTTTTCTTAAGAGCATTGCTTGTTGTTGCCACCAGAGATTGCACATTACGAGAATTATTTGGAGGAGGAGGTTGCTTATCACGGTTCCTTTCTGCCTTCCATTTGCTAGCCGCAAAAGACTCTTCGTATTGCCTCTTGCGATAGATCGGAATGTTGTTAGTAGACTAGTAGTCTCGGTGACGGGAGTGATTTTCATAATGTCTAGCTTCAGAACGGTACAATCAGCTCTTTGTTCAATCCGATTCCAGACACTTTCATTTCTTTTTCCATCAGCCTCACTATTATCATTTCTTGTTCTTTGAGATGCGATTCCTTCGTTTGCAGCAACATGAGATTCTTCCGGAGGTCCTCTAGAGGCATAATCGTCGGGTTTCTTTCCCGGTACGGCTTTGAAGTGTGGCCAGCTTGTCTACAATTTTGGAAGATTTCCTTGTCTCTGGTTTGCTCGTCTCTTACTGCTTGTGCCAATTCTCTTTCTGCTTTTCTTTCTAGCATCTTCTTTTTCTTTGGTCTTTTGTCAAAAGAGGGCAGGTTCTCTCATCGTGTGAAATATGTTTGCAGACACCATCTGTCAAGCTTCTCATACTTTAGTTCGACTTTAACAACTTATCTGGATTGAAGTCGGGCTTTCGTTTCAAACTTCAGAGGAGCATATGCGTTTATAGAGACTTGCATCCTTGCTACCCTTGCATCAACAACATTTACTTCACCAAGTCTGCTTCCAATTGCATTAAAATTCTCTTCCACCCAGAAATGTGTTGGGATTCCAGAAACTCTTATCCAAAAAACATGTTGTTAGGGAAGGATTCTCCTACATGAGGGATCCATTTCTCAAGCGAGAAAGACCACTTGTTAAAGTGGCACGACCTTTTGTTGAGAACTTTCTGGAGGTCGGCTTCAGAATCAAAGTCAAATTGAAAGCGAGAGTTACCAAGCTCGATACCATGAACACGACCTTCTACATCCCATATTTTAGGTCTCGACATGAAAGCAATGAGAGCTTCAATACTTCTGACTAGCCATGGGCATTCGGGTATTCGGTTCGGTTCCGGGTATTTTGGGTAGGGAGGTTTAGGATCCATATAGGTACCGAAATATTTTATGTTCGGTTCCGAGTCGGTTCGGTTTTGAGATTTAAGAACCGAAAAATACCCAAACTTGTTTGGATCTCAATCGTTTAAGGGTATTTATCACCCGAAATGCCCAAAAAAACCTGAAAATATACTCGAAAACACAAAAAAAATTAAGGAAAATATACCTGAGATACCAAATATATACCCGTAAACCCAAAATATATAAAAAAATCCGAAAATATACCAGAAAACCTGAAAAACTAAAGAAAATATACCCATAATACCGAAAATATACCAAAAAACCTGATATATATTTAATATTTTGGGTATATAATTATAATTCGGGTAATTCGGGTACCCGAAATGTTAATTACCGGTTCAAGTATTACATGATACTCACGAGTATCAATGAGTATGATCCAATGGGTATTTTGTTCATAACTGAAATCGAATCGAACCGGTAATTTTGGGTCGGTTCTGGTTTGGGTATTTTGGTTCCGGTTTTTATGCCCATGCCTACTTCTGATTTCTTGGTTGAACATACATCCCACCAGACTTCGGTTAAAACAAGCTATGAGCTGAGAGTTTTCCACATGAGGTAGATCTATAATCTCCTCTTCTTCTTCTTGGATGTTGTTTGAGTTTGTTTTTGACAGATCCATTGTATATATTTAGTAGTGTTGACGTTTTTTCTTCTTTGGACAGAGAAAATTCGGATGTAGATGGAGTAGAGATACTTAGCACTTGGCTAGAGAGATACATAAATAAGCAGTAGCACCACACTTCCCAAAAACGGGAGAAATCTTCAGGCTTGGTTAAGGTTTGCTTGTTGAGACATCTTGGAGGTTTGAAATGATGCTTTTACAGCAGAGAAAACCACAACCATCGTTTGGGAAGTTTAAAGTTTTTACCTTTTCTTCTATAGGAAGCCCGAGAACAGCTTCTGGTGATTAGAAGCAGTGCTTTGGTGAGAGAGAAAGACCTTACCGGTGAAGAATTGGACCCTCCGACGAGAGTCGGGGGTGGAACCGCGGTGTTTTCCGGTCAGGGATGGTGGAGTGGGGGTGAGATTGACTATTTCTGGTAAAGAAAAGTATATGAGTTTTAGAAAAAAGTAAATCTCAAATACTTTGGGAAAACTTCGAAAAGAGTGCATGAGAGAGATTTTTTTGGCTCTCATTTTTTCCACCAAGACTATGTACGTTGGTTTCAATATTACAACACCCTCTTTTTACCTTTTAACAATCCACATCATCTTTTCTCTCTTCCACATCATAATTCAACACCACTCAATTTTTATCATCTACAATAGTTTTGTTTAATAAAATTACAACACTTTACCCCACCAATTTTATTTCATATTTTAATTTTCTTTTATGTTTTGATTTTTGTGATTACATATTATTAATAACAGTGTTATCGTTTGAAATTAAAATAATTAAAAGTTAAAATAAATTTGAAATTATTATTTTGTATTTTTAATTAAAAAAAATTGCAAGTAATAAAGATGAGAAATAGAGAGAATCATTATTAAAACAAAAAAAATTACAAATAGAAGGGTTATTGTTGGGATCCATTTCACTAAACCGATGTTTAAAGCTAAAAACAAGAATTTATTGGAAACTATAGAAAAATATAGTATAAAAAGACGTTTTTTGTGTTCAAATCAAATGAAACAAGTCTTTATTTATAGAGTATGAAAAATGATGAATTTTGGTATAAATATATATATATATATATATTATGAAATAATTGAGATAAAAAAAAT
>PKMM01011680.1:161000-195233 GCA_002933915.1 Eutrema heterophyllum | reverse complement strand
AAAGGAAAAAAAAAAAAAAACCAAGTCGGTGATAATTTTGTTTTTCCTCTTTCTATACAGAACACCAAGTATCTCCTCAAATCGCCTTCTTCTTCCCTTTTCTTTTTTATTTCATAAATTTGTTACACAATTTTTTTCATCATTTATTGGTGATTTTGAAGATCTGATTTTTTCTTCTGGGTTTGTTTTAGAGGAGGATTAAACTCAAATAAAAATAAAATAAAAGATGGGTTTGGATTATTACAACACATTGAAAGTGGACAGGAACGCAACGGAGGATGATCTGAAGAAATCTTACAGGAGATTGGCTATGAAATGGCATCCTGACAAGAACCCTAACACCAAAAAAGAAGCTGAAGCCAAATTCAAGCAGATCTCTGAGGCCTATGAGGCAAGTCATTATTTTCCCATTTTTTTTCTTAATTTTTCCCGAGGATATATCTTTATTCCCTTAATTGATCCCGCAAAATCCCAAACTCTTGTGTTTATATGTCTTGCTGAGAGTCATTCCCTTGGCTTATAATGAGTTTCTTGGGATATAAGCAAAATGTTAACTCCTCAAGCATGTATTCTGAGGCATACGAGGCAATGTCGCTGCATTGCTAACCAAAACATCCCACGTTTTTTATTCGATTGATTCTGAAAGTTCCATTTTATAATGCTGTTTCTGATATCTGAATATAATGTGAATTCGTCCTTTTTGTTTTGTTTTTGGTGGGAGAATGTTTCAGGTTCTGAGTGATCCACAGAAGCGAGCGGTGTATGATCAATACGGGGAAGAAGGATTGAGCGATATGCCGCCTCCCGGGAGCACGGGAAACAACGGAAGAGCGAACGGTTTTAACCCGAGAAATGCACAAGATATATTTGCAGAGTTCTTTGGAAGTAGTCCATTTAGTTTTGGATCAGCTGGTGGTCCTGGAAGGTCGATGAGGTTTCAATCCGATGGAGGAGGAATGTTTGGCGGATTTGGTGGCGGTAATAACGGTAGCGAAAACAACATATTCAGAACTTACAGCGATGGAACTGTGCCTAAGAAACCTCCACCGGTTGAGAGCAAATTGCCTTGTAGCCTTGAAGAGTTGTACTCTGGATCAACTAGGAAAATGAAGATCTCTAGATCCATTGTTGACGCTAACGGGTAAACTTTGTTTTGCGATTTTTTAATCCCATTTCCGCAGAATCCCAGTCCCTAATATCAAGTATCAATGGTGTTTCTTTGGATGGTGAAAAACAATTTGTGCAGGAGACAGGCGCAAGAGACAGAGATTCTGACCATTGTTGTGAAACCGGGATGGAAGAAAGGGACCAAGATCAAGTTTCCGGACAAAGGAAATGAGCAAGTGAATCAATTACCAGCCGATTTGGTGTTTGTAATCGACGAGAAACCACACGATTTTTTCAAGAGAGATGGGAATGATCTCATCACAAGCCGAAGAGTGACGCTTGCAGAAGCTGTAGGAGGAACAACTGTGAGTATCAACACGCTCGACGGGCGGAATCTACCCGTTGGTGTCACGGACATCGTCAGTCCCGGATATGAGCTTGTGGTTCCAGGAGAAGGGATGCCATTAGCTAAAGAGCCAAGAAACAAAGGCGATCTAAAGATCAAATTCGATGTTCAGTTTCCGACAAGATTGACAATGGACCAGAAATCCGCACTCAAGCGGGTCTTAGTGGGTTGAAGAATTGAGATTGAAAACCTCTGAGTGCTCTTGCACTCTTGATGATGATACCTTTCGTTGTTGTTGTGCATTAGTTCTTCCTGTATACAGTTTGTAGCATATTCTTGATGTGTCTGTAAACAATCTGTACAAATCTTTGATTGTATTGCTTACTATTGAATTCAAACTTTTATTCTTAAAAGACTAAATTATTCAAAGGTTTACAATTCTATTGAAAACCTACCAAAAAAAAAAACTATAGTTAGAGAGAGGAACAAACGCATTCACAGGAATCAAAATCCTCTGTTCCTACGTGCATTGTACTGTTGTTGCCTAGGTGCGTTTTTGATTGGCCTTCCATCCATCTGGTGGCCCCGCACCAGGTCGTTGTGCCGGTGGTATGGCCATGGTTGCTGCTGGGCCAAACCCAGGTGGCACGTCTTGATCATCTACACAACCACGCAAACCAAAAGGAAAAGTAAAAGTGAAGGAGAGAAAGCAAAAGCAAGAGGTTTTTCAAGAGTCAGAACCCTTGAAGGCTTGTCTCGCTTTTGCTTTTGCTTTCTCTACTTCATCTGATGTGAAGAACCAAGATGCAACTCCACCCATGGATGCAACATTCAGACCACTAGGCTTTCTGTTTTCTGGAGCCAACACAGAGCTCCTGGTCCCTGAAGAAGAGTGCTGACGTTTGAATCCGGGCTTATGGCGTGAGCCAGACGCGACTACACGCCTCCACACAGCAACGCCGATATTGTCTGTACACTTGCCTCATCCAGATGGTCCTTGGAGATGATTTAGCCCAGCAAATCTAAGGTTTCGCCACGTGGAGGGCAGGGGTAAAACTCGACTCCTGAAGTAGGCTCTGCGTAACCAACTCTTTGGTCAGCAACGTACGACTTAGCAATCTGACCCAAAAAGAAAGGAAAAGCAAAATAAATGTCTTGAGCAGTAAGAAGGAATATAATCGGAGTTAGATACATAAAATCTTTTATTTTTTTAATACTGACCTTTCTACCATAGGCTCTTCTTCCATGTCTGAAACGGGCACATGCTGCTGAACAGGAGGATCATTTGATCCTATTTCCATAAAGTTCGATTCTCCAAAAGTATCTGGATCCGCTTTTAGAGTCTCCAGATGGCTACTAGAGATATCCTCTGCTCCCATATTACTGGACATGATAAACCACAGCTGTATGCAACATTCACTGAAAAATTAAGATATTTGTTTCCCATGGATTGAAAAAGATACAATAAAGTTATTTCATTATTTTTCAGACAATACGATTCACTCCTATAAACTATACGAAGAACTCACATCTCAACTGTCAAAACCGATCATGGCGACCATGGAAATTTACCTGATAACAAGATAGATACACATGTTCAGGTTCATCTCGAATCAATCGGAGATGCGAGGGGAAAATCACACCCTAGGCTTCTGGATTGTGTTAATTTTCAGCTGTTTGGGTGACAAACGAGAACACATGTGGATCTATATATATATAAGGCCCAATTCGAAAAATAATAATATACAAGGACGTTGATAATAGGCCCATTTTTATGTCATAATAAATGGGCCTTGGCGCACCGGTTACTTAGGATTCCTCTGAGTGAATCCAACGGTTGGAGAGTTACGTGTCAGCGTCTTAAAAAGCGGACGCTATAATTGCATGCGAGATGTTAATTTTTTCTTTTCATCTAATTATATTGAATTTAAGCTGTTAATTTATTTATATTATATCGGAAAAACGGAACAAAGCCGCTGTTTTTTCGATAAAAGAACAATCCTGTCTAAAATTAAATTTTCCGGAAGTAATTTTTTCTTCTTCTGCAATTGCCGAGAAAATGCCATCATTTTTCTCAGCAATCGAGAAAGGAAAAACAATCAAGACACCCCAAGGATCATAAGTTTCTCGATCCGAACCCTGTTTTTTTATACTCACCGTTTTGTTCTTTCACCACCAGATTTGCTTTTTTTAATTTGCTCTCTAGATTCAGGTTTTTTTAAATCAATCCTCTCTCTCTCCCTCTCTCTCTCTATCTCTAGGAATGTCCGTTGATACTGGAATCATGAGATTAAGATTTGAGAAGAAAGCAGGTAATGATTAGGGTTTCCAAGTATTGGGGATATAAAAGTGGCAACCTTTTGTTTCGGATCTAAACCGCATTCCACGGTGATCTCATAACATATTCCTCTCTTGCGTCTTCTGTCAGATCCGTCTTCGAGTCGGGGAATTTTAGGGCTCTTCCTTTCATCAATCGATATGTGGATTTGAGCTTGCTCACCCTCTTTGATTCCCAATTTTCATCACTGCTTCTTCTTTTTTTTGGGTGTGAATTTGAATTTGCGAAGAATGTTTAAGCAGTTTCTGAGTAAACTTCCTCGGAAGTCTTCAAAAGCCGGCTCAGGAGAGCTTACTCGTTCGAGCTCGAGTCCGATTCCGTCCCCGGCTCAGAGATCCGGAGCCAGTGGGGGCTCGGCACCGGTTCGATCCAACTCAGGGAAGCGTATGTCATCTGCTGTTTTCCCAGCGAGCGTGGTTGCTGGAATCGAGCCGTTGGTACCATTCAAGGATGTACCAAACTCGGAGAAATTGAACCTCTTTGTGAGTAAAGTCAGCCTCTGCTGTGTAACATTTGATTTCTCCGACCCGAGTAAAAACTCGATCGAGAAAGATGTGAAAAGGCAGACATTGCTCGAGCTTTTGGATTTTGTAGCTTCAGGGTCTATTAGATTCACTGAACCAGCTATTCTTGCAATGTGTAGAATGTGTGCTGTTAATCTGTTTAGGGTTTTCCCTCCGAATTACCGGTCTAGTGGGGGTGGTGGTGAAAACGATGATGACGAGCCTATGTTCGACCCTGCCTGGCCGCATTTGCAAATCGTCTATGATTTGCTGCTTAAGTTTATCACCTCTCCGTGTCTTGATGCTAAAATGGCGAAGAAGTATCTGGATCATGCTTTCATTGTGAGGTTGCTCGACTTGTTTGATTCAGAGGACCCTAGAGAACGGGAGTGTTTGAAGACGATTCTGCATCGGGTCTATGGGAAATTCATGGTTCACAGGCCGTTTGTCCGCAAGTCCATGAGCAATATATTCTACCGGTTTGTGTTTGAGACAGAGAAGCATAGCGGAATCGCAGAGCTTCTGGAGATTTTCGGGAGCATAGTGAGCGGATTCGCGTTGCCTTTGAAAGAAGAGCACAAGATCTTCTTGTGGAGAGTATTGATTCCACTGCACAAGCCTAAATCTGTTGGAAACTACTTCCAGCAGCTATCTTACTGTATCACTCAGTTTATAGACAAGGAGCCAAAACTGGCCAGTGTTGTGATAAAGGGTTTGTTGAAGTTCTGGCCTATCACCAACAGCCAGAAGGAAGTGATGTTTCTCGGGGAGGTTGAAGAGATTGTAGAAGCAATGAGCGTGATGGAATTCCAAAAGGTCATGGTTCCATTGTTCTTGCGGATTGCTTGCTGTGTCAACAGCTCTCACTTTCAGGTATATTCGTATTTCTTAAGAGACATTCTTAATCATAAAAGACTTTTTGGGAAATGCCGAATGCTTTTACAAATTGTATCGTTGACCTTGATTTTGATTCCTGCGGTTAGATATCCATTCATAGTTCTATTTATGATTGATTTGCAAGAGCATAATATAAGCGTTAAAGTTGAACCAATTGGGCTTTTTGTGTTTCAGGTTTCTGAAAGAGCACTGTTTTTGTGGAACAATGATCAAATTGTGAACTTGATTGCACACAACCGGCAAGCCATCCTACCAATCATGTTCACTGCCTTAGAAAAGAATGCTGAAAACCACTGGAACCAATCCGTGCTAAACTTAACCCTAAACGTGAGAAAAATGTTCTGTGAAATGGACGAGGCTCTGTTCATGTCTTGCCATGCCCGCTTTCAGGAGGACGAAGCAAAGCAATGTTCTGCAGCGGAAAAGAGGAAAGAAATCTGGGCAAAGCTAGAGAACGCAGCAAGTATGAAGCCGATAACTGGAAAGACAGCTGTTCTGGTAACTCCGTTAGCAACCTCCATTGCCTGCTAAATAGTGCTTAAACCAATTCTCAGACAGTTTATCAAGCAATGAAGCAGCAACATCAGAAGAAGAAAGATGATGGAGTGGCTGTTGCTTAGCTATGGTCTGGGAACTTTTCATCTGGATTGATATTTGTAATATTATATAACTTTGATGTTGTTAGCTGTGTGGGTTTTATGCTAAATCTCTTGCTTCCTTTAAAGCGAGGAAGCAAGGAAACCATGCTGCAGATTTCTATATCAAACTCTGTATTCAATTAAGTTTATATATCCTTTTTCCTTCAGCAATGGCTATGGCAAAATTGATATTGGATTGAGACTAGAATTTCCAAGTCTAGAGAAACAAACAAATGTACAGCTATTGTATTTTTCTCACAAAACTTCATAGACTAAGGTCATGCAGGAAGAATGTTTTCCCACGGTAGATGATGGACCTTTCTTCGGCTCCAAGGCACCACAAATGCCCTTGCAGGTTAAGAGTCTCTTTCATCCTGCTGTTTCCCACACACACTCAAAGAGCCCTAAGGCTCTATCCAATTGCTTCAACTCCCTAGAAATCGACACTCTAGATGTTGGGTAAGAACTGGATAAGCCTTGCAAGCACAAGTGCTTCAAGAGATGTGAGGCGATAGGTCACACAAAGGAGGTGGAAGGTCCTTTGATTCACCAAATCGATCTGCTTTGGATATGACACACCAAAGAAGAATCAACACACTGGATATTACACACCAGCAACAAGGAAAAGAGAATCACTCTCTAGACCAAAGAAGAAGAAAACGTTTGATAAAAAAGAAGGTTGAGTTCCGACAATGAGGCTGCTAGGGTTTTAAAGAGATACAACAAAAGAAAAACACAACTAGGTCGAAATTCCTTGTTGGGCCAAGACTTGTCTCATCATTTTTTGGCTTGTAATCCACTTATACTTCTCTTGTAAGGCCCGGTCGAATTTGCACTTGCTGGACTTGATGGGCTTGTAATTTTGATCAAAACAATTGGGCTGGACAAAATTGTGAATCTCTTGCCTCATTAAAAACCTTGTCATGTAAACCCATTGGGAAAAACTATGACTAAGGAAAAAAAAGTGCAAATGATCACAAGCCCAATTGTTGTTCTTCTTGGGCTTTGATCTTAGCAAATCAGTGTGTTGGGCTTGATCATCTTTATTGTTCTTCATCCCACGAAATGACACAACATGTACATGCTTAGCTTCCTCGGCTACAAGCTTTCCAACAGGTTCATGTTCAGCAACGTGCTCCGGTTCAAGCTGCTCCTCCTTGATTCTTTCCATGATCACATCAATCCCTCTCGTCAACATTTTCTCATCCGTTGACGTCAAGATCCTCCCCATGCTTAAGCACAAGAACTCGCTCTTCTCCTTGTAAAACCCTCCACAGAGATCAACTTCGATGCATGTCTTTTTTTATATTCTATTGCAATGTTTATCGATTCTGATAGACATTGTTGCTTTCAGGTTCTTGATTGGATGTTGGGTAAGGGGCATGGTGTTATTTTACGGAGAGCAGAGCTGAAGACATTCGTGAATTTCCATGGACATGAGGTATGTAGTTAACTTAGGAATATGTCAGTTAGTCCAGCTTTTGCTATGACCTTGCGATTGAAAATTGAAGTTATGTGGCTGAACCGTTGTGTGTCTCTTACAGCAAACCTTTCTGATAAACTTTTGTACATAATTGTTTTTTTTTAGGCTGGGAAAGGTGGAGATCTAACAAACGATGAGACTTCTATCATCACAGATGCACTTGAATTAACAGAAAAGACGGCAAAAGATGCAATGTCTCCATATCGAGCGCATTTTCCCTTGATCTTGATTCTATTTCCTTTTATCTTCTATTTACACTTATTCATCATGCTTATATACTTTGTACGTATAATCTGCTATCAATCTACAATACATGGATATCGATAATTCTCCTATACCTGATTTCCCTCCCAATGAAGAGGTTGTAGGAGCAGCGCCGGTTCAACCGGTTCAACAAAAGTGGTGGTCCTAGGCACAAAAAAAAATGTGACCATTTATAAAGTACAAATTTTATGCATTTTTGAAAAATACAGTATATATTGTGGTCATTAATTCGATAGATAATTATGTGACAAAACCAATTGTTTTTAGTTAGAAAATAATATTTTAAATAAAAACATGGATTTCAAATTTTATGTTTTATAAACTATTAACCTAAAACTAAATATATGGCTTATAAAAAAATTAAAAAATGTGGTGGCTCTAGGTCATGGCCTAGCCCGACTATCCTAAGAACCGGGCATGTGTAGGAGTTATCACCATGGAAGACGATATCGAAGAGCTTCTTCATGTAACTCAAAACCTCTTTACCATTAGAGAAGTAAATAATCATAAGCATTTCGTTGGGATAAATGTATTTTTTGCTCTGATTTTTTTCAAGAAGAGATCCTTGACGTAACCGATGAGTATGTGAACATCCGCAACAGGATAAGAGTCAGCATGCATGCTTCTCAGGAGAATCTACCAAGTGTAATAACCTCGATCACGCAATCATCATCGGGTTCCACTAGTCCGAACCGAACATCTCATATGGCCACACCAGATTCGAGTCCTACAGCAAAGCCTTCAGATTCTTCCCACTCCACGGCTCCAAAACAAAACTTTATGATATCTGAGTACTCCTTTTTTATTGTTAATGTTTTGGTGTTTGAGATAAAGACTTCTTGCTGGTTAATGGTTACTTTGTACGCAAAGAAACAGATGGATCTTTTATCCCAAAAAAACAAAAAAAAAGCTCAATCACGCAATCATCCTCGGATTCCACTAGTCCGAACCGAACATCTCATACAGGCCCGGCCCAAAGGGGGTGGGCAGAGGTGCCATGGCACAGGGGCCCATATATTTTAGGGACAAAATTACATATAAAGAGGGTCCAAATTTTTTTAAAAATACATATAAAAAGAGTCAAAAAATTTATAAAAAAATATGTTTCTTTATGATAAGGGGCCAAAAATTTTTTTTTGGCCAAGAGTCCATATTTATGTTGGGCCGGACCTGATCTCATATGGCCACACCATATTAGAGTCCTACAGCAAAGCCTTCAAAACAAAAACAAAAAAAGCTAATACACAATTACATAGTTCTTTTTGGTACATTCTAACAAAAATAGAATAAACTCAGCATCAAAATATAATTTTTTAGGTATGTATAAATTCTACAATGGCTGTATTGTATTCATTACTGCACGGAGGATGTTCCTGATTTAGAACTTCATAGACTAAGGTCATGCAGGAAGAATGTTTTCCCACGGTAGATGATGGACCTTTCTTCGGCTCCAAGGCACCACAAATGCCCTTGCAGGTTAAGAGTCTCTTTCATCCCTGCTGTTTCCCACACAAACTCAAAGAGCCCTAAGGCTCTATCCAATTGCTTCATCCCTCTCGCCAACATTTTCTCATCCGTTGACGTCAAGATCCTCCCCATGCTTAAGCACAAGAACTCGCTCTTCTCCTTGTAAAACCCTCCACAGAGATCAACTTCGATGTCACGCACACGGCCGTATAGGAAATACATGACGAGATTGAACAAACATGGCGAAGGACTGCCCAACATCTTTGAAAGCTTTCTATGCACAAGGTGCTCTTGATGTCTAACCTCTCTGAACCCAATAGTGTTATCCAAAAACACATCTTTGATCTGTAGAAGCCCTTCTTTCATCGATACAAGCTTTTCCAGATGGTAGAGTACTTTAGTTTCTTCATCATGTTGGAGATACCTTCTCAGATCATTGACCATGTCAAGAACATCTTCCCATTTTGCAGAAGCATTTGCTTTTGCGTATCTAGCTGGCACAGGTCGCATCCATGAAGTTGAGCTCTCGGCTTCATATGAAACTGATGATTCAGATAAGAATTTGAGGCAAGACAATATCACTTGCTGGCCCAACTTTGTGCCTTGCCTCGTCTCGCTATGTTCAACCAACCAACCAACTTCTTCTTTGAGACCATTCAGTATATCTTCAAGAGCACCTCTCCATATGCGATACTGAGTGACCTGTGAACATACGGTGCATCTCACTAGCTTCCGCTGTTGCGCCGAGATGTTAAGAAAGTTGCTAACTTTGGTCAGTGAATTCACCAACAATGGCTCTCTTTCGCTATCAGTACCAAAAATTGGGAACTTGAAGCGTCCCTGTTCTCTGAGCTTCTGCTGAATTGAAGGAGACCCAATGAAGATTCTAGCCAGAGACTTGAAGGCGTGCATTTTCTGTTTGATACAATCATCATAGATGATGACGCCATTGATGTCCTCGAGCTTCCCGTCGACTAAATCGACGTCTCTCAATGCACGGGTTAGTTTTGTCAGAGCTGGGAATTTCCTTTCGTACCATTCATAAGGCAATGCTTCTCTGTCGGAATCAACCGAAGAATGATACAAAACCTGGATTGAACGGAAGAAGCGACCTGCATTTGACCTGAAACAGATTTCAGAGTTTAAATGCCTTCTTATGTGATGCACATTACCCCACATTTGAAGCAGCTTAGTGAAACAGCAACGGGCCAGACATCAAGTAATCGAATCGGACACAGAATCGAACGGAGACAAGGGGAGGAAAAATGTCAAATTCTCTCTTAGGAATTTCTACAAACAGTTTACATGCAACTCTTATGAACGAAAAAATAACCCACCGGTATTGGGCTCTTAACTCATCCACAGTTAAGATTCTATCAAAGAAATCAAACTTGGAGTGCAAGAGAATCTGTATCATGAAAGGAAGTAAAGCGATTTTTAGGAGAAGAGAAAAACTTCAGATGAGAAGTGAGGCTGTGAGAGAGGAGAGTTGGGAAGGGAAGAGCTGTTATTGCGTTTGGACCATAAATGGGCCGAACAAGTTGTCATTTAGAAGGCCTTGTTTTCTTAGATTCTCAAACCTATTTTTCCCTAAACGGCATATAAATGCCTGAACTATGACAAAATGTGCGAATTATTATCCGAACTATAGAAACGTCCGTATGTTTTAAACATACCCGATCTTATGTTTTTAAATTTTTTTATACCCACACTATTAAGTCTTCACGAATCCCTCCCTTGACCGAGACGCCGTTTATAAAACCAATAATGGTGATGACTCGGATGCTGAGTCATCGTTGGAACCGTTAACGGTTAAGAAGTCGAAAGCTGAGTCATCGCTGGAGCATTAAAACGACGTCGTTTAGTGCCTAGATTTACACCAAATTTAATTTAAAATAAACTTCACATAATTTGCAATGAAATTTCTCTAATTTTTGCAAACCCTAATTTTGCTATTTACTTCATTTTTTTAGAGGAAAACGAAGAATCCATATTCGTTGTCGACAAATCGTGAATGTGTAAGAGGTTTCTTCCTAATTGGATGAAAATCGAATTCAATTCTCTGTAATTTGCAATCTCAGAGTCGAGGAAGACGACGGAAAAGCTTCTGATTTTCTCTTTTGGTCTTTTAACAAAACTGCGTTTTAAAAATTTTAAGTGTAAATTTGAACATAAAATGATGTTGTTTAAGGTTTCAACGATGACTCAGTATCCTAGTCATCACCGTTAGTGATTTTATAAACGGCGTCTCAGTCAAGGGAGGGATTCGTGAAGACTTAATAGTTTGGGTATAATTTTTTTATAAATCATAAGTTCGGGTATATTTACGCACGTTTCTATAGTCCATGTACTGATTCGCACACTTTGTCATACTTCAGGGTTCAGGCATTTATATGCCATTTTCCCCTTGATATGCTAATCATCGATTGCTTCGACAAATCTTGCTCAAGCATTTTATTATTAGAGATAAAACATAACTAAATATTTTATAAATATTTGAAGAAACATCATTTATATAACTATATTATTTTAACAAGGAAATTCCGCAGCTTTAGCCCATAATTTCCCTTGATTCAGAACCAGCATTTAGTAATACTTATTAAAACGTAAATCATCCATTCTCAAATGATGACTCGAACTTGGGAAAGGACTCAACTTCTCTCCCTAAGGAATCTTTGAAACCAAATGTGCTATCGCCACTTGGACCATTCATATATATATATATGACATCCAGCAATAACGTTATGCGATTAGTTTATATCTTGAAATCTGGTTTATCACAATTTTAATACATTTGCAGCTGAAAATTAAAAATTCAGCCGAAATTTTGATATTGATTATTTTAGTCGGATCTATATTTTGTAAAATCTTTGTGTTATCTCTTTAACATTTGATTCTTTAATGATTTATGCATTATAACTTTATTTTTCTTTATGTCTCGTCTCTTTTACGGATTTTCAGTTTCTTATCTATTGAAAAATAGATTTTGCATATTATAAAGAAAGAAGTTGTAGTATTTGATAATGTTTAGATTATTTTATATAAAAAAGATATCTGATTCTTGAGTCCCGACTAATAATTCAGATCTTAAATGCTAAACAAATACCCTTTAACAAAAAAAAAAAAAATGCTAAACAAATACTTCAATAATTAACTCGTGCGGAGGCTACAATATTTTGCGGTAGAGTTATATTATACTACCAGCCTTCAAAAGAAAAACGAGTTTTCATCAAAGTTATTGAGAGTAATACAACATGCTCCTTCCATGACAATTGCATGCTTTGCATAAAGGTAGAAATTATTAGGAGGAATGTGACAAAAACCAATAAAGAAGGGCTAAGAAAAAAAGGGCTTAGAAAGATGAAAATGCTTACTTTCTTTTATGTGGGTTAAAGAGAAAATTTAGAACTTTTTGAAAAGTTACTGCAATTTTTCTCAATTTTTTATGAATTTATAATTGTTTTGTGACAAGAAGTTGTTTTTATTATTGTTTTGTAAGGGTGTTTTATTGAAATGGATAAAAAGTTATCTTTGCTATTGCTTATGTTACAAAAAATTGACTTTAACAATATGAGTTTGTATTTATATAACAAGTGATGTACACTTTACTTAGAATGGTCATCGACGGGTCTCTCTCATGTGATCATTAAAAGAAACACCAAGTCTATATATAAAAGTTTAATTTATATTACTTATTTACTCCCCTAATATGTTTTGTTTAACAATATGGATTATGAAACAATATATAGATTAAAGCTCTATAAAACGATGCACACACTGCATACATCTATCCTGACTCTTGTAAATACATGTGTCATATATATATATATATATTATTCTCCGCCAACAGTTAAGCAGTGAATGATTAGGGATCTTTAAGTAATATGAAATTATCTATTTAGATAAGTTGTATGAACATGACTATGCTAGTTATGATGTAATCGTGTTTTAACTTCATATATAAATGAACTAAGAATTAATTGTATATGCAATACTATATTTGATATGAACGGATTTGCTAAACTATTTGTTTTCTCTCGTACACAATTCACACATGTATTCTATCGGATCTAAATTTAATTTGTGATACAATAGCGACACTAATTGACCACTAGGTTATAAACTTGGTCGAGCTTGTCTTTAAGTATTTACTTTAACAGAAAATGTATATATTTACTACAAATCAAAGGGTTCAAATATCAATGCAAGACATTAATGCAGTTAATGCATATATATAAACCGAATCTAATTGATGGTTTTGGAATTCAAAGTGGGAAGACGTTTCACAATGATGCATGATAATATTAATACCTAAGACGTACTTTCACTTCACTAAAACCAAAGAAGAATAAAATGATGAATTAATTTAAAAGTGGGGAAAAAACGAAAGATTCTTTAGTAAAAAGCCAATTAGTGCAACCCTTTAACGAAAAAAATAAAAGCCAAGCAATGGATTATAGTAGCAGACATTAAAGACGGGTTGCCTTCTTTTTTGACCAGTTGATGATAATCTTAAGTACACCTCCACGATCAGGTCAATGAATGAGGAATCCTATGCAAAATGCAATGTGTGTGTGGACACGTACGTACGCTTATATACTATCTTAGAACTCGAATGGTGACAGTAGAACGAATGGTGATAACAAACCGATCGAGGCATAAAACGGCATAACTGTGGCTAATGAATCCTTAGTATCACAAATGAATGCGTAATCTATGATTGATATGCTGGATGCATGGAGGCAGAGCCGTGCCAACATCAATTGTTGCCAGAGGCTATTTAATAATAAAATGCCCCAGTTCATTAAAAAACTTTTACAATTTTAATTTGTTGCCCTAGGCGAAAAAAAAAATGCCCTTGATTTAAAAAATAATTTGTTTTTGCCCGAGGCAAATGTTTCTTTTTTTTTGCACTGAGGCACGGTGTAGCATCTTAACCCGGTTTTCAACTTAGCCGGATTATTTTGCGCATTTAACTTAACGGATTCGCGTTTGATTCGATTAGACAAACCACTTATCGAGCATAAATAGGTTTAAACAGAAACTTGAATTAATTCAGCGAGGTTCTAGTACAAATAATAAGTTCGCTATAAGCTATTACATCTTGTATCTAGACAGACTACCCAACGAGACCATCCATCCGCTTCCATCATTTGTCCCACGATCTGATCAGGCATCATGACTACCATCACGGCTATAATCCGAACCTGCATCCAAAATGGAGGCATAAACAACATAAATGCTTAGTGAGAACGATCATTCCGTCTCACCAGGCTACAATCCAGAAAACGCATCAGACTTCAATTACATAGCTAGACATGCTTATCAAACAGAAACTAGCCGAGTCTAATTACCCACGCGTACCAACAAATCCCAGACACGGATTGCCGGTAAGGTGAATCAATTAACACGGTTAGCCAGCAGACAATGAATATGACAAGCAATAGCAACCAACAAGCATACAGACCCCGTAATCTAAGCATGAAACGATCCTAGACAATAACTACGGTCACACACTCACCTTAGGACTTTCACGGTTCTGTCCGGACAGGTTCTGACACTTCTTGCGCTTCGGATCGATAATCCCACGTTCGGATCGGTCGGTCCTCTTCTCTCGGCTAGAACAAAACTTCTCTCGACCACAACAGACTTTCTCTCGATTTCCTTTCGAACCGCGCGACCAAATAATGATTCTAAGGCCGCGTTTAAATAGCCAACGAACGCGTGTCATGACGTCATCCATGACNTAGTACAAATGATAAGTTCGCTATAAGCTATTACATCTTGTATCTAGACCGACTACCCAACGAGACCATCCATCCGCTTCCATCCTTTGTCCCACGATCTGATCAGGCATCACGACTACCATCACGGCTATAATCCGAACCTGCATCCAAAATGGAGGCATAAACAACATAAATGCTTAGTGAGAACGATCATTCCGTCTCACCAGGCTACAGTCCAGAAAACGCATCAGACTTCAATTACATAACTAGACATGCTTATCAAACAGAAACTAGCCGAGTCTAATTACCCACGCGTACCAACAAATCCCAGACACGGATTGCCGGTAAGGTGAATCAATTAACACGGTTAGCCAGCAAACAATGAATATGACAAACAATAGCAACCAACAAGCAGACAGACCCCGTAATCTAAGCATGAAACGACCCTAGACAATAACTACGGTCACACACTCACCTTAGGACTTTCACGGTTCTGTCCGGACAGGTTCTGACACCTCTTGCGCTTCGGATCGATAATCCCACGTTCGGATCGGTCGGTCCTCTTCTCTTGGCTAGAACAAGACTTCTCTCGACCACAACAGACTTTCTCTCGATTTCCTTTCGAACCGCGCGACCAAATAATGATTCTAAGGCCGCGTTTAAATAGCCAACGAACGCGTGTCATGACATCATCCATGACGTCTGCCAGCGCATGCTGTGACTCACCTAGCCAGCGCACGCGATGACTCACAAACGCCAGCACATGATGTGACTCATGCATGCCAGCGCACGCCATGAACAGTGCACCTGCCGACATATTTCGATCGATAGATCCCTTCGACCGCTCGACCAATCGATCACTCCTTCGACCGGTCGTTCGCTCCATCGACCCGGTCGACCACTCCTTCGACCACTCGACCAAAAACTTGCCCAGCCCGCCGAATGTTAGTTTTAGCCCGGTAATCACCCAAGTTTACTACTTTCCTCGGCTAAACTTAGTTCCCCTCGAACATTCGGATTCCCCCATAATTGATTTCATCCTTCCTTCAGACACCCCTTTAATTTTTGCCCTTCCTTCTCGGCAAGATTCATTCATGCCTTATCTAATTTCTTTTGTTTGGTAAGGTTTACGGAACGCGGATGTTACATACGGCTCTGGCTGGATGCAAAGAATTATCTGAATAGGTAAACTAACTCACTTTGTCAAATAATTTTTTTAATTTTTTTCCAAAATACCATATGTATGTTGTTTTTTCTTCCAAAAAATACAACAATTTCAAACAAAAGTATACCACCAAAAACAAAATGATGAAGGATGCCGTAACTTTCACGAACTCCTTTTTTACAACTGATTTCAAACTTTTTCTATAAATTAAAGAGTTCTTTCATATTTTTTTTGTTATTTTTGAATTTTTCTTTTAAATGTGATATTTTAGAAAAGTAAAACCAAAATTGATATTATATGTAATGCCAAAAACATTACAAATGATTAATGATAACATATTTATCTCTATGTACGTAGAGGTTTTTTTGCCATTAATTAGTGTAGCAATCCAAAACTTTTGTGCCTAACATTTGTCACTAGTTTGTCGGCTGTCCCTAAACGTTACTATTTTGACAAATATTATATCAGAATATTCATTACTATTTGCTAATATGCATCGAAACATCGATTTAGATAAGGTAATCATCTGTTGCAAAATATTGTTATCGAATTATGACCAAAATTCATTGCAAGGAAGAATTTTTTATTAGAATATACGTTACCTTCTTAAACGAGAATGTTTCATCGCTTTACTTATAAAGTCGCAACGAAATATGTTTATCGTTTTGACTTACTGAATAAGTCCGATAACGTTTCTTATTTCTAAAGAAGTGAACTCAGAGAATTTTCTGTTCAACTTGGTAGTTAACCCATTATCCTCAAGCCACATCATAATAGGAATGCATAACTATTATAGATGCTTAATATTGATCCACCTTTGAAAATTTAAAATTTCATAATCATTCACGCCTTTTTGAGGCATTGGATTGAACAAAAGGTTTTGCTGTGGTCCATGCATCTATCCATTTCAAACACTTAATAGAGTTGTTGTTTGGTTTAACGTAAAACTCCATTCCTACGGAAATTTGTATAATAAAAACTAATTGTATAATAAGATTTGCATGCAATTTGGACTTGCTGCCACAGAAATTGCAAATTATCTCAGCGTCTCGTACGATCAACAACTCAAGTGCTTCAAAATTAGATAGAATCGTCATCATTGCGCGCGGAATAAGAAATGTAACACATCTATCAAAATAAGAATACATTAAAGCAAACGTACATAGTACCTATAGGAGACCAATAGCAAAACAAAGCACTTCCGAAAATTTCCGAATTGCTTACATTCTAACATAACCAGACAAAGGTCCTACGAGATATGAAATGAGTCCAATTAAAAAAAAAAAAAAAAACAAACCACGACATAAAGGGTCGGTATTGCTTGGGTTCTTCACTGATTTCATGTCTTTTATTGTAACCTGAAAAAAAAAAATCAAAAATATGTTAAAATCAGACTTTTTCAATTATGAGGTCTCACGATTTATACTAAATAAAAATTAGAATAATTGTTGACACGAAATTTACTTAGAAGAAAGTTCATTAACAGAAAATTAAATTTACTTGAAGAAGATGAAGAAAGTTAGGACTAGTAGGGTGGATTGGTGGAAGGTTCCTTTGGGGCGTTGCACCTGAAACACTCTGACCTGCTTGCGAAGTTATGTTCATTGCAGCCTGACCTATATATACAAACTCAATTAGTTTCTACAGTCTACTTATACTAATATAATTTTAAACGGTCGTTTTAGCTTACGTTAGCCACTTAGCCCGCATGCATGAGTTATAGATATTACGTGATGAAGAAGCCCATGTACATTGCATGAACCATGCACATGAAACAAAAAAAAAAATAAGTACCTTGAGCAAATCCAGTCTCCAGATTTCCAAGGAGAACGGCTCGTGCCGCCACCAGCACCACTGCTGCTACCAAACCCAAAAAGGCTGCGTCTTGGACCTTCACTCATGTCTATAAACCCGGTGGCTGCAGCGGCAACCAAAGGTGAAGACTCATCTTTGGCGACACCACACTTAAAACAGCTGGATCTGCTGGCGAAATTGTGGGTCCCACAATTCCCAAGGTTGCAGTACCAATCACCGGGTCTCACATCAGGCCCGGTGTTGAAATTAAAAGAGTTATTAACTGGGCGACAAGCAAAACCGCTGACTAAGTTGGTAATGCCGCCGAGTCTTGGCTCTCTGCATCGTTGACAAGAATCCCTCCTCTGAAAGTTGAGGTGGCTACACGATTGGCAGTTCCAATCTCCCGGCCTATTCATCTTCTTCTACGGCCCCATAGAAAAAAATTATAAACACACAAAATTATAGGCATGTATATACACAAATGTAACCTATAGTATTTGTAATGATTACCTAGGGATGTTAGTTGGAAACGATTAAGGGGAGTAGATGTGAGACTAGATTTTGGTGTTAGAGCATATAAATGTTATGTTAGACTCTCCTCATATATATATATCGGCAAAGCAAAAGGCCCTTCCTTTAAGAACCGGGAACATTTTTTGAAGTGAAATTAGGGTTTCAATATTGGTTTTCACTTTCTAATTTGTCCCAGCTTTAATGCATTTCCTTTAACGTTGGGTGTCTCCGTAAACTACGTTTTCCCAAAAGAAACAAAATTATCTATATTTTCTTTAAGTTTATCATTTTTAGACCCCACTATTTTAAACAAAGGAAAGAAAAAACGCNAATCCAAATATGAAGAGAGAAACAAAGAATATAACTACAGTGTATACAAAAAGTTTGAGAGTAAGCATTACACAATCTCCAAGATCTTACTTTTTTTTTTTCAAAAAAAAAAAAGAGAATAGATTCTCTATTTTTCTACCAAATATCTAATTTTGATACCAATAAATCAAGTGATTTCTTTTTTTTCTAGAAAAAAACGGTTTCAGAAAGTCATTTGTAATAAGATAAGATAATAGTCGAGTCTTTCATATTCAAACAGATTTGCATATCAACATCTAGATATTTTTTTTTGGTGAACTCGAATCTAATTAGGTTCTTTCATTTAGGGAAAAGAGGATAAAATTGAGGAAATAGAATGATCCATATTTAGTACGGCTACCAAAAAACAAAAAATGCAATGTTTGAATTTAGAGTTTGTTCCTATGTCAAGATTTTTTTGATCTTTTGAATTGTTGTAAGACTAAAAATAAAAATAGTGAATTTTTCTAAGATCATATTAAGAATTTCATCGAAAACTTACAGCTGCTTGCCAAACAAAGGCTAAGAGAAGAAAGAAAAGAGGTATTACGGGCATAACATCTACGATTGGATTCAAAAAGGCGTAGGCCTCCGGCAATTTGGCGACTAAAAAAGTGCTTGAAAAAAGGGCAGAATTAAAACAAATACAGATCAAATTAAATATATTAAGCATAAAAAAAATTGGTGTTCTTGTGGATAATTTCATTTTGATTGAGTTATTAATATATTTTTTATTTTTTATATAAGGAAAAAAATAAAGAAAGATAGTCTAAAAAGACTTTGTTGAACTTACTCAATCAAAAATCCTTTCATTCTCTTATGAGAATTAAAGAAATAATATTTTCATACAATATCTTAATTGAATTCTATGTAATGATCAATAAAGTAAGTTTGATTTGCTATCTACACGTGTCAAAACTCTAGCACCAATGTAATCTATATTTAATTTTGGCTGAAATTGAATTGACGAACAACCAATAGCAATATTACTCTTTTAGTAGTCTTGAATAAAAATCGAAATGGGGCGTAGCCAAGCGGTAAGGCAACGGGTTTTGGTCCCGCTATTCGGAGGTTCGAATCCTTCCGTCCCAGAGTACAGTCATTACGGAATCAATCTTCTATTGCCTTTGTACACCATCTTTCTCTTTCTGTTTAAAAATCCAATATTTTTTAAGAATAAAATATTGAAATGAAAAGAAGAATCAACTTATTTTTTATCATTTCAACCGAATTCAAAAAAATCTATTAAGTCTATTAAGTAAGGTAGAACCGTAGATTCTAAGAGTTTTAATTAAAAAATCTATATAGATATATATAGATTTATATAGATTTATATATATAAATAGAGATTTCTATTCAAATTTAGATTTTACATATATACAATCTAATATGGGATTCATTTGAATTCTGATTGAACCTTTTACGCATAAATTCACTATTCCATTCATAGATAAAGAAAAAGTATAGATTACGATATACTGATTGAACTATGACTATTCATGATTCCATAATTGAATCAATTACACAAACTAAAGGAATGTTATGGTAAAACTTCGTTTAAAACGATGTGGTAGAAAGCAACGTGCGACTTGAATTGAAGGACATGATCTGCTGTGGATTTTTTGATCCGCCACTTTTTATATAGGAATAGAGGTGCTCTTGGCTCGACATTTTGTGTTCTATTTTACTAGAGTCTTACACTTTTTTTGAATATAAAAAAGAGTACAGGATGGAGCTCGAGGAGAATAGAAAGTTTTTATTCCTTTCGCAGGAGTAAGGATCTAGGGTTAGTGCGAATTAATAAGTTGGAACAACTTCGTAAGTCTTTTTATTTTTATANAATAAAAACCAATTCTGAGTTTAAAATAACTGAAATAAATAAAAATGATCTGACGGTTTAACTTTAGAGGATTAATAAAAATTATTCAAAATTAACGGTGGATTAATTTATTCTTCTGTGGGTTCTTTAGAGTTATTGGAAATATATATATATAAGGTTTTGGTTTATTTCAAGCTTTTCCCTCACCCAAATTAACTTTATAAAAACTGATGTGTTTCCAACCAATTCCACATTGTACAAAATTGTTGTGTTTCCAACCAATTCCTCTTAAAAGTCCATCAATTCAACTAAATATAGATCACCATTTTTAACCATAAACACATAGCCGTTGATGGGGGTACATGCTCTCATGCATGTCAGGAGTAAAAAGGATGCAGGAGCAAGGAGAAACAATCTGAGACTGCTAAAGCAAAAGTTGCATGGCAACAGTTTCAAGGAACGTATCGGTTTACCGCGGAAATTAACATTAAAAGAATAACTTCTCACCTCTTTAGTTTTAGTCTTTTAAGTGTTAATGTTTTCTTCTAAAGAGTTAGTTTCCAAAGGACTTTTGCATGGACGGTCATTTCTTTTAATTTTTTTTAACATGTTAGCATTTTTAGAAAGTTTAGTAGAAAGTAGTATTTTTACTATTATTCAACCTAAATTTACCCATAAACAGTACGACATTTACGATAATAGACGATACATAAAGTAGCAATAAGAAGCGTGTACAATAATGGACGGTACACGATTTTTAAAAAGTGCTATTTTCTACTACATTTTAAAAAAATAGTAACATGCTAAAGAAAATTAGAATAAATGACCGTACAACCAATTAAGTTTTCTTCAAATATTATAGTATCTAACTTTTTTTGCGTCTATCCTGTTCGTGGTTCTCAAACAAAACCCAAGAAAAAACATTAAAAAAAAAGATTAAAAAAAATTAAAAATACCAAAAGAATCATTAAAATGTGAAGGAAAAAGTCTTCCAGGTCGAATTTTGACCATCTTTGTGTCATTTTGATTTGCCTACTAAAACACAGTTTCGTTTAAAAAAAAAAACTTTATTTATAAGTTTATAACCATTTTACAAATTATACATTGTCGCTTATGATACACTGCAATCGCTTTTTTGTACCGTCATTTCCCCTGTGCATGATAAATTGTAATTCTCGCCATCATTCAAATAAATATAAAAATACATCTTATAATTAAGAAGTTCTATCTAAAGTAGAGTCAGCTATAAGATAATAAGACAAAAAAAAACACAGTAGGACATATGTGGAATGCCACAAATGATTAATAACTTTTTAATATAAATTCTGAAAATATTACCGAAACTAAAATTAATTATGGATAGTAGAAAAAAAAGATGAAAAATGTTTGCCGAAATTTTGGTCTAACTCTAGGTGACACTTCGACATCGTAGTTTTAACTTTTAAAATAGTTCTTGACACAATACGATATGATTTTGCTAATAAAAAGATAAAGTACAGTAAAATAAATAAAATAAAAATGCACAACAAAATGATTGCTTAAATATTTGTCATATTTGATGGAAAATGAAGAATTTGACTCTCCTTTTTTTCATAAATTGAGATATACTTGAAACATATAAAGCAAAAGTAGAAAAATATGTTTTGACCATTAATTTTTTGAGGGTTTATTCATTAATTTTCGTTTGCGGAAATTTGACATTTTTAGCAATCGTTTTTTCCATTACATAGAGATGGATAGGTTTAAAGACAAATGATATAGGTGATAAATTAAAATCATGATCTAAATATATGATTTTGTTAAAACTTGTAATTGATTCACCCCAAACAAGTATTTTGTACACTATATTCAAAGTGTTTAGTAACGTGGATTAAAGCTACAAAGTAATTATTCGTACAATTGCATATGAGGCTAATGCCTTATCCATAATTAAGTCTCCGTAAAAGCTAACTCGAAATTGTAGAAAAATAGTGGGTGATTTTTAAAAAAGTATATATAAAAGAATCATAATATAGGAAAAAGGGAAGGAGAATATATAAGAATCATAATAATAAGTAAGCCCACCATATTGTCTCGGGTAATGGTAAAGAAAAGACTGACGAACACAAAAGAATAGAGAGAATCTATTCGATTCTCTTTTGGAAATGCTTCCATGCATCACTTATCTCCGAAGTTTTCATTTGTCTATGATCATCCCACGTGTTTGATTTCACTTCGATCAATCGCAAGGATAATTTCTTAATTAGTAGAACTAAATTGTTTGATAAGAGACCAACTTATAGGAGAATCCAGAACAACTTAGACAATCAAAGACCGAACATATTTTTTCTAATAATAACGAAATCATTTTAGATCGAATCCCAGATTAATCCTTAAGTCTATAGAAATTCGAATATTTTTACCATTTAAACGGTATGATAATACCACAGTTGAAGGAACATATTTTACTTATTTGGACTTATATGATGAATATTCAACAGAGTAAAATGGCTTTTTGGGGCTTTTCGTGATGCCGGGAGAACATACCATCACTTGATTTTAAACATATGTTTTAGACCGATAAATTAGAAGATATATCAGTAAACCGAACAAGGTTGGTATGGTTTTATTACTAAACCGGAAAATAAATTTTAAGTTACTCAGCGAGAAAGAAAAAGAAATACAACTCCTTAATTAATTGGTCAAGGCAAGAAAAGAAGAAGCCAACAAAAGCCATGGCGGACAGAATTGATGAGAAGCCATGGCGAGTTCTCGAGTTCTACAGTGGAATCGGTGGAATGGTAACACTCTCCTCCTTCACCTCTCAATTTTTTGTTTTTCTGGTGGAGTTTACTCTCTTACTAAAACCCTAATTCCTGTTTTGTTCGTTTGATTTTAGAGGTACTCTTTAATGGCGTCCGGCGTCGTCGCAGAAGTTGTAGAAGCGTTTGAGATCAATGATGTTGCCAATGATGTTTATCAGCATAATTTCGGACATCGTCCCCATCAGGTTTCTTCTTCTTCTCAGTTCCTCCGTGTAGAAGCACTAAAGAGAGACTGTGTGCAACTCGATTTAAAACCCTTTAAAACTCTGAAAATTAGGGTTTCCGTATTGTTCTTTGTTTTTCTTTTGCTGCTTGTTTGCTTAATGCTGCTCATATATGATTAATCAATTACAAGCACTGTTACAATTGCAAGGACGCTAGTTGTGTGACTTAGGCCTTGACTTGTTCTAGTTTGCTGAATAAGCTGTTTGTTAATTGAGATAGTTCCTTTGTGTTTTCTCTTATACACTTTCCAGTATGACCCTCAATTGGATTTCTGTTTGTTCATAGGGAAATATTCAGAGCCTCACTGCAGCTGACCTAGATAGGTATAATGCAGATGCTTGGCTTCTTTCTCCTCCTTGTCAGCCTTATACTCGACAAGGTGATTCACCGTTTTCCTTTACTATCACATGGCTCACTTTTCTGTAGTGGACGTGTTGAATACTAACAGTTTTTGGTTAGGCCTTCAGAAACACTCTGGTGATGCTCGGGCATATTCTTTTTTAAAGATTCTCGAGCTTATACCGCATACATCTAAGCCTCCACAAATGTTATTTGTAGAGAATGTTGTTGGATTTGAGGTTCGTGTTTGCCTCTGCTTCCCCAGCTAGAGTTATAATCAAATTTTTAACAATCACTTGTACTTGTTCTCCATCATCTTCTTTGAATCTTTTTTTACTTATTGGTGGTGTTTGTTGGTGCAGACTTCGGATACCCATTTGGAAATGATTGATACATTAACAAAACTAGATTATGTCACTCAAGAATTTATTTTGAGTCCGTTGCAGTTTGGTGTGCCGTATTCAAGACCACGTTACTTTTGTCTGGTACTTTCTCTTTACCTTGTCATTATGTAATGCATTTGATGCATCTCTGTGTCCCTTTGTTTTGCATGGCTCCCTCTACTGCTATTTCTAGTACTCCGAGAATGCATAAGCATATGCTGGATTATTGGGCTGTATGAACTTTCTCCTGTACTGTAGTCTTTCTCTCCTTCATCCATGGTTTTCCGTTTTCTTTCTCCTTTTCAGCTTTTATCTTTCTGTTTTTGGTTAAATCATCTCACAAACTTTGAAATCATTTGATTTATCTTGCTTCTTTGTAGGCCAAAAGAAAGCCTCTGTCATTTCAGTCCCAACACAATAATAACAAGCTACTCTGGTCTCCAGGCTCGTTATATGGGCGTGATGATCAGGTGGAGTTTGGAAATTGTCAAGCAGAAGAGGGATCGGAAAATTTACTTCAGTCTTGTGAACCAGTAGAGAAATTTCTTGACTCAACAGCACAAGTAAACGGTGAGCCAAGAGGTTTTGATGACTCTGAGAATGGATCCAAAGATTGTTATGGACAAGAAGAAGATTCTGTCCCAGACCCTGTTCATCAATATCTAGTACCATTAAGTTTGGTAGAGAGATGGGGAAACGCAATGGGTATCCTTTTATGATTTCATCTTCTTTCTTTCTTCAAATATACCGTTTATGGGACACTTGTTCTGCTCATATGAAATCGATCATCCATCTATTTATATTTCCTGAGCTGCTACAAGACATTGTTTACCCCGATTCAAAGAGATGTTGTTGTTTCACAAAGAGTTATTACCGATACGTGAAGGGCACTGGTTCCCTCTTGGCAACTGTCCAGGTATGTTTTTCCATGGAGTATACAATATTATATTCCTCTACATATTTGGTAGTGCAAAGAAATGCTTATCGTGAATCTGTGATCACGCAGCCAAAAATCAAGGGGAAGGAATCTTGTTTGAAAGAGCAACGGCTTAGATACTTCACCCCGAGAGAGGTTCAAGCACAGTCTTTTATTTTTACTAGAAATGCCTCACCGAAAAGAGGGATCAGCTTTATTTCAGTGAACGATGATGTTCAGTTTCTATTTGATTAGGTAGCTAACTTTCACTCATTCCCTGAAGATTTTGAGTTCCCCAAGCAGATAAGCCTTCGACAGAGGTACACGCGGTTTCATACTGTAAAACACCATTAAAAACAGAAAAACGCTACTGTCTATGTAGACTATGTGCGTCCAAGTATAACAGAGGCACAGTTTTTGAAATGTGGAAATAGTTGAAAATCATCTTTAATTGTGAAAATGTTAAAAAAAAAAAAAAAAGCACAAGAATAATAGAAACTACACTGTAAGGCTCATGACCTCCTCATTTTGTGCAGATATGCAATGCTTGGAAACAGTTTAAGTGTAGCAGTCGTGGCTCCTCTGCTTCGGTATCTATTCGGTTCTTCTCCGTCTTGACTGCAGAATAGGAAGCAAGCAGCAAGTGACGCGACCAATTACGGTCCGGTCTTTGCCCCATACCGGTTCTTGCGACATGGCATGGCATAACCATGCATCTGTTTTGTATCATTAATTTGTTTTGCTGAATCGAATTTGTTTTTCTGTTACCTCTCTGTCCTTTGATAGTACCGATGAGCTAAGTTTTTGTTGACCACCTAGTGTGTGCTTTTTTTTCAAATTACCCTATATATTCTTCACTATTATGGCCCACTTTTTATAATGGGCCTTAGCCGGACCCAGTAATAATAATGATTGAACAACTTTTTTCCGTACGAGTCAAAGTGATGGTACAGCTGGCAAGTTTGCTTGATCCGTTTCTCTCTCTCTCTATCTATCTATCCTTTACGCAGAGAGACTTGAGCAGACTTTAGAGAGAAGAGCTAGCCGCAGCGAGGGGAAGCTTCTCCTACTGTGACGGTGCGTGCATTTCACGCTCCGACGACTACCTTCTAGGTCTTCGGCGACGTTACTTTTAAGCAATTACTTGCATTTTACGCATTTCTTTCTTATTTTTTTTTTGCTGAAAATAGTGAATGTAATCCTTAATTCCAACCTGGGAATTTCCCCCCATTGTCCGTACACATTGCTTGCTTTTCTAACGCTTAGGGTTTAGCAATTGAAAGGCACAGCATTTTTTATTTTTATTTTTCAATTCACTGTGGCTTTGCTTATTGTTACGTATGCAAGTCATCTTCGTCTTCACTTACAAACCTTAATTTCAGGACAGATCTCGCTTTTGAAGCTGAAGGAAAAACTGAAAAAAATGCCGCCCAAGAGTTTTTTTGATACGCTCCAAGAAAATGTGAGCAAGCCTAGCTTCTGCAAGTCTCTGCCTTTGGGAGAAAATTGGAAATCTAAATCCATGGTAACTCCGATATTAGCATCTCCTCTTTTGTATTCTCAGTTTCCTCAAATATAGAGCTGCTCTGGTTTTTTTACACACTGTTCTTCGACTCTTTCCATTGAGTTAGTTTAGCTTAAACATGTCCTCTGTTGAATTGCTTCTTCTCTTTGCTTTCAATGTTGTTGCTAGAACAGTAAGACGTAACTATTCGTTTCTTGTTGTTCGAAAGAGCTCATCTTTCAAGAAACTTTGAGGAGATTTTGATATCTGCCTAAGGAGGGTTGGATATTGGCACAATGCCTCCTGCATCTTGTTCTTCTTTTTGCCTTTATTTTGTGAACTTTTTTTGTTCATTATTGACCTGTTTTATCTCCTGTTATGGATACCTTTACATCGCAGGTTTCATTCGCTTTTAGCTCATGTTTCTGTTACTGTTGGTTTTAGTCTTTATCATACCTTTTCTCTTCATTGCTTTGATCTACAAACCAAGCTTTTGAGCTTGTGTTTTGCTGCTTTTGTTTTGCTTTGGAAAGTTATAGCTTTCACTCTCATGTTTCCTCTTCTAATGCCAGTATCGTTTGTTATTGTCAACTGTTCTGATTTCTGGGTTTATAAAGAGGATTATCCCGGAAGAGTTTGTGAGAAGCACGCTTGGGGCTTTTGAGCACAGACTGGTGTTTAGTGTTCGTTGGGGCAATTCCTGGCAACTCTGGCTCCAGCGAGACAAGAATGGTCTGTTTATGGAAGAAGAAGATTGGAATGAGTTTGTGGATGACAACTTTTTAGGTCCACATGATGTCTTGTTCTTCACGCACGAAGACACAATGGATCTTGAAGTGCGAATCTATAAAAAAGATTTGCACCTCATCAAAGAGATTATCTCAGCACCTCTTGAAGCTGAGCCCGAAGCTGAACTGCTTAACCCTACGCCCCAGAATTCTCACCAGGAAACCCCAGCCTCTGCCTCTGGTAAGACCATTCCTATCGAACGAATCATCTTCGTGTTTCTCAAACTTAAAACTATTATTTTCTAAGTTTGATTTTTTTTTGCTTCTGTTTTGGTGAATATTTCAGCAAGTGGAGCGAGACAGGGTTGTGCTCCTGTCACAAACCCTGAGCAATATCTCTTAAATCCCAAAAACCCTTACTTTGTGAAGACGCTGATGAAAAAGATTGATGTTCTGGTAATAATAGAAGCGTTTTCAGATTCTAGTCACAAATTTTTCAGTTTATGTTTGTTGCCTTTAAAGCTAAGACTTATCTTTTTCCCTAATTTCCGTGTCTGTGCAAGTAGTATGTGAAGCATTCGGTGATTGAGAAGTATGGCCTGAAGTTTGGTCCCCATGAGTCCACCATGTATTACCTTATTCGCAAAGAGAAGCACGAGGGTTGCACTAAGATCTACCGCGGTAACCCTTGTTTCAATGGCTGGGCGGCTATATGTCGAAAGTACAACTTGAAAGAAGGAGACAGTGTGGTTTGTGAACTTGAACGCTCAGGAGGTGTGGTCACGGCTGTTAGAGTGCATTTCGTCAATGAATAAAGAGATAAAGTCCTTTCTTGTCTCCTTCCTATGAGTTAGCTTTATGAACTTAGTGTGTTCCAACTTACTATTGGATTGCTAAATGTGACCCCCTTTATATTGGTTTAACGAACTTGCATGCTAAATTTCTTGTTCTTATTTTGCTTTGTTGGAATTTGGAGGATACTTACTCTTGTGATAAGTATTTGATAAGTCATCATACTGGTCAAACAGTTGCAGCAAAATTGAGAAATCTCTGAAATCATCGAGTTAAGTAATTGACAGTGTGATATAGATGTTTGGTACTAGTCTAACTTAAGAGCTTTCTTTTCACTCGCTGGAGGATGCTTGGTATGGTCGAGCTTCTATTGATTTTTCAGAAGTAAAATTTGTATCACTCGATTATTTAAATTTACTTATATATCAGATGTATCAGACACGCACACACTTTTATTCTTGCAAGTTTGTAAAGAAGTCTCCATAAAACGTAAAAGGCCTACATACAGTACATAAGAAAACGGGACGTTTCTTTTGCCTTGTCGTCCAAGAGAATACAATATAAGCAAGGCCCATCAGCCTATATATAAATAACCCTACCTCGTAAATAAGCTTCTCCTTTTTTCACCCATCTCTTTTGAAATCAAATAAAAAACACACCAAAAGACAACTATAAAAACAAAGCCCCACACACTTCATTTCTTGTAATATAAAAGATTCATTCTTCTACGGCTTACGAGCACTTAAAAGCTTGACGTCGTCAATGACAGGCCCACACAAAGACGAGAAATCATCGCTCCTCATAGCATAGAAAGTGCTGTAAAACATAACTCTAGTTCGGGTCGAAACCGCCACAAACCGGATTGAAGCTCGTTTAAACCCTCCCGTGCCACGCGACTCGTAAGGTACCTTAAGCGTATCTCTTCCCGCAAAAGCCTCGACTACCATTGATCCTTTGCAAGCGTTGTTGGCGTCTCCAACCGCAAAAGACAGCACGTAAGTCCTCCCAATAACGGTCCGAGCCACTTGAGCGATGGCACTCTCCTTGCCGGCCACAAGCTCAATGGCTCGGCGACCTTGCGGGACTGAGAAGTGTTCGGTGTCTACGTATTTGACCGCTTTGAGAGACTCGACCATCCAACCAGGTAAAGGAGAGTGGTCGTCTTCTATGAACGGTGGGATCAGAACTCCTGTGGTCGCGCCGGGTAATACTAGTGGACCTTCTTCAAATCCTCCGTTTTTCAAAATGTTCTCTATCAAATCAAACAGAGAAAAAAATCATCATTCTTCCATTGATCCGTCGGCTTTTAGAATTACGAAAACTAGGATAAACCAATCTGATTCGATGACAAATACGAATCTGTTCAAGAAATATGAAAAACAGAGTACTTACTGTTGGTTGGTCGGGGAGGGTAAAGAGCTCTCATGGCAACACCATCAATGAGTGGACCACAAGCAGGATCCTCTTCCTCGCCTGGATTATGAATCATTATATCTGTGATCTCACTCTCCGCCTGGAACGCCCAAGCGTATAGATCCCACCCGCTGCTACTGTACACCGTCTGTACCGGAATGACGCCCGAATCGGGTGCCACCGAGATGTTGAGCCGCTCGTCCTGAGCGCACGTTCTCGCGGCACTGAAAGTGAGCGAGTAATACATTCCTTTCACCACTTTGACTCTTTGCTTGATCGATGCTTCGTTTCCTAGCCTTACTGCGAATTTTCCGGCGGGAACAACGAGAAGCATGTCTCCTTGTTTATGTCCTGAGCTTATGTACTCGACGAACCCTGTGACTTCCCAGTTAGGGATTGCCATTTTGTTCAACACCTCTGTTCCTTTCATGTCCGATGGTTTTGGTCCTAGCTCGAAGTCGCCATTGGGTAACATCCCTGTTTTAATATTACCAAATTGCCCTTTAGCGATTTAATAAACTTTGTTTTAATTAAAAAAAAAAAAAAAAAGAAAGAAATAGGCACGTGAAGTGTGTCCGAGAGACAGCCTAACTGGGCCTCTCTAATAACACGAAGTAGGTGATTTTAGATACAAATCTATTATATTTATTGGTAAATTTATTATTTTTGTATATACTAAATCACATAATAATAATTTTTATCAATGTAATAATTATTTTTAAATTTATGATTATTTTACATATTCAAATTATGGATTATTAAAACTTTTAAAGTACTTAACACTTTAATTTTTTTTAATGTTTCGTAAACTTTTTAAAATACTTAAAACCGTAGTTTTCCTACTTTTATCATTTTTATCGATTTTAGTCATTTTTATCATATATTTTGGTGGATTCTATTCATATTAATAGCTGATGTGAAAGTTTTAATATAACTTTCATAAAGAGATAATTTATATTGGTTTTAAAAAATTTAAATCATATCACATGCAATCATATGCAAAATAATCTAGAATTTTTTTTTAATTATGTTGATGATGTAATTATTCATTTTTTTATAAAGATGTGATCAAAGATACGAGTAATATAATGATTAAAATAATTTATATGGTATAATTGGAAGAGAGAAAGAGTATAATTAATTTATGTTATAATTAATTTAATGAGATATAAAATTGATTTTCAAACAAATTAACGTGAGTGTCATAAAATATAAATATTATAGTAATTTAAATATGTTTTTATATTTTTTTGAGAAACTCTCTGTTAATACATCGGACATTTATATAAATAACACATCAATGCAATGTTTAATTTTAATAGTTATTTTCGATTAATATATAAAATGATTAGTTTTCGTGATGGACCCACTCAGCTTCATTGAAATGTCCAAAAACTTTATTCCGGTGCGTATGTGTCAGAATCGGGGTTAAAATTGTAAATTTAACATCGGTTTTTATGAAAAGTGAAAAAAAACTAAAATTGTAACTTCGTTTCAGTACACTATTGTGTAGCAGAGGCAAGTACTAATATCATCATAACCATTCAGACAAATAATGACATATTTTTGTTACCAGCAATATACTGATTACTTTTGACTTTAACTTTTTTTTTTTTTTTTAAATCGCTTCTTTCAAAAATTCTGAATGATATCGTTTTTTTTTTTATCGCACTTTCTTTTCATAAAATTTGTGAAAAAGAATTTAAGAAGCATAACTAAGGAGATAGCTTATTTACTGCACCCAGCGGTTCAAAAAATAGGAAAAACAATTCGAGTCTGTTCTTCAAAATAATCTGAATTGGTATAATTGTGTATGTATTGGTCTAGAAAAATCTTACCGTCACGGAAATAGACGGCGGCGGAATCGGCAGTGGCGATGATAAGAAGGAAGATAGACACGACGGTGATGCCTCCCATTGTAACGGAACGCCTTGTGAGAAAAGAGATAAGTGTTGTTTAGTGTCAATTATAGAGAGTCGAGGCAATTGCTTATAAGGAGCTGTTGCTATTAAAGTGCCCTTAGAGGTTGCTATATATTACGAGTGTGTGCCACTGACGTAGTTCGCGTATCCCACGTGGGGTAGTGACCTCACTCCTTTCCAGAGATTTGGAAACTTATTGACATATTGGGGGTACTTCCGGAATTAAAATTACTTAAATTTTTTAGTTTAATCCTTTTAGTGGTATTAATCTTAGTTCTGTTTATATAGTTCATATCTTGGTGAGGCGGTGACTGGGGAAGACCGAGGACCACGACCAAAGAAAAACACACCAAACGTAATTATGCAACGATAATCTCTTATCCACATGCTATAAACACATGTAAACACGTAAGTCTAAGATTGTGAAAATAATTGAGGTATTTTTTTACTAATCTTACATCTGAATCTATACGAGACATATCTGATTAGCTATGATAACTGTGGTAAGGCCAATTTTGTCGTTTTGATAGAATATCGGTGGAGATACTACGAGGAGAATCGTTTATCGTGGCGTGGCATGTGTTACAACCCAAAGAAAAAAAACCCTCGCAAAAGAGTTTTATTTCCTTTTCTTGGCTGTATTTTTAATAGTAATAGAAATGAGAGATGTGTAAGCTAATGGAAGGGGGCCGTTCACTGGCTAAGAATGCGGTTTCCAAAGTCGGCTCAGAAATTCAGAATTGTGTCTTCTTCTCATTTTTATCAGCCCAAGACAGGGGAACTAATATACGTTCCAAATGTATTATCTCAATTTTACAAAGGAATTTATTTCTATAAATTATACAAATTCAATTAACATCAATCACATCATACTTACTTTTTATTTTTTTGTCGTCACATCATACTTACTAAATTAATTTTGTTGCATATTTCTCTAATCTTAGAAACCTATAGATAAAACGGTCTTTAATAGACTCCTAACGATATAAAATTTTGACATTTTTTGGGTGGCTTCATAAATTTATATGAATCATTTATAAGTTACACATATTGCTGAAGCTCAGCTTGTACCTCTTACACCATTAAAATTAGAAGACTTGTATATTACACTTCTTTTAACTTGGGAAACGTGGGTGGGCCAGTGAGTAACGAACCAGTGGGGCCCATATACGAAAAAGAAGAAGAGGGCGAGAAGAGAGCGCAAAAGGCAGGATCATGCCTTTGTCTCCTCCTCCTTGTACACTTCTTTTAACTCTTTTACGGGCCCATGGCCTCCTCACTCCATCTCTGCCTAGATAATACACAAAAAAAACTATCGATAGCCTTACAATATTATTAGGTTAATCATATAGTAAAGACAAAAATGTTTAATGTCCGTTATATTCATATAATTATTCAAGTTATATCTATTAGATCAAAAAAAACAAAAAAACTCTATTAGATCAATGGATTTAAAACTGTGTTGTTCAAAGCCAAAGTTAACAATATAGATAGCTTTTTGCCAAGTTTTTTTCTCATTAAGATCGAGTAGTAGTAACTAGTAAGTTCGATTTTCAGAATAACGATATTTTTCTTTTTTTTCTTTTTGTCAACGAATAACGATTTTTTTGTTTAATTGAAAGAAACCGTTTTTTTTTCTTTAAATTGAACCTTCACCAGTAACAAAGTAACAAGAGTTTTAACAGTCAAAGTTCTCAATTTTTGAATCACTGCAATTGTGTATCAACAAGTATTCATAATCAATCAAGTGACGCAGAACGCCAAAAAAACAAAAAGAAGGAGGGGGATGTTCTTTTGTGCATCCAACAACTGCATCTAGGTGCAGATATCAGATGCAGTTCGTTTAATAAAATTTAAACACATAAACTGAATGGACATGAAAAACACATCTAAAAAATTCAGATATTTCAGATGCATTTTAAAGAAGAATCCAGATGCAAAAAGTGCATCCAAAAATTGTAAATGTCTAAAATAACCCTGACTAAATCAAATAATTACATCAAACTATCATAAACCCTAATTTCCTAAATCCTCTTCTCTCCAAACCCGAGCTTTTCTTCTACGATCGTTATTGCCAGGTCAGGCGGCCTGGGTCATCGATTTCGGTGAGGGGAACAAAGCTCAATCTCTCGCTAATGCTTGCGCAAATTGAGTGGTAGATCGAACATGCATATTTGGGATAAAATCGATTTGAAAAGAAGAAGATGATGAATATAAGAACTTGAACTTGCGAATTTGTCTAAGTTCTTGATCGATTCTTAAATTGGTGAACTAGTTGTGTGGATTTTCTATGGTTGGTTTAATTTATCAGGTCGGAAGAGGAGAAAAGATGGTCAGAGGATTTCACGAAGAGACATAACGGAAGAAACTCTTTTTTTTTTTTTTTTTGGATTTTTTAATTATGAAATATAATAAAATAATAACTAAAATTGATTTTATTTATTAAAAAAAAATTAAAGCCATGTCATCAGATTTTAACGGAATTTGAATAGTTTCGTTAATTTTTTGACGGTGGAAACTCATAAGCTAGTTTCATGGTTTAATGTATCAGTATTCCTAGTTTTATGGTTTAAAATGAGTGAAATTCTGTTGAGGTTTAAAATGTTAGTAACTTCTACTTTGAAGGTTAAAAATGCGAATTTTTTTTTTTATGTATTACTTTTGAAGATTTTTTTATGTATAACAATATTTTTAGACTTATTTTGTTTTTACTGCATTAAAACTTTTATTTATTTATTGTTATTTAAAGTTTTATATAAAAAAAATTTCTTAAATATAATTATTTCATTAAAATCA
>PKMM01011680.1:6073-160044 GCA_002933915.1 Eutrema heterophyllum | reverse complement strand
AAAAAAAAAAAAAAAAAAAAAAAAAAAAACACTTAACCTCCCTATTTTTTGTTACACCAAGAGTTTTGGTCCAAGACTCTTCTGCTATCCATTGCTCAATCAAAGCTTACATTAAACATCATTATCATACAACCTTATACACAAGTACAGTGTTCACATGAACCGTGCATAATACATAGCAAATTGTGTGGTAGATTGAAAGCCCAAAGATTAGGATCTGTTTGGTTAACTAGGCTTTATTTAATATTTATTTCACAAGAGAGACTAACATGCTTAAGGAATGGTTCTTTGGTAGAGAGGTAGAGCTCCCAAAGCCTCTCGCTCAGCTCTCTCTCTCTCTCCACCTGCACACAAAGCCCCCCGTAAGAACATTGCTATAAGAGAAAACCAAAACATCTTCACTTTTGGTCATTAATCTAGCAGCAGGAGATATGAATATGAATATTTGTGTAAATCAAATCAACATTGGGTAGTTTGAGCTGGCGAAAAAAAGTTAGGTGTAATCCTGTTTTCGTTCTTACAAGAAATTGCATGGGACTTACAAGAGCCAGCATTTCTTGGAGGTAGCTCCTGAATGGTGTCTGCATTGCCTGTGAAATTACAGAGACAAAGAAAGAAAACAGGATTTTACATAAGCTTCTATGTCACAGTTAGAAGCACCATATCAGAAACATTTCTTTCATGGGAAAAGGCAAAAGAAGCTGTACTAGATTTGGCAAGCCTTCCTCAGTCATTAGGAATGTCATATGTTGCAGCCTGTGGTATGGTACATAAAAGAAAAACGTGATACAATATCTTACACAGCATATCGGGTTACGATTATGCTATAAAGACTATACTAAGGAACCATAAAGCTTATTATGTATGACTGTTCACAAAAGAGCTATCCTTTAGAAGAGGGGATGCGTATGTGCGAGATTATAAAACAATGCCTTGAGGAAGACCCGAAGAAACGACCATCCATGCAACAAGTGCTGGATAATTTGAATGCGATAGTCCAGATTTGAGGACAAGTTAACTTAGAGTCATAAAATGCTGAAAACATTTTTCCACTATAAAAGAAACATAGTCGATGTATGCATATGCACAAATACATTTGTATACAACAACAACTGCGAATGATGGTGTTTTCAATGTGGTTCAAATGTTACGCGTCTCTCTTCAGGCTCTGGGTACACCTGAAACAAGATTCTTGTTTATGCATTTTTTTTCTTGGATTGTGGGGTAAGTTGTTAGGAATAGATATGAAAGATTTTGATTACCTCCTTGAAACTAATGGTTCGGATCCTGAATTCGCCTCTACTAGTAGTCATTTCGTCCAATATCTCTGCGTCGTGGAATTCATCTTCACCTTCTGATAAGTGACGAGAAGATCCCAGTTTCTGCTCACGAAATTGTTTATCACACACTTGTTCACAGGAACTTTCTGACTAAATTAAGACTCATTAAGACACCAGAAAAGAAGAGCTTTACCCGGTATGCGAAACTTGAGTGTTGTATAGGTGCTGCTGCTATTTCTTCATAGTCTGAAGCATCTAACACTTGAAGGTATTGGGGATCGAACCACTTGGGGAGCAAGTGTTCTCTGACACTTATGAGTAGGAAGAATAGCGCCGGGAAAAATATTCCGGCCATCGGAATCCATGTCATCCCATAACACAAGAGAAAATAAATCAACTGGAAAAGTGTGAATGTCACAATCACTCTGTATGGTACCAACTCCACAAACGATGCGTGTACTCCTTCTAGGACTCTGCATTTGATGAAACCAGTCATTCAGAGGGCAACTCTCTCTCTCTGCAAGTAAACTAAAGAAAAGAAAAAGCCTTTTTAACTAACTTGAAAAGTCGGCTTGGAGGAATGAAGAGAAGCAACAATCTCTCAAAGAACTGGTTTCCGGGGAGACTGTCTATTGCCATATAAGCGAAGTAACCCCAAAGAATTGAACTTGGGATCATTTTGATGACTGGCACAGCAAGGAGTGTTAAACCAACTAGGACTGATTGCAACAGGTTGCTCACTCTTTGCTCGTTTACTCTAACCGGTAAGTTAGCCTCTATATGCACAACCGGATCGAATTTTCCTTTTGTATCCTCTCCTTCGTCCGCTCTCATCACAACTTCTTTCAAGTCTTTCAAATCCGTGGCTACTGAACAAAGCTACAAAAATTTTGATTCTTTTTTTATTTCCAATTCTTTTCTTGCAGCGGATTTGTAGGATTATTCTATAGATATAGGAGAGGCCATTATTAACCTCAGGTGAACATGTCTCCATCTCTATAAACACTGTTTGCATTCTCCCATATATTTCTGATTTGCTGGCTTTCATCTTCATACACTCTTTTGCACTCTTAACCATTTTCTTGCGCGTCAGCTGCGAAAAAAAAAGCCAGGCTTTGAAGTTGTAAGACTATATCATCTCTGTATTAGCTCTCTATCTTCTTCTCATATATTTTGATCTTACCTGTCGATTGAGAACCGCAAGACTCTTTGTGTGCATTGGAGCCTGAGGAATTACACCATTTGAAGGAGGAAGTCCAAGTAGTCCACATATCAAAGTCTATAAATCACCATAACAACAAGAATCTCAAACTTTTCGCTACACCATGAAAAAAGTATCTTTGAAATCGGTTTTTAAAACGTCGAAACACACCATAATTCCCAGCAAGAAGATGTCGTAGTGGTAAGCAGAAGGGTTCTTTAGATTAAACTCTTTCTGCTGTGCCATTTGTGAAGCTACACTATGGTCGAAGAAGTAAAGTCCTGCTATCATCACAGCAGGTATAAACGCAGCAAAGATATACATTACTGGTACCTTCCCCATGTCCTGTGTATAGAAGTTTTGCATATTTCTATAAGTAGATATTTTAATTTGCAATTTGATTGATCATAGTAGCACGTTTGCGTCTTAGATATCTTACCTTGATTACAGTCCAATGGTACAATGAAGCTGGCTCCCATGGAAGAGGACAAAACAGTCTTCGAGGAACACTTGGAGGGACTTTGCTAGGAATCGTGTAAGACAATGCCGTCCATAACAAGACCATTAAGGGAACACCGTAATCTCCGATGAAACTCCGAAGCCACCCTATTTTTTTTAGTGGTCTAAGTGAATATCTATGTACACCTTAAGGAACTAATGTAAATAGAAAGATGACATACCAAACCCGTATTTCCAAGATTTAGCTCTCCTGCTCTTCAACGCCGTGATTACAAGGCCTAGCGAGAAAATTACTGCAAGCAACCCATTTGTATACAGCCAGAGGAAATGTGACTCTCCTGATTCATGACTTTCACTCTCGGGGGCGTGAAACTCGCTAATCAATCCCTGCATATATGTATAGACGACGCGTGTTTAATTGTAACATATATGGCTACCCTGGACAATGAATTGGCTTGTACCTTGATAGCTTCTTGTAAAAAGAGAACAGCAATCAACATGCCAAAGAGTTCCCCAGCGATTCTAGTAAATCTCGTGATGATTGTGCACGCGTTAAATATCGAAAGAAGGATAAGCAAAACTGCAGTCCATACACAAACCCTGCAGAAAATTAGCAAAAAAAAAAAAAAAAACTCTCAGAAAAACAGATACATTCACACATTCCTAACTAAGTAAGAAGATCAATTATTTTGTTATTATCATTACCATGCCACCCAAGCTAGGTAAAGCTCCCGACCAATATCCGGTCTACTAATGCAGAAACTATAAAGATAAGTATACATTATGATGGTTGGCTCTGCAACCCCAAGTATCAACAATGGCTGTCCACCGAAAACCGCGTGGATGATTCCACAGATCGAAGTAGAAGCTAATGTTTCCACTGCACTCAGAGCTCCACCTTTTAACCACGAGTTGAATAGAAATCATCAGAGGTAATTCTCTAGGAGAATTGCACGACGGATTCATAAATAGCAATAATGGGAAGAAATATGTAATATGGTACCTGTATGTTTACTTAATTGCTCACCAAAGGCAACAACAGGAAGAGAAGAGGCAAAGAAAATATAGCAAGTCGGAGCCAAAATCCTAGTGAAACATTGAAATCAAGAAATAAACAAAAAAGTGACTTTGATCTCAATGTTTAGCATCAATATGCATATCAACCGAAAGATTTAAAATTTGAAATTTGTGTCAATTCAACCTTACCTTATACCATTTTTTATGCCAAGAATCCAATCTTGTTTGTAGCATTTGCGTCTACCTTCAACATCTCGGAGTATTCCCTGAAATGGACCTCTTTCATTCTCCATTGCTGCAGCAATTCACACACATTCACAGTTACGATCGCTTTTTTTTTCAGGAGAAAATTCAGAGTAACTTAAGGAGATGAAATTGAGCAGGTGAAAGTAATAATAGGACCATTAAACCTCTTCCAGATTTCGGACAATACTAGGAAATAGAATAGACAAAACCTAAAATAGCATAATCTCTGCAAGAAGTGGGCAAATAGGCTTCTAAACATGCGTTGAATCGACTTCGACATACCTGGAGAGCTCAAGAATCCGGCGAAGGTACCTTGCCTCTCTCTCTAAAATCGAGGAATCTGTTAGGAAAATCTAGAGAGAGAGGGAAGAAAGCGTAGGAAATTCAAAAACAAAAAAAAAATAGCAAGACAGACAATCGTTGGGAGAAAAGAAAGGAAGGACTTGTATTGCTGAGGTGGCAGATTATCATTGGTTGGACCAGGGAGGAAACTAGAGAGCAAAATTTGTTTTCAATGCGTGTTTAGACATAACTAATAGTAAACCGCGTAATTCTACCGCCCATGATTCTAAGAACACCTGCATTGATGTCTTAAAAATAAAATATTACCTTTTTAGTATAAATTTAATTAAATAATTAAATTTTAAATTAAAAAATAAGATTATACAAATCAAAAGCATACGGATGTCTAAACTTTGTGTGGTGGATGTCTCTGAGACACTCATCTCTCTTCTTTTTTTATTATTTTTCTTTTTTTTAATGGTGGATATCTCGTTGAAACACACCCCGTTGAAAATACTCTAACTGTTTTATCAATAATCCAGTTATAACAGCTAATTAAACTCCATGACACGTCATGTTAATTTTTTTTATGGTACATGGTTTCACCTTTTAATTTATAAATTAGCGTATTTTTTTGTTTACACAATAGTCGATACTTTTTGAGTCATGAGCTAAACTTTTGCTTCAGTAAATAGTTATAAGAATTCGAGATCAAAATCACAAGTGGCCAACAAATTTGGCGAATGTATATGGCTTTTTTCGTTGCTATATTAATGGGTCACCTCACTCCTTATCCCATTGTAGAGAGTTTGAGTAGAATCGATGGTACAATCTTAAAAATAGTAGTTAATTCATATTCCATAAAATCATCAAAGTACACCAAAATAACTGTATTTCATATCACTATATTCAACGATGTGATACACTCGAACTCGATACATATACATATCTAGGACTAGGAGTCTAGGACAGAGTTAAATCATAACAACATCCTACCAATCATAAAGGTAAAGTTTCGTACTTTTGGTGATTTTTGCATGAACTATGAACTTAGGTTTAGCCATTATATTTTGTTGTAGAATCTTCATAACTTTGAGGAAACCCATACTTAATTTCTCTAAATACTCTCTTTGTTCATAAAAGATTGACTTTCTAGAGTTTTCACACAAATTAAGAAACAATTAATGTTTAATCATTAATTCATTATTTTCTATTTTACACACTTTCCCATAATTATTAACCAATAGTAATTCAACAATTTCAAATATTCTCAATTAATATCTTTTAAAGTTTATCATTTATTAATATTAACTAATAAATGTAAATAAAAAACCAAGAAAATCAATCTTTGTGGAACAAAATAAAAACATAGAAAATCAATATTTTAGAAACGGAAGGAGTATTAATCAACGTTTATTTGATAATAATAACTCAATTTTGACTAATAACATTAGATAGAAAGAGATTTACAAGTGTATTAATTAAGGTGATAACAGATTTATTGTTTTTTTTAATGTGTAAAAAAACTCTAAAACAACAATTTTAATGAAATAATAAATGTAGTACAACATTCAATTATAATTTTGACGTTTCCGTTTTCAACCGTTGATAATAGCTATATTATTTTTCAAAAGTCATAACAGTTCGATAATTTTATTCTTATACTGTATGTAAAATGTATAATTAATTTAAGACACATGTCTCCATGTTTTTGACAATGTTATATGCATGCTTGTAAATTCGTATAATAATCAAACAAAATCCATTGTTTTGACGGAAAAAAAAAATCGATGGTTTTAATAATACAGGACTGTTTGAATTGTAAAACCAGTTAAATGTTCAATCTACGAAACATTCCTAAGATTAGAACTCTAACAAATACTTAACCCTAAGAAACCAAAATTAATCCGGCCGACACCAATAAGCCAAACCATCCAAGATTCCGACACCAATTAGCGTGGTGGTGTGACGCAGCCACGTAAAACGGATACCCGCCTAGCCCGCCGCGAGACTGCCTTAGACGACCGCGTCCTCCTCCCGTGCGGGCACTGCCGCCACCGCCACCGCGTCCACCTCCTCCCTTACCACCACCGCCTTTTCTGATAAAGACTGCTAATTCCGGTGTCTTTCCGCCGTAGGCAATACCTTCTGGCTTGGATATAGAGGAAACATGACTCGTACCAACGGAGGCTACACGTAACGATCGTGAATCTACGGGAAGAAGGTTGTGTTGAAAATGAAAAAAGAAAAGAAAATAGAAAAGCAGCGATGTTTTTGTCGAACCCATGTTTGTTCCTGTTCTTACACAGCCTCTTCTTTTTTTATTTTTACTTTTGACGTCTCCCCTTAAATAGATTTCGTTCCTATGGTCCAGGGAACGGGACGAAAAAACAATATTAATAGCGAAACAAAAAAAAAATGGTGATCCGGAGAATTAGGAGGCGGTGGCGGTATATATATTTTTCTGCAAATTTACACGGTTTAAGTTAAACCCTTTCTCAAAAAAAAAAAAAAAAAAAAATTACACGGTTTAAGTTGTCATTTTTATTTGTACTTTTGTTAATTGACTCATTTCTACAATTTATATATTTTATCCTTTTTGGTGTAAATTTTCTTATAGTTATCTTTAAATATTTAATCTTTCTTTGACCTAAAAGATAAATAACAAGAAAGGTGGTGAAGAAAAAACGAAAACGAGATTACATCTTTTGTTAAATAATTTCATTAATATTTTTTTTATGGATTGGTGAATAAGTTGTTATCAGTGAGACTAAAGTGTTATTCGCGGTTTGAGAGAATACATAGATGTATACACTTAAAACTTTTGTGATTGCCCAATAGTAGAGGTGGATACCCTGGGAATTTTTAGTGTATCCGGATCCGCCCAAAATAGCTAAAAATCATTAAAATAATATTATTAAATTAATTAATTAAATTAAATTAAATAGAATGTATAATATAAAAGTAAATATATTTTAAGAAAACTATATATAAAAGCGGATCTAGATCGGATCCGGATATAATGATCTTATAATTTAATTATCTGGATCCGGATTTGAGAACTCTGGATATTCTATTTTTCGGATCGGATCTTAGATCCCGAATATTTTTATTTCAACTATTTACAAAACCATTTAATGAAACTTCACGTTTGATTTCTTTGATGTATAAGTTTCTATTCCATCAAAACAAATTAAATCTAGTTAAGTTATCTTAGGTGACCAAACCTTGATTCCTATTGTAGTATCTATAATATTTGCATAAAACCCCAATAATTAATCTGTGAGGTGATGGAAAAATCAACTTAATAGTACAAATTTGTTTGTAAATTTTTAATTTTTTAAACCCATAACAAAATCGTTAATGAGAAACACAAGTTAAACCAGACGCGAGCTTCGAAAATCCCAACCATCTCTTTGAAAGGTACTCCATCACCTTCTTTTCGTCGTTTTCATGTACATTGCACAACGTTTTGACATAGTGAGACGGGAACTTTCTGTTCAACCTCACATAGAACATGATGGCACGGCCCGCGTCTCTGCAAAATTGGTCCACAAGAATGTCGAACTTTGATATCTTGGGCTCGGCTGAAGAGCATGGTGGTTGCGACCGGGCAATGTTTCTTCTTATGCAAGCTTCCTCAGGGTTTATTTTCCCGGCCATAGAGGCAACAAAGACTGCAGAGAATGTCACGAAGAAGATGATGATCATGCTCATGTTGGTCTTCATTGTTGTTCGCTTCTTGATCTAGGTGTTTTGGGGAGGAAAGAAGTTCATGATATTTATATACTAATGTTTTGAGAACTTAAGCTAAAACTGTTATTCGAGAGAGAGACTTGAAACCTATTTGACATTTATTTCTTCAGTTTTATTATGAGGTTCTATTGTTTAAAATTTGGGGTTTGATGTTTTCACAATTTCACTTAGAAATGTCAAACGGGCCGGAAACCCGTGGGTCAGGCCCAATAAGGTCCGCGATGGGGCGGGTTTAGACATAGATATACGGACCGCGGTCCTAGCGGGCCGGCCCGTTGCGGTCTCAAAAAATATGGTCGGCTGCGGGACGGATCTATTTATCGGTTCTCGTTTCTAGAGCAATTAAGTATGGAGTCAATTATGTCATCGTTTGACGATAAACCAGTGGAGTCAATTATGTCATCGTTTGACGATAAACCAGTGGAGTCAATTATGTCATCGTTTCTCATCATTTGTGGAAACAAATCAACATCGTCTTTGGCATTGCATAACCGCAAATCATTCAGGTCAAGGAAACTACATTTCTTGTGCTTTGTCTCATAAATTACTACCGCCTCATATTCTATCAATATGTAACTTCCAATTTTACACTCTTACTTTTAAAGTTATTAACTTTACAAACTTAAAATATATAAGCACGGAAAGGAATATTTTCAAGTAGTCCTGATTTTTTAGATGACCACATTCAAAATTACTTTTGCAGTTTAATGGTCATATTCATATATATAGCAAAATGTAAGAACATACGTGCTTCTAAGTTCTAACAAAAAAAAAAAAAGTTCTAACAAGTGAGGTGCTTCGTATTTATCCTCTTTCTATACGACTCGATACATTGACTCTAATAAGACTAACTAAACAAACTTCCCCGCTTCTTATTGGTCCAGCTCAGCCTCATTTGTCCAGCTCAGCAGATTGCTTATTCATACATCATATTCTCACCAACTGAACAAAAGAACCGATAACCTCTAACAATTGAGGTCCTTTCTGTATTTAAACCACTAATACGACTAGATACAATGACTCTATTAGGACTTTTTGACTCTTCTCTTTGATTGGTCCAGCTCATCTTCTATGCAGCCAGCTCAGCTTCCCTTAAACTCTCACTTCTTCTTCCTGTAATATGTACGCAAGGGTCTATCAATCAATATGCATGTTCTAGCATTTTGTTTCTTGAAAAATTAATGTAAAGGGTTTTGTTTCTTACGTGGTGGACGAGTGTCTCTACGTTTAGACAGTTTGCGAACAGATCAGACATTGCTTCCCATCCTATTTTAGGATCTCTCACAACTTCGAGATGACTTAGGTTGGTGAATTCATGTATCTGCTGACAACAAAATCTAAGTACCTGAAAAATTATCATCATTTACTCAATTTATCAATCCCTTAACCACATGTTCAAGACAGATTTAATGAGGCAAAGGTTTATTATTACCTCAAGAGTTCCGGGACGTAGGTGAAGCGTTTTAACCTTGCATATTCCCTTTAAGAAAGCTGTAGCATCGTTCTCTTCTTTTTCGTACTCTTCTTCCTCTCCTACTTTTCTTTTCTTCGAAGACAAATTGTCGCTTCAACAAGCTAATCAAACTTATATTTTGGATAATGTCCAGCAACATTATCATCATAGTCTAAGGAAAGAAGACTTGGAGTGTCAAAAGAAACACTCTTTGGACGTTCTTCACAGTCTTCAACACTAAAAATGTCCCAACAGAATATAACATTCTTAAGAGTTTTGCTCGACACAACACATGCCGTCCATTCACACCACTCTCGCATGTCCTTCATGACAAGATCTTCAAGGACCGGGCAGCCTGAGAGAAGCTTCATAAACCCAGACCCACCATCAAGATACAACGTCTTCAGCTTGGGAAGATTAAAATCGTAATCTTCAGGAAGAATGCAGCAACAATCTAATCCTATACTCAACTTCACAAGCTTGTTCACAAATATCGTCTGAGGTGGTCTCTCCCAATGTTTCAAATTGTATAGGATTATCTCTAGATCAGACACACCATTACCTAAAGCGTAAGAAATTCATTAAGGACGCAACGTCCATCAACACCTGGCTCAAGGATCAAAGACAGCTTCTCAAGAAGAGAAGGTCCTCTACGCAAGATAAAATTTTCCACAAAGTCATGAATTTGCACTTCCCTGTATCTTGACCATATGTGAAACTGAGACTTGATGTGAGAAGGAAAAGACGGTGTCACTTCTTGGACATAACATAAGTTCGGGCAGCCATTTTCGTAGGTAATAAGGACAAGATGTGGATGCGAAGATCAAGCGGTAGATCACTAGTTCGATCACTAGTAGAATTAAAGATTCCAAAATCTTATAATCGAGATCGCAGGCGCTGAGAGGTGCAAGTCCAGTGATACAAAGATGGCTGAAGCTCTATTGGTCTATGAGTTGTTCGATGGATTGCTTATGCGAATCTCCAGGTCAGTTATTTCCCCTTTGATTCAAATACTAGACGAGAAACGTTGAATCTGTTGGGTTTGTCATGTTGGTGTTGATTTGCTGAGATATATAACATCTATTCCAATAAAGAATCGAGATTCAGCCAAACATTATCTTGAATCTCTGGGTTTTCATTTCCTTATATAGTTGTTAAGTACACAGCAAAGCATTGGACAAATAATTTGAGGTCTCTTCAATTTTCTGAAATCATGTTCTCAACTACTACCATATGGCGTTTCCCATGTTCTTTACTTGAATATGTGCAATTGAATGGCCACGTTAGGTTTGGAAGGACATGTTTGTGTGGACAAATTAGAGTGGACATGTTTGTTTGGACAATTTATCATGGACATGGCGTGGTAAGATTTGTTTAAATCTTTTGTTAAATCTGAAGAACACTATTCACATCTAATGACTCACTAAAATTCATTTGCATTCTTTCAGGTGTACTTTGCACGACTTATGCTTGCAGATATGAATAAAGAAATTAAGGGACTGAGGTTTCTCTCTTTATCATCGTGAATATGTGCTCATTAAGACATATGCCGTCTCGGTGGATGCCTTCTTCGATCAGTCTCGGTGGATGCAGCCGGAACGACCATGGCAGAGAAAACTGCTGGAATATTTTAAATTCCCAGAATCTGAGGCGACGAGTGAGACGAAACCGCTGCGGAATCACAGTTTTTTTGTTCTCAAAAATATTATATCTTCAATGTCAAATTGATGTGAATCTCATATAGTTGCTGGTGTTATGTCATTTGCAGGTATTGTCACAATATCACATCGAACACATTGGTAGTTCTAGAGACGATGGCTGCTCACAGTGTGAAGACTTTGATATATTCAATCACATGTGCTACTTATGGAGAGCCTGAGAAGATGCCAATAACAGAGGAAACTCGGAAAGGAGCTCCCTCCTAATACAACACCCAAACAAAGTATCGCCATTTGCTAGCATCATATACAAAACCCAAGCTCGTCCACTCAAGCTCGTCCACGCAAGTTTGTCCACTATAAATTGTCCAAGCATATTTGTCCATTCTATATTTTACATGATAAATTGTTTTGTGGACAATGTGTTGTAGACATGTTTTATGGATAAATTGGATAGACATTTTGTAAAATGTTGTTCATGCCAATATGTCCATGAAAATGGTTTGTTTCAAAGAATAACAACAGATGCACGGATCTAGCAACCCCAATTCCAATCCTCGTAGTATGTCTATTCAGACTTAAATCCACACAAAAACAATAGAATCAACAAATGAATTAATGTTCTTGTCCTCTCATGTTCCTGATGCAAATTAATTAGAATGTAAATAAAATTGTTACAAGACTAACAGACCATCTACACATTGATAATGCATATATAATTATTAATTAATAATGTGTTACAGGCTCACGAGTGGGTACCGCAAAAAGGAACAATCCAGTTATGCAATCTGACGAACTGCTAGATTATATCTGCATCAAGATCCATCAGACACCATCCCAACACAACAAACCAGTTTCTCTATGTCTCCATTCCGACAATTTCATCAAAAAGATTCCTAAAAAAAACATAGAAGAAGAACTTTTTGTTTCTTCCATAGGTCTTTACCCATTTTCCCTGAATCATTTATCTGAATTGATTTACGCAAGTGAAGTCAGCACATGAATTGCCACCACAACTCCAACTATTACTCAGAGTGGACGAGCTAGCATGGACGAGCTAGCGTGGACGAGCTAGCGTGGACGAGCTAGCATGGACGAGCTAGCATGGACGAGCTAGAGTACATAAACTATAGTTTTTGATTACATAGAGTCACCTCAGTATTTGATTCTGCAGTAGTGACATCAAGTTTCAACCCGACCACATTAGTACATATGTGTGGCAATACAAATGAAGCAAGTGACACACATGTTAATAGTGAAGATGTTCTTTGTGCAGCTAATTGCATTAATTTGTAACATATCCATGATAAATTGTCCAAACTAACATGTCCACTCTAATTTGTCCACACAAACATTGAATGGATCCAAACCAAACATGGCCATTTAATTGCACATATTCAAGTAAAGAACAAAGGAAACGATATATACTACATTTGCAATAACTGATTCTCCAAATCAAACAAAATTGCTCACATAAACCACATAGAAAGCAAAATCGAAGCAAAATTCTTAAAAATACGAACGACATTGACAAAATTGTCCATCTAATTGAGCAGATTGTAACATAAAAAACGAAGTACTCACCAAATTAGAAGATGAATTTGGGATTCGTGAACCATTCTTTTGATTGGTGATGTTACTAAGTGGGGCTCGTTTCTTCGCCAAACGTGGATCCGCCATAAGCACCATGTTAGAGCTCGGTTTCACAGAGTTTTCTGACGAAGAAGACATTGTGTGACTCTTTGCGGAAAGACGGAAACCCAAACCAATTTGCCAAAATTCCGCCGCTGGAAGGAGATGAAGGTTTGGTATCACCGAGGATATGAAGATTTGGAGTTTGAGGGAGATGAAACTTGAATTGCAGAGCCGCCGCACAACAAGCGAAGGGCCTTGAGCTTGACTTCAGGGCTAGAGGAGGCGAGACTGTTGATCTAGAAGATCACTGAGGAGATTTGAGTGTTATTATGTGAAAGGGGGTGAGATTTCCGTAATTAGAACGAGTTCAACTAAGTTCAGAATAGGTCGAGGTGCCAAAGGTTGGTCGGGAGAAGGTGATGAACAGGTCGGGGACCGTATTCCTTTTGAGATCCCGTAAAGAGAGTTACAAAAAGAGTTACAAGTGATGAGAGAGAGTAATATATCTGGGAGAGAGTTCGGGCCACCTTCATAAATACCCGCTAAGAGGTATTTATAGCATGGGTGGTACAGTTGCCTCCCGTATTTCCGGGGTAACGTGGCGCTTCCAGCGCCTTTTACGGGTAAGGTACCTCGAGGTATGCGCCCCGGTTTCTGAGGCGGGTAGGTTATAATGGGCTTGATGTCGAACTGCTACGTAGGTAGGGCACTATTCATGAGCTACCCTCCATGTGTCGTCCATCCCCTGCTCTCCGCGCAAGATCGGCGGGCTGTCAGCTCGAGCTCGGTGGGCCCTCCCCGGTCAAATATGTTGACTTTTAGCTGGGCTCTGACCGAGTGGGCGTTATTTGCTGAGATGGGCCTAACTAAACTGGGGGTGCTAAGCCCACCTCCAACAATTGCCCCCCCCCAGTTCGGTGTCAGGAGGCGTGGTGAGTGCACCGAAATTGATTTTTCGTCAGCTCGGCGCATCTCAGATCGATTTCCAAGATTCTAGGGTTGACTGTTGGGGCTTGTTTAGGCGGGAGTAACCGATTACACGTGTTGGGCTTTCCGCCAAGACCGGGGAATGTCCGCGCGTACTGGCCACACGTTGGAGTGTGAGATGTTTCGCGTTTTTCGAAGCGGTTTCCCCTTTCTGCACGTGGATGTCGAAGCAACGCCATCATTAGGGTTTTTTGGAAATCGTACCCTTTTTCCACGTGTTGAGCCGTCGCTTCCCCTTCTCCCCCTTCTCCTATTTGAACCTTCTTCCTCCTTTCTTCCTTCCTTTACTCTTCTGCGCATAGATTCATCAAGGTAACCTCCTTCTTTCCTGTGAAAAAAATTGTTTGTGCAATCTCTTAAGGTTCTTCGAGATTCCGGGTCGGGTTATCGGAAGCTTTTCTCTTGTTTTGCGTGATGGCGTCGATGTTTCGAGGGATTAGGGCTGAATCTAGTGGTGAATTGGCATCTCTTTCTGACCGTGGTGATTCGCCGATGGGAAGTTCTTCGCCGAACGATGGTTCGGAGCGTACCCCTTCTCCGTGTCGTGGTAATGAAGCCGAGGCGCAGTCTGTTCCGTCGACTTCGGGATCTGCTCCGTCGATTTCGGAGGCTCGCCAGGGGAGATCAATAGGTAGAGGGTGTTCCTCCGGTGGTCGCGGCACCGATCAGGGTGGCCGAAGAGGTGGACGAACTGGAAGGGTTCGAAAACCTAAGGTCCCGAAACCCCCTCTGGCTTCTTATGATCAAGGAGGCTCACCGACCTGGAGCACCCCGGAGACTCTTGCGAGTTTGGTGTCTAAGTGTGGCTTCCCTAGATCCGCCGAGCTCCGCCTTCCCGAGCCGGAGGACCGTCAATGGAATCCTCCAAAAGGTTTCGTCTGCTTGTGTGAGAGCTTCTTCACAAAATGTGGGTTTTGTCTCCCCCTTCCCGACCTGTTCGTTTGTATTGCAAGAGGCGGGGGTTGGCCTTTTCCCAGATCTGTCCATCCACAATTCAAGGCATGGTTGTGATGCTGACTCTTAGGTGGGAATGCGATATGGTGGTGACTCCCCGCATGTTTGAGGACCTCACCTTCCAGAAGGGTAATCCTGCCTACTCGGGGACATACTACGCCTCCTTCAAGCCCAAGGTGGAGCTTATCAAAGATAAGCTGAGTAAGGTCGACCACTGGTCTCGCAGCTACTTCTTCGTCCGTGCTACCGAGGCAGTTGGTCTTGATCCGACGGGCAGATACCCCCTTGATTGGAATTTTTCCCCGGGTAGGAGCTATTAGGTCGCGTTACATGTCTTCCTTTTATTTCGACTGACGCCGAGCTGTTTTGTTTTTAGGTTCGCATACTGTCGGTGCCAAGTTGTCCGATTACGCCGGTGTTCTAGCTGTGCTTAGGTCGCGGACTCCGAGAGATTGGAAATCCTTCACCCCGGAGAGAGTCTCTGTAGCAATGGCTGGTAGGTCGTTGACCCTTCTTTTTTTTTTTTTTTGGTCTTGATGATTTGTTGTGAATAGGTCGCTCAAGGTTTGCTATCCCGTCCTACTCGGACTCCTTCATTGCACATCCTTCTCCATCTGTGGAGGAGACGGACCGGCAAGTGGCGCCACGAGCTGGGGCGTCCACAACTGTTCTTGGGAAGAGGACGGATGAGGGTAAGAGCAAGAAAGTGTCCAAGAAGAGAAGGACTGATGAGGTGGGGTCCTCTTCTTTAGGTCGGGAGGATGGTCAGGCCGGCGTGCCTAGTGGTCAACCGGCTGTGGGGGTCGAATCCTCTTCTTTAGGTCGGGAGGATATGAGGAAGGGTCGTGGGACCGAGCTGTCAGAAGACCCTGTTGGTGAGGTGTCCGATGGGCATGGGACCGACGTGGCCATTGGTCGGGGGGATGAAGCAGTCGAGGACCGGGTGCCTTGAAGACCGGGTGATCTAGAAGATCACTGAGGAGATTTGAGTGTTATTATGTGAAAGGGGATGAGATTTTCGTAATTAGAACGAGTTCAACTAAGTTCAGAATAGGTCGGGATGCCAAAGGTTGGTCGGGAGAAGGTGATGAACAGGTCGGGGACCGTATTCCTTTTGAGATCCCGTAAAGAGAGTTACAAAAAGAGTTTCAAGTGATGAGAGAGAGTAATATATCTGGGAGAGAGTTCGGGCCACCTTCATAAATACCCGCTAAAAGGTATTTATAGCATGGGCAGTACAGTTGCCTCCCGTATTTCCGGGGTAACGTGGCGCTTCCAGCGCCTTTTACGGGTAAGGTACCTCGAGGTATGCGCCCCGGTTTCTGAGGCGGGTAGGTTATAATGGGCTTGATGTCGAACTGCTACGTAGGTAGGGCACTATTCACGAGCTACCCTCCACATGTCGTCCATCCCCTGCTCTCCGCACAAGATCGGCGGGCTGTCGGCTCGAGCTTGGTGGGCCCTCTCTGGTCAAATATGTTGACTTTTAGCTGGGCTCTGATCGAGTGGGCCTAGCTAAACTGGGGGTGCTAAGCCCACCTCCAACAGAGACGAGAGAATACATCGGCTTGACGATTACCATAGGAAGAGGAGGAGGAGGCGGCGGCAGAGGAAGACGAGAGAATTTTTTTTTTCTCGTCAATGTCGAAGAGAGAGAGAGTCGTGAGTTTCAGAAAATAACCAAAGGCTAAAACATGATTTTCACACCCCTCAATATGTCAAAATGTGCCCCAAGAGTCGAAATTGCCTTATCTGTAACAAAAAGTGGAAAACGTGACTTCCACTGTAATTGACCCATAAATAATATTGTATGTGAAAATGATGATATATGGACCGGGAGTCCAATGACCCTGAGATAATTTTTCACTAAGGTTATGCTTATCACAATTCCCAAAAGGATGATATATATGATTGGAATGCATATTTTGAAGATGATGCTTACAGGGGGAGAAATATGATTATGTAAGTGATTGTATTCTTTTTCCCTTATTATAGTTTTTATCCCGATGAGTTTTTTTCATGACAAAGTTTTTAACAAGACAACAAAGAACTATATAGACACCTAAAGGGAGATACTACGACTCCAATGATGAAGTTTCGTTCAAGTAAAGATTTTGTGGACTTATATACCAAGATGTCTCCAACTGCTACTTTCAAGAAGTCAGTTCATCAGACTGGATTACATCATCTCGAAGATCTCAATTGTTGTACTCATGAGGGGGAGTAAATGCACGTTGCACTCATTTTCCCCTAACCATGGTTTTTCCCACTAGTTTTCCTGGTAAGGTTTTTAATGAGATAGCATCGTTCACATGCGCATTTGGGACTATGTTATTATAATGGTCATCCAAAAAAGAGTGTTATGAATAATTGTATATTATATGGATGTCCATTATAGATCCCTTAAAATATTCTAGATATTTGGTCTCTAAGCTAAACCCTGATCCCTATATATATATCTTATACCTCATGAATAATACAACAAGAACAATTAATATTCTCTTTTGCTCATAACATCTCTTTTTTTTTTTGATTTTTTGCCAAAAAAAAAAAACCCTTCAAGTCGCTATTTTTTGCATGTTTTACTCTTCACTTCAAAAAATGCAAGTCAATCTCACGAAATCAAAAGTAATACGCAATATAACCCTAATATGTATATTCGAAGAGTTTTTACGGTCATATAAATTAGATTTAAAAAGTTTTAAAGGTGGATTGGGACTCTTCGTCGCGAGAGCTTCAATTTGATATATTATTTACCATAATTTTACAAACTTGATGGTGGTGACGACGGTTTATATTGCGTATTACTTTTGACTTTGCGGATTTGATCTGCATTTTTGGAGATGAAAGGTAAACTTACCAAAAAAAATGACTTGGAGGGTTATTTTGCAGAAAACCCGTTTTTATTTGGCAAAATGAAGAAATTTTATTAGACTCAAAGTATAACCTTAAAAAGAGTCACATTGAGTATGGCGTAGACAATTTCCAAAAAAAAAATGAAAGATATGTTTATATGGATGTTTGTTTGTCCTAATCGAGGAAGAAAGACCCCATTCATTTATTAATCTGCCACATGGTGCAGTTGTATAATATAAAGATCCGATATTAATTTTTTTTTTTTTTGTTGCCAAATTGTAAATATCATATGAAAAGAAATTTTTACAAGAGCAAAAACTCCAAGATTGTTATCACGGCAAAAAAGAAATAAAAAAACGTGATAACAAAGATTTGTGAGATGAAATAACATAACACTTAGTACATCTACTTGGCCATAAGTTTGTCAAACTGCTTGCGATGTCTCCTTGCAGTGATGGAGTAAGAAACCACTTGTGTTGCCATTTATCGAGACTGAGAATGAGGCAGTCGAAATACACTGAGAGATCCAGTTCACAAACTTCTCTGGGCAGTTTATCCCTCTTAGTGTTGATAGTACGAAATCCCATCTAACTGAGTCAAAGGCTTTCTTCAAGTCCACCTTGAGCATTGCTCTCTTGCTAATGTTCTGTCTATTGTACCTGTGCACAATCTCCGTTGCAAGGAGCACGTTTTCAGCCAGCAGTCTTCCAGGCATAAAAGCAGACTGCGAGTGGGAGATCACAAAGGAGAGAATTTTAGAAGATTGTAATCTTGAGCTCAGAAGTTTAGAGATCAGCTTATACACCGTATTGAGACACGAGATTGGTCTAAAGTCAGACGCTTTTGACGCGTTTGTGATTTTAGGAATCAAAACCAGGGTGGTTGCATTCCACTGCTTGAGAATTGTTCCCGAGCTAAAAAATTCTTTGACTGCTGCAACCACTTCTGCTCCAACAACACTCCAACACCCAATAAAGAAAAAAACCGTCGGGCCCACTTGTCTTATTTCTGGGTAGCGAGAAGAAAGCATGCTTTATATCCTCAGAAGAGAAGTCTCTATCAAGTAAAAGTTGCTGCTCATCTGAACAGCTGAAGTCCAACAGGTTGGTGATGTCCTCTTGAAGGAAAAGAGTGTTGCTCACTTCTCCGCCTAAAAGATCAGAAAAATACTCAATACAGTGGTTTTGAATTTCAACCTGTGAATCATAAATGTCTCCATTTGCGCCAATGAGGTAGTGAATATGGTTCATTGCTTGTCTTGTCTTGCCGCCATTAACCGATATTAAATTTTAATCCAGATAATAATAAATAATATATATCCATCCCACTATCATCGGATTCACGTCTTCTAGAGTTCAGCTTCTACGGGCTTCTCTATTTCTCGAGAGACTTCCATCAATAAAACCGGTTTTACGCTTAACACACGACGCACGTTTTCTAGTTCCGATGCCCAGTCGGTATAATTTTCACCAGTCAATTGCACTGGAGAAATCGACGTTCCCAGATTGTGGGCCGAAGAGAAGAAATACGGCGAGGTCATCGAGTTTGTTTCACCACTCGCTGATGCCTATGATTTAGAACTATCATATTTTTTTTCTCACGCTTTCCTCTCTTTCTCTCTTTCACGAACAAAGAATTTTTAGGACCTTAACACAAGCTTTGATACCATGTCAATCACAAGAGAGTATAAGGATTTTGTTGATAACATATCATTTCGATTTGCAGTTTCTAGCCATTAATTGTTTCTCATGCGATACGTACTCCAATGGTTGGTGGTGTTCTAGGTAACAGGAAACTAGTTTGAGTACCCTTTTGCGTTTGCATTGTTCTCTGAAATATCAAATGAACATGAAAGGCTATTACAGGAGAATGCTGATGGGCACTGATCTTGATGCAAAACAAATGGACTTTGCGCAAACCGCTTATGGCAGTTGGAAAGATTATCTTGACATGAACTATCAAAGAAAAATTATTTTGTTATGTCATTACATGTGCTTTGTCTCATAAATTACGACCGGCCTCGTATTCAGTTCATAAACTCTACAAACTGATTGTTGTTTTTAGTTACCAAACTTGAATGTAATGCAAAGAAAAAAAGGAATCGTAAAATACATAGGTTGATGTCCAAAAAAAACTAAAATAATCGATCAATTCTTTAATTTAATCAAACGACATTGTCTAGAAAAACAAAACCAAAGAAATTAATAAAGAGGAGCTGCAACCGACTAGTTCCATTCAATTCTTTTGCTTCTACCTTGCTAGATTTGAACCAAACTTGGAACATAACTGAAAATAATTGGGTCCTGTAACAGTATTGTAGGGGTTTCTGTGTAATATTGATCATCGTCAACTCCAATAATGTTTACCATGTTCTTGCTAGTCAGATAATTAGAACTCATAGTACAACACACGGCCTTTTTCTTCCCCTCGCCGATAAAAAAACTCCTGGGAAAATAATCATAAGTATCTAAATCCACTGTTAAAGGATATCCTCCACAATAAGGCGGCTTCACTATCAATATTATTGGTCATCCAAATCTCCATCTTATTATGAGAGTTCTGATGTAACAGTAAGAGTTCTTCTAATCTAACAACTGATAGAAGAACCCTATAATAATTCAGATTTGGCGGGAGGTACAAACGTTTAGGTGCCTCCGTTGTAAAATCAAAACTTATTAAGAAATTTGTTTCTCCATCTGAAGCAAGGCAGTATGAATTTCCCTTCAAAGACACACCAGTCTGTGGTTTTATGAAGCAGCCGAGAGCAACGTTATCAAGAAACCCTCCATGAATCAGAGCTAAACTCATAGATTTCAAACGCAACGACAAAGTCGTCGTTATCATCGGAACAATACCGATACATCAAGATTTTGTAGCTCCGGCAAGATTTGTTCGTTTGGTATCCTAGAGCAAACTGAGTGTCACACTCGTAATCAATTTTGCTTTGGATCCACCTGGTTTCCCCAAAACACGGATTCCAAACCACGAGTTTATCGTCCACGGTGGTGCATAACAACAAACCATCGCAGTGAAAAACTGTGGCTATACGGACCTGTTCTGAATTAAAATGGGAATCCTTTAGGCTAAGGGCACTCTTAAACTCTACAGATGGAGCAACAACGTTGAGATTGACGCTCAGTGAACAAACCCTACGATCCTTCAACATGAGAATCACTAAGTTCAGCTAAAAGACTACTAATCATGTAGATTATTATTTTTGTTTGTATTTGCCCTAATTACTATTGAACAAATAGAAAAATGCAAACTAAGTTTTACTCTATACTTGCTTACTTTTTTTTTCTCTTTCTTATTTTCCATTTTTTGTAATTCCTCTCTTTTCCACCTTTTTTTTCCTCTATTTTATTTTTACTAAATACCATTCAAACCCTATATCTTTTTTTCTTATTTTTTTGGTCAGAGACCGATTATACCTAAAAACACATTTTCCTGTAAATATTATCAACAACCAAAAAAAAAAAAAAAAAACATAAGAAGAAGATCAAACACTTGCGTCAAGACTCAGGATTAGAACCACAACTATTGCCTCCCCTCTTATTAGCCGTTGTGTTCTTTAGAATCTGTAGAAAATAACATATTGGAAACCATTAAAAAAAGGATTTTCTGCTAAAAAACCATCCGACATTTATTTTTTTTTGCAAAAAAAATCTCACCTCAAAAAAATGCAAATCAACCTCCTCTCCTACAAAATCACCCGCAAAACAACCCCTATGTGTATCGATGATGTGTTTGTGAAAAAACAGACGTCATTACTGTTCATTAATAAAAAATTATTATTTTTATTTTTTTGTCAACTACCTTTCTATTATTCAAATTTGGCCGGATAATGTTTTTTTTGCGGGAAAACGGGATTTGACGGAAAAACAGGAATTTACGTTTTTTACGGGAAAACAATATTTTACGTTTTTTACGGGAAACAAGATTTTACGTTTTTTCCCAGAAAAACGAGATTTTACGTTTTTGACAGGAAAAACGGTATTTTACGTATTTGACGAGAAACAAAATTTTTCCTTTTCTACGAGAAAACAAGATTTTACCTTTTTTACAGGAAAATGAGATTTGACGCTTTTGACAGAAAACGGGATTTGACGTTTTTGACAAGAAAAACGAGATTTTACGTTTTTTTGGGAAAAACATGATTTTACGTTTTTTGCGGGAAAACGGGAGATTTTACGTCATTGTCGGGAAAACGTGATTTGACGTTTTTGACTGGAAAACGGGATTTCACGTTTTTGACGAAAAACAGAATTTTACATTTTTGGCGGGAAAACAAGATTTTACGTTTTTGGCGAAAAAACGGGATTTGACGTTTTTGGCGGGAAAACGATATTTTACGTTTTTTCGCCAAAAACGGAATTTTACGTTTTCCTAGAAAAACATGATTTGACAGAAAAACGGAATTTTACGTTTTTGATAGGGAAAACGGTATTTTACGTTTTTGACGGGAAAACATGATTTTTTCAATTTTTGCAAGAGAACGAGATTTTACGTTTTTGACAAGAAAACATGATTTTACTTTTCTCGGGAAAACGGAATTTGACGTTTTTGACAAAAAAACAAAATTTGACATTTTTGACAAGAAAAAGGGGATTTTATGTTTTTTGGGAAAAACGAATTTTATGTTTTTTTGCGGGAAAACGGAATTTCACATTTTCGACGAAAAAATAGAATTTTACGTTTTTGGCAGGAAATGAGATTTTACGTTTTTGATGAAAAAACGGGATTTGACGTTTTTGACGGAAAAACGAGATTTAACGTTTTTGACGGGAAAATGAAATTTTACGTTTTTGACAGAAAAATAAGATTTTATGTTTTTGACAGAAAACCAGGATTTTACGTTTTTTTGGGAAAAACATGATTTTACGTTTTTTGACTGGAAAACAAGATTTGACGTTTTTGTGGGAAAACATAATTTTATGTTTTTTGCGGAAAAACAATATTTTACGTTTTTGGCAGAAAAACGGGATTTGACATTTTTCCGGGAAAACGGGATTTTACGTTTTTTTGCGGGAAAGAGGATGTTACACTTTTTTTTCTATTTATTATTTATTATTTATTATTTGTTATTTATTATTTTTCTATTTATTATTATTATTATTATTATTTTATTTTTTTTAACGGGTGATTGACGGAGATACTGTTTTGCGGTTGAGTTGCATTTTTTTGGAAGTGAGGGATATTCTTGAAAAAAAAAAAAAATTGGTGAATTTTTTTTGCAGAAAATTCTTAAAAAAACATAGTAATCATAGTCAATTAAAACACAAGGATCTCAATCTCCATGATGCTAGTATGGTGAGAGAGATAGAGAGATACATACATGTCTAAGCATTTGGTTCTCGTTCTGCAAAGTTGAAAGTCTTTCTTCAAGTTCAGAGTTTTTGTTTTCCAAGTCTTTCACTTTCTTCTCCAAATCACTCAAGTAAGCCTTTTTTCTCTCTCTTGCTTGCTGAGCTGAAACTCTGTTCCTCAACAATCTAAAGGGAAAAAAAAAAGACCAAACAAGCCCCATCACAACCAAATAATCTACTGCTAAGCTCGGAAGGGTAAATCGGTCATAAAATACACAACCTCTTTAGCCGCTTGTTCTCTTTATCAGCTGAGCTTCTTCCTCGTTTCCTCTGTCTTTCTCCACCCGTTGTCTGAACCTGCTCCTGACCAGCCGCCGATGCCGAATTCCGGCCGGATTTTTCTGTCCCGGTGATCTCACCTCCGAATTCCGGCACTCTCCGTATCTCCTCGTCGCTTTCCATTCCTGCAGCTAAAAGTGAAATTATAAGAAAAATTCGCAAGGGATTTGATCTTCTCGATCTAGAGAATCAAATTTCGATGGACCCGATTAATAGAAAACCCAGATGGGAATTGACTTTACCCAAAAATCAAAAAGATCGTGCTTGAGGAAACATAAATTAAAGATCGAGAATCTGAGAGGAAAGAGACCTTCTTTGATCTCTAAAGGTGGAGCAGAGCTTGATGATCTCTCACTGCTTGATGGTAGAGAGCTCGCAGCTAAAGAACTAGTCGCTTGTTCCTGCATTTTCCTGACTTCCGTAGAGATTCTTCTAACTTCGAAGAAAGGGAAAAGAGCAGGACTTGAGAGGGGAGGGAGAAGAATCCAGCTGCGAGTAGAATTCCTAAGGAAAGAGAAGAGTAAAGTGGAGCCATCAGATCTGTAGAGAATCGATGGTTCTAAATGATGAAACGTGGATGCATATGAGCCATGAGGGAAATGTGATGATCAAAGGCACATGTGATTGGAACGTGGAGAAATCTCAGCCGTGAACTGCTAAAAGGGAATACGTGGACCCCAATATTGTCCTCTAACAAAGAGGTTTGGCCAGCTGGACAAATTATTCGTTAGATTCGCTTCGATCTGATATTCGTCTCGATTCGATCCAAAAAATCTGGATATCCGTAAAGATTCAAAGCAAAGCAAATAATAAAATATAGTATCCGTCTAAAACAAAGCAAATCACAAATATTAATTTTAAGAAGGTCGAATATCTACTCCGATCCGTATATCATATATATATGAGTCTTGTAAGTTCGATTTGCCATTGTTAAAAACCCAACTCTTTTTTGGGATAAAACAAAAATAGGAAATATTATGAGAGCATGTATCATACTCCATAATATAATTGTAGAAGACGAACGAGATGGATACACTCAATTTGATGTTTCATAATTCCAACAAGGAGAAGGAAACAGAAGTGCACATGTGGATCTCACTTATTCTACAAATATGCCTACAAATCTCGCCAATATGATGGGTGTTCGAACTAGAATTCGTGATAGATAATTGCATCAACAATTGAAAGCTGATTTGGTTGAGCATATATGGCAAAAATTTGGACGTGATCAAGATAATAATTGACCGTTCTTTTGTATTTTTTTCTAAATTTATGTTTAAAATGTTATGTTTTTATGTCAACAATGTTTAATTAAAAATATAAACTCTATTTAAAATAAAACAAAATTATTAAATTTTTTTTTCAAAAACTCCTAATGGGGTTCTACCATTGGAGCAGAAAAAAACAGAAATTTCTTAACAAAAGTTCTTAACTTACACTTTATAATTAAATATTACTTAAGAAATCCAAATGGGTTTCTCCCGATGCTCTCAGGAGTTAAAAAGTCTATAAGGTAAAAAGATCACTATGATATTCGTATAGACACATTCAAAAGGTTCTCATGAACATTGCTGAAAGCAGAATTTAGGTTTTCGTGAACCCATCCCCTATACGAGAAAGATTATTTGATGAAATTTGCTAATTTATTTAAAATAAAAATTTCTAAAGCTATTGTTTCGTGTTTAACAATTTGGTAAACACGTTAATTTAAAAAGGATATGCTAATGCATCAGACGGTTCTATTAAAGAAAAACAGAAAAAGGAACAATTTCATATATCGTAGAGCAATAGTGACTCTTAATTGTAAATGTCAACCATAAACTATTTTCGTATTTGTTAAAAAACAAAATCTATCCCAAACGGAATTTTATTTCAATAAAAACTCAAACAATTATTTTTGCTTGGGGATCAGGTAATGATAATATCCCAATCGTTTTAATATGAATAATGTTTATTTTATGGCTATTTTCAGAATGTTTTAAAGTTAGCCTACTACCTTGGATTTTTTATATTGTATAGAAATATATATTTATGGTATGACATGTATGATTTAAAATTAATTATTTTAGGTATCCAAATTTTCTGACCCATTTTGTAAATTTTGTTATTATGTGAATTTAGATTACTACACAATCAATCTATGCGTGCTAACCAGTTTTTTTTAATATGCCTCAAATTAGCCTACTACCTTGGATCTTTTGACAAACAAACTCGTAAAAGATGACGATTATAAAAACATAACCCTAACCCGTTCATCATATTACCGTATAATATAAATATTTACTAATTTCGAATATTTGAAATTTTAAACTGATTGATTATGATAAAAAAAATACAATAACATATTCGTTTATCATTTTTGTTATTATGAGAATATTATTTAAATTTGAATATTTAAATTAAATCTAAATTAATATCTTTATTATTTTTGAAGATAATAACTAATTTTCTGATTTTTGGTAAATAATCTAACCTATATTTAAGAAAATCTTAAATAATCTAAATTAATTTTTTAATTTTTGGAATTAAATTAAAATATAAAATAAAACGAAAATTAAAACTTGTGATATCAATGCTTTAGAAAATTACGGTTTGTATTTGAACTTTTATCTCCAAAAATGAATTTTTAATTGAACAAAATTATTCTATTTGAAAATAAGGATAGGTATCTACAAAAATCTAAAAATTAAAAGTTATCAAAAAAAAAAAATTTATATGTATTTTTTTTTATTTGGATACAAAAAAGTTTCGCTGTTTTAATAGATTATATTATTATTATTTAGTGTAATATCTGAAATTCGAACGAGACCACAAAATCCCGCTCGCTCACCAAGCACGCTCCTACCTCCTCCTATTTCAACAACACACTTTCGCCATTGGAGGTCGTCTCAAGCTCTCGATTTCCTGAGCTATAAGGTATCATCACGTCTCTCCCGTGTTCTTCGTTTGGATCGATGATATTTTTTTTCATAGTTTGAGGTTTTTAGTTTTTAGATCTCTTTTGAGACTGTGTTTGTTCTAGCTCTTTCACTCAATTAAATTTACAAAGTTGCGATTCTGATCCCACAGCGTGAGCATGGGAGTTTTGCTGAAACTGATACTTGAAATTTTGCTCTGAATTTGAAATTGTGCCATTTTTTGAACACCGATTCATCACTTTAACATAAATAAATTTGAATTCTGTTTAGTTTGCAGGCTTGGCAAACCAGTGGAGTTTTCTAATTTAAAAAAAAAAAAAATTATGCATAGACTTTCTTCAAGGCATCCTAAAGCAAACAAAGAAACAATCTCTACTAGGAAAATTCGACAAGATAATGTGAGAGTCACGAGATCACGAGCTAAGGCCTTAGGAGCATCAATATCTCCATCAAAACCCGTTCCTAGAGCGACTAAAAAACGAATGGCATCAGATGATACCAAAATCTGTCATCCTCCTACTGTTACAGCCTTTACGCATAAGAGACGGGCGGTACTCAAGGACGTGACTAACACTTTGGCAGAGAGTATTTTGGAGGGGGGCAATGTTAAGGTAGCTATTTTCTTACGCGTTGTTTGCATTTTCTTGATTCGTGATTTCCTTCAGAATTCCATCCTTGCTGATATCACGTGACAGGCTATCAAGCGAGGTCGAAAAGCGATCAAACAAGTAGCAGAAGAAGGTGCCATGGAAATTTTTGTAGACGTGAATGCCGAAAAATTAAAACTAGCAGAAGATTTATCAAAGATAAGGATGGTTGAATCCTTAGATGGAGAAGTTACTGAGCAAAGTAAGAAACTGCACTTCTAAAGAATGCAAATATCTAATTCAAACCTCTCAGAGAATCCTTTTAAATTAAGCATATACCGAAGTGTATGTTTCTCAAATTTTTGATAGAATAGGAAACTCAATAATAGAATTATTATACCGGTATATTTTGTATTATTGAGTTTCCTATTCTATCAATTTTCACTGGACTGTTGCAGAAGATGAAGGATCTGATGTCAGAGATTGTCTTCAGGTTGTAGATTTGGATTCCAATGTCCAAGATCCCCGGTTTTGTAGCTTATATGCTGCAAGTATATATGACAACAGTCATGTTCCAGAGGTAATTTTCATTACATGATCCAATTTTTTTGGTCTTATATTTTAGCTTTACACAAAATGACATATCTAGATTCTTCTGAGTTAATTACCCCACTGTTCTTTGCGCAGCTTGATGAAAGACCTTCAACTAGCTATATGGTGCAAGTTCAGCGATATATCGATCCAAACATGCATGGGATTCTGATTGATTGGCTTGTAGAGGTTAGTTACCTGTATATTTAAATGGTATTAGTTGGATAACGGAGTTGCTTTCGTCATGTTTCCAATGCATAGCTTTACATGAAATTTGTAAAGCAAAACTTGAAAGTGCATTTTGAGTAATAATCTCTACTACTGCTATTTCTTCCAGGTTTCTGAAGAGTACAAGCTGGTACACTTTACCTTACAATGAATCTAATTGATCGGTTCCTGTCCCATAGTCACTTGCATGCTAATAGCCTCGTGAGTTCCCCCACTTTTTACTGTTTCCTCAAATGCAAGCTATAAGAAAACCTGATTTCATTCAGATCGCAAGGAGAGTTAACACATGTTGGCTCTCTAATCTCTTTCATTGTAGCTCTGAGATGCATTCTATTTGATTAATACTTGTCAATTAACTAACGCATTACTTGTGCCTTCTTGTTGAGCCACTGAAGTAAATACAAGAGATTTGTGCACCGCGGTTGGAGGAGTTTTGCTTCATTACAGACAATACTTACACAAGACTAGAAGTAATGACAATGCAAACTCTATATAAAGTGTACTAAGAGGATTGATTTTTGATAAATGAATAACAGGAAGAAAAAAAACCCCATTTTTTCAGGTACTGAGCATGGAGATTCAAGTTTTAAACTTTCTCATTTCCGGTTATCAGTTCCTACGTACCACCAAAACGTTTCTCAGGTAAACACTAAAGGCATGAAAATGCATCACTACATTTTCTCTTTAACGTTTTCAAAACAGTGTAAGGTCATTTACTCCTTTTCCTTTACAGACGATTCATTCAAGCAGCTCAAGCGTGTGACAAGGTGGGTTTACATTCACTAGTATTTTCTCAGTATTCCAGAAAGTTACAATCCAAGAACCTCTGGAAAAACTGATTTTGTTGGTAACACAGGTTGCACACATTGAGATGGAGTTGTTAGCAAACTACTCTGCCGAACTGACTCTGGTGGAATATACATTCCTAAGGTTCCTGCCGTCCCTAATTGCCGCTTCAGCTGTTTTTTTAGCAAGATGGACGCTCGACCAATATAACCATCCTTGGGTGAGCTCACATTTCTTGATTTTACTTTATTCTTCATTAGGGAAGATAATTTTGCTTATAGGATGCTACTGCTCACAGAACCCAACTCTAGAGTACTATACTAGATATGAGACGCCCGCTCTAAAAAACACAGTAGTTGCAATGGAGGATCTGCAGCTCAACACCAGTGGAAGCACCCTTATTGCTATAAGGAACAAATACAACCAAGAAAAGGTACATTTTCGTTAGAGCTACTGAACGTTTAAGAAAAAAATGGCAAAGCTGACATTGAGTTAGTGTCTTTGTAAATGAATTATATCAGTTTAAAAGAGTGGCAACACTGACATCTCCTGAACGTGTCACAACACTCTTCTAAAGATGAAACAAAGTCAGCACATCTCTCTCTGGCTTCAGAAAAATGCACCAGACATCATTTTTTTGGTCTCTTCAGTTATGGAATAGTTTCTATGTAGGCTGTTTTGTCTATTTTGCCTGTAACTGTTGTTAATGTTGGTGTTTTCCAGGCAGTATCATCTCATGGAAAATTGTAAAAAGCAAATCAACAAAGTCTTGTTTGTTTGGTCATCAGCAAATCTAATGTCAAGTAAACAATTGCTGGTCTCTTTTGCAGGCTTGAACTTAACAATGTAAACAACTTCTTCATGTTGATATACGGCCAGTTGGCCACTACTATGAGTTTTCATAAACCAATAAAGTCTTGTTTGTTTGGAGCATACACGGAGATTTAGCACGAATAACGAATTCGTCATATATCTAATTGAAATATTTATACTACCTTGTTACATCATGCTAATCAGTCCGACACGCAACAAAGTTACTGATTTATCTCTAATTGAAATATCTCAAATATTTATACTACTTGTTAGTTGTTATATGAGTTTAGGAAGTCTCGCATTGTATCAGGGAAAAGGTAACAGAAATAATATCTTTACTCTACTGATCTATTGACGAGTTTCAGTGACCCAATCATTAGTACCGATTAAATTAATAATTTTAAGTGTCCTTAAAGTCGTAACCGCAAAGATCTTATTTTTTAAGAAAAAAAATAAAATATATATATATATAAGATCTAAAATTCTAAATTGGATAAACAATTGGTTCTTTTGAGTTCGTTGTCTTGTTTTTTAAACAGAATCAATTAAATTAATCAATTGATAAGTAGAGAAAATTAATTAACACGTTCGGAAAAGTAGCTTACGCCGTGGCTGATACAGTTGTAACCGTAAGTAAAGCCTTTGGATCCTCCGGTGAAATCCAACTCGTAGCAGTTCTCGTTACCAAAATATAATATTTGTTACAATATTATCAAGTTATCATTTGATTCAAAATTTGTAAAGTGATAACTTTTTATTAAAAGCAGCAATCTAATCTGATTGTCCAAATACCTTTTGTAGTATTAAAAGCAATACTCTAATCAGATTTTCATTAGTCTTAGTGAAAAAGGAAAAAATGTTATGCCAAAATAAGCAAAATATGAGCAAAACAAAAACAAAAAATATAAACTTGCATGCTAAATTTCTTGTTCTTAGTTTGCTTTAAATCCCAACTTATAAGTGGTGTGAGATTTCTAAAACCCATTCGATGATATATAGTTCTTCTATAACTTGAACCGAATTTCATTATAAAATTAATATATCTTAAATTGGGTCCAGATTTTTGATTTCTGGGAATATTAAAATTTAGCTTGATATGCGTTTGGTTCGATTTTAACGCAAATATTTTTTTATTATCTACTCAATTTGTATCAAATTTTCCATTTAAGGTTACAGAAAGAGATCTCTCTCTATCTCTCGCGTATAAATCTCCGTTCCAGAGAAATTATAAAGGTGACCAGTGTGTTAATGCAGAAGCGGAAACATTACTTGGCATGTTCGTAGTTTTACCAAAATACCCTTCGATTATCTTTCACACGCGAGTATCTTATTATATAAAATTGGATTTATCGGAGCGTGATACGTAAGATAATTCTCACTCACGAGGTTGTGACATTTGTCACGGTTAATTTAGATATTGACATGTATCAATTTAATTAAAAAAGTAAAAATGAATTAAAATAAATATTAAAAAATGTCAAACTAAAAATGGGCAATCTGAAAAAAGAAAAAAATAATAATAAAAGGAAAACTTATAATAAAAGAAACTGACAAAAGAAAACTTAAAAGTTTATAATCTACAACCATGACCAAACTTAAAAAGGAAAATTATAAATATATACTAACCTTAAAAGGAAAATTATTAATATACGACCAAACTTAAAAGTTTATAATCTTTTTCATTATGACAAAAGGAAACTTAAAAAATGAAAACTATTAATATACAACCACGACCAAACTCTATATAATAATAATAATCGTGACATGTATCGTTGTTAATTAAGATCGTGGCATGTGTAAAAGTAAATCTGAATAAAAGGAAAAATAAAAAAAATATGAAGTAAATATTTTTTTTTTTAAATTATAACTTACGAGATCATGACATGTGTCAAAAAAAGGAAAATGACATTGTAATAATATAAATTTTCCATGTTTATGTGTAATATAGAAGGAATTACGTTTCGGGATTTGTTTTTTGAACCGACTAATTCATATTGAATAAATGTTTATCATGTTTATGTGTAAATTGAATCAATTTTTTTGAATTTTCTTAATTATTAATTCCAAAACATCATTTTTAGATAATTAAACATGAATCTTAATGTAAAATATAATTATACGAGTCATATTTACGCGAGTTATCAATTTTGTCTAATATAGTTTTTTTTTCGTCTGCGTATTACGCGGAACCTAATCTACTGTAATATATAGTCGAAACATTTTCCCTACTCGCCCTTCCTGGATGACACACGTTATAAACCTGCCGCTACACGCGTGGAGACCAGAACCGGCCGCTTTCGGATGACGTCAGTATTTTCTCCGGTTTCATTCTCCATGTCGTTTACCAATTACGTTGTACAATTGTTGATACATATATGCCACGAGTTGAATAATAATTACAAATAAATACATTGGATACTATTAGATATGCATTTAATATACGTGCGCTTTTAGTCGTAAACATAGAGTTGGACAATAGACATAGATGGGCGTGAACTGTTTTCGTATCCGATCTATAAGTAGAAGAAATAGCTAGTAGATGTTGATCCAATTATATTATGAAAATAGCTAGTATTTTCTTGTGAATATATGAAAACTTTCATAACATAAATAAATTTATTTTTTGGTAAAGTATTTTTACTTTTATTGTTTTTTTTGTTTAACACTGAGTTTTATTCAAATCAAAAGATACATATATGGTATAATACAATGATGAGATACAAATGAAATACACAAACCGACAAAGATCGAAATCTCTTCGGAAAATAAATTGGCGAATACAGAAAACCCCCAGAAACAAGCTCCAAACCGAAGATACAAACTAAACTGACAAAACGAAACCAACAAATTCGACTCCCAAAAACTTCCTCAGTGAAACCTTAGGCTTAAAAACTTTTATTGTTTCGTCTTACTATTTTTCTGATTTAGTCATGTTTAATCTAACTCGCCACAAAATCCGATATAAAAAGCTTAAACTACTACTTCTTCAGGGTTGGAACTCTACCTCTGAAGTTTGATGGATATGTGAATCTTTTGCCCGGCAAAAACACCAGAGCAAAAACACGTAAAAAAAACAAAGAAAGACAAAAAGACAAAATACCCAGAGAAAAACCTTAAGGTCTGCGGGGAGCTCCTCAGGTCCTACTTCATTTATAACCGTAAGGAAAGCCTTTGGATCCTCCGGTGAAATCCAACTCGTAGCAGTTCTCGTTACCAAAATATAATATTTGTTACAATATTATCAAGTTATCATTTGATTCAAAATTTGTAAAGTGATAACTTTTTATTAAAAGCAGCAATCTAATCTGATTGTCCAAATACCTTTTATAGTATTAAAAGCAACTCTAATCAGATTTTCATTAGTCTTAGTGAAAAAGGAAAAAATGTTAAGCCAAAATAAGCAAAATATAAACAAAAAAATATAAAAAAATATAAACTTGCATGCTAAATTTCTTGTTCTTAGTTTGCTTTGTTGCAATTGGGAGAATACTTACTCTTGTGATAAGTTTCTCATAAGATTGTAATGCTAAATACCTAAATGTAAGATTAATAGTCAAGGAATTGCTTAGCTTTACACTAATAGCATTATATATCCAAACACGAATACAATGTAAGTAGCTAGATAAAGGACTTGCCTAGTTCCTTTACCAGAATACAATGAAAAAGAGTATTTTTTTTTTTGAACATCTACAAGGAAAGAGTTTTTTTTAATTTTTATTTGGTTTACAAATAACTACATCAATACTACTACTTCTTCAGGGCTGGAACTCTACCTAACTACTGTTGGTCGTGAGTTTAGCACTTCTCGGTTTAGCCCAGTTTGAACCAAGATCGGTCCAATTGATCCCGGTTGACGACGGTTCGAACCCAGAAGGAGAGACCACAAATCGTTTGCCGACCTCCGAGCTTGAAAGAAAGGTCCACGAAGGACTTGTTAACCGACCAGTCCGGTAAGAACACCAGTCCTATAAGAATCCGAAGAAATACCGAATTGATGGTAAACGGCTCGGAACGACGAGTTTGAACCAAGATCGGCGAGTTAATCCCGATCGACGACGGTTCAAGATCGGTAAACAAGTTCACAAAGCAACAATCACCGAGCTCGGTGAAGGCCGAACTCAAATCCTTATCTCGAACCGAGATCGGCAGGTTGATCCGATCAACGATGGTTCGAGATCGGTAAAGAAAAAGACATCATGCGATTACCGACCTGCGACATGCCGAGCTCGTAGGTATTAACCCGTCGTAATCAGATCCCACTTCCGGGATTCGCGGAACTTTACAGAAAATACGGAAAAAGAATATTAATTAGTTTTTTAATCCGGGATTTGCGGAACTTTTTCCGGATTCGGGGATAGTGTCGAAGCCGCTGAGGAGTCTTATAAATAAGGAAGTCCCGACTACATTTGGAAGAGGAGAATTTCGATATACATTTTTAGAGAGAGAAAGTGAGAGCTCGAAATCCGATCTCAGAATATTTTTGTAAACTCCGACGAGTTCGATTTAATAAAAACGAGATCCCGAACGATATTTCAAATATTTTTATCCTTGTGTGATTTCTACAATCAACAATTGGCGCTAGAAGGAGAGGAGGCTCTCCGACCTCCGAATTTCTTTCGAATCAACCCGACGATGACAGAAACTACGATAACCCTGATACTTGATGGCAGCGGTTCCACGCTCCGCGATAACAATACCCAGAATGACGGACTCGACAATCTCAATCTGGAAAATCGCAACCCGACCGCTAACAACGACAATGACATTCCGCCATATACTACTACGACCCAGGCCCCAGTCGATCAAACCGCTCTCATGATGGCCTTGGCAACACAGCTTGTCAGAACCCATCACCTTTCCGACCCGAAGTAACGCCCCCTCTTCGCCGAAGCCTTATCACCGAGCTCAATCGAAACCAAAGCACGACAGCTCGGTTTCCCGCGTTAAGATCCGCCGATAGTCAGGGGACACATATCACCGATCAGGCATCTCTGGACCAAGAATTCGAGAACGTCAGAGCCCAACTTCAAGACATGAAGTCCAAGTTCCATCAGGCCACCAGCTCGGCACCCGAGATTGATCGTGTAATCAAAGAGACCCAGAAGACACCGTTCACACATCGGATTGTCGACACTCCAGTTCAACGCTTGGAAAAAATAAAAATCACACCCTACGATGGACATACCGACCCTCGTCACTTCATGACCTCGTTCGGCATCATGATGAACCGTTTTCGATTTGACACCAAGGAGGAAAAAGATGCCGCCACTTGCCAACTCTTCGTGGAGAACCTCAGCGGAACCGCGCTCGACTGGTTCTCGCAGTTAGATGCGCACTCGCTCGACAATTATACCGAACTGTCTACTAAGTTTCTCAAGCGCTTCACCATGTTCATCAAGGAAAAAACTCGGAACGCCGACCTATGGGCCCTCGAGCAAAAAAGCTATGAACCGTTGCGTGATTTCATGAACCGATTTAAAGCAATAGTGTCTAACTGCACCATCGACAACGAAGCCGCGATCGAAGCTCTCTACAAGGCGACCTGGTATAAATCAAATTTTCACAAGGAAATCAAACGCAACTGGCCGAACACTCGGGAGGACATCTTACACAAATCGCACGTCTACATCCTCGAACAAGAAGAGACAGTCGCGAAGGATAAGCAGTACGCCCTTTCAAAGCAGGTCGCACCCAGAGACAAGCCAAAAGAGGAGTACCGCGAGAACCGACCTCACTACGAAAGACGAACTACGACCCAACAAGTCAATACTATTCCACCGCAACAGCATTGGAATACATGGGTCCGGCCCGAGCTACCAAACGAGCCGACTTCAAGCGAAGAACCATTCTGCCAGTTTCACAATAGAGAGGGTCTCAGCACCGAAGCATGCCGACACCTCAAAGATTTCCTCTTGTTGAAGTACAAAAAGGGTGAAGTTCCGGTCGAGGCCGCATTCCGGCTTGGTAACAGATTTCGCCGTACTGAAAATAATGGAGGTCGTCGGCCGAACGCCGCCGGAAGTTCGGGACAAAGAATTAACACGGAGCAACCAAAACGAGATCGTGAGGACCAACCCGAAAATCAGAACATCCCGCAAGTTCGGAAGCGCATTAACATGATCATATGAACACTCGAATCCTGCAACTATTCAGTTCGGGCGATCAAAGAGCATAGCAGAAAAGTAATTGCGGCACGACGGCAAAACCAAGTTGTAGCAGGTGGGATATCGGTCACCTTCTCCGAGGCCGATACGGAAGGACTCCACATGCCACATAACGACCCTCTAGTCGTCAACCTGCTTATCGGAGACGTTGCGTTTGGAAGAGTCCTCATCAACACCGCCAGCTCGGTAAACGTGATATTCAGACAGACACTGAGAGACATGGATTTTTCGGACTCCGACATCAAAAAAAATATTGAACCTCTCACTGGGTTCACAGGCGAACAAACCATGACCGCGGGAACTGTCAAAATACCGATCTACGTCGACGGACTTGTAAGAGTGGTCAAATTTTTGGTCCTCGACAGGCCGGCGATCTACAATGTTATCCTCGGGACTCATTGGATACACACAATGAAGGCCGTTGTCTCAACCTACCAACAATGTTTAAAATTCCCAACGCCATCCGGAGTCTTCACCCTCAAAGGCGATCAAATAATGTCCCGCACATGCTATATCAACGAATGAAAACTTAGGACAACAGCCCGAACTTACGTCATCGACACAAACAAAGCTTCGGCGGATCCATTAGATCGAATGATGGACCCTGACTTGCCCCGGCGCGAGACAATTATCCAGGTCAACATTGATGAGCTCAATCCCGAAAGATGTGTCGGTATTGGAGCCGAACTGGATGAAGAATTCAAAAGTGATCTGATCCATTTCCTCAAAAGGAACGTCTCGACATTCGCCTGGACGATTGCGGATATGACCGGGATCAACCCAAAAATCGCATGTCACGAGCTCGGTATAGACACTACCTTCAAACCTATCAAGCAGAAAAGACGTAAGCTCGGCCCAGAAAAGGCGCAGGCCGTCAACGACGAAGTCGAACGTTTGTTCGCAGCAGGCTTAATCACCACGGTCAGATATCCGGAGTGGTTAGCTAATCCGGTCGTCGTAAAAAAGAAGAACGGAAAGTGGATAATTTGTGTTGATTTCACCGATCTCAACAAAGCTTGCCCAAAAGACAGCTTCCCGGTTCTGCATATCGATAGATTGGTGGAATCCACGGCAGGAAACGAACTTTTATCCTTTATGGATGCCTTCTCTGGATACAACCAGATACTCATGCACCCCAACGACCGAGAGAAGACATCGTTCATCACGGATCGAGGCATATACTGCTATAAAGTCATGCCGTTCGGACTAAATTAAGAATGCCGGAGCAACATACCAACGACTCGTCAATCGTATGTTCGCAAGTCAGCTCGGTAAACCTATGGGGGTATACATCGATGACATGCTCGTCAAGTCCCTTGTCGCTGAAGATCATATCGGCCATCTCAACACGTGTTTCGATATACTCAACGAGTACGGTATGAAACTTAACTCGAACAAGTGTACGTTCGGGGTAACCTCCGGAGAGTTCCTCGGCTATATCGTGACTCAGAGGGGAATCGAGGCTAACCCCAAGCAGATCTCGGCGATCATTGACCTGCCATCCCCAACAACTAAACGAGAAGTTCAGCGGTTGACTGGCCGTATCGCCGCGCTTAACCGATACATCTCCCGATTAACTGACCAATGCCTTTCTATCAACTACTCCGTGGCAACAAACATTTTGAATGGGATGACAAGTGCGAAGACGCATTCACGCAGCTTAAGAAGCACATGTTGACCCCCCCGATCTTGGCCAAACCTGAGGCCGGAGAAACTCTTTACCTTTATATCGTAATTTCCACCTCAGCTGTCAGCAGGGTGCTAGTTCGGGAAGATCGAGGCGAGCAGAAGCCTATTTTCTACGTTAGCAGGTCATTAGGCGAGGCCGAGGCTCGATACCCAACGCTTGAAAAACTCGCCCTTGTCGTGGTCACTGTAGCTCGGAAGCTTCGTCCGCACTTCCAATCACATTCAATCACTGTCCTGACCAACCAACCTCTACGCACTATTCTACACAGTCCGAGTCAGTCCAGTAGACTCGCCAAATGGGCTATCGAACTGAGCGAGTACGACATCGATTACAAAAATCGGACGACTATCAAATCCCAAGTACTCGCCGATTTCCTCATCGAACTGCCGCAAGAGTTTATCAATACCGACATCTCAACCACCGAGCAATGGATCCTACACGTCGATGGGTCATCCTCTCATCGCGGGTTGGGAGTAGGCATCCGCCTACAGTCGCCAACTGGAGAAATCTTGGAACAATCGTTCCGGCTGGAATTCAATGGATCGAACAACGTAGACGAGTACGAAACACTAATCGCCGGACTACGACTGGATAAGGCCATTGGAGAGACTCGAGTACATGCGTACTGCGACTCCCAGCTCATCGCAAGCCAATTTAGCGGAGAGTACGACGCGAAGAACGAGCGAATGGATTCATACCTCAAACTCGTAAAGGAGCTCGCCGCTGATTTCAAGTCCTTCAACCTTACCAAAATTCCCCGAGGAGAGAACGCATCTGCCGACGCACTTGCCGCCCTTGCATCCAGCTCGGACCCACATTTGAAGCAAACAATCCCGGCCGAAAGCATTCCAAAACCGAGTATCGAGAAACCAGACGCGTGCCTCGTAGCAACGCGCGGACGTAATTACGACGAACAACCAGTTGAAAAATACAAAACGAGAAAGGCTAGAAAAGCACCATCCTGGCAGACCGACCTGGATGCAGCTCCCGAACTAGATTTAACGCAAAATCCTGATCTACGAGATCAGTCCGACGATGAAAACAAAGTATAATCTGAGGGACTTCACGTTTCGATTGACATTGAGGCTGAAGAAGACGAGGAACCCGAAGATTGGACCACCGAACTCAAAATGTATATCTGCGACGGATTGGTGCCAACGGACAGATGGGCAGCTCGGCGACTTAAGATGAAAGCAGCCTCGTACATCGTCCTCGATGGGGAATTATTCCGATGGAGCGCTGCGGGAGTCCTGCTGATATGCGTATCTAGCAACGACACTGACGAAGTCATGAGGAAGGTACACGAAGGATCAGGGGGAAATCATTCCGGAGGGCACTCCCTGGCTCTGAAAATAAAAATGGCAAGTTACTATTGGCCGACAATGTTGAAAGATTGTGAGAAATTCGTAGCTAAATGCGACAAATGCCAACGACACGGTCCGATGATCAATCTACCAACCGAAATGTTAGCAACGTCAACAGCACCCTATCCCTTTATGCGATGGGCAATGGACATCATCGGTCCCCTACGGCGTTCAACAACACAGAAGCAGTTCATCCTCGTTATGACCGATAACTTCACCAAATGGGTTGAGGCCGAATCGTATACCGAGATACAAGCCCGTGATGTTCAGAAATTCGTTTGGAAATTCATCATATACCGACACGGAGTGCCATATGAGATCATCACCAATAATGGGCCACAATTCATTCGACGTTATTCGGCGATTTCTGTGCAAAGTGGAAAATCCGGCTAAGCTTCTCAACACCGAGATACCCACAAGGCAACGGCCATGCCGAAGCGACTAATAAAACCGTGATCGACGGACTCAAGAAGAGATTGGATGCGAAGAAGGGACGATGGTCCGACGAACTAGACGGAGTCCTCTGGTCTCATCGAACTACACCTCGGCGATCTACCGGACAATCTCCATTTTTCTTAGCATACGGCACAGTGGCCTTATGTCCGGCCGAGTTTAACATCCCGACCATACGCCGAACAATGCTAACACAAAATCCCGGCCTCAACGATAAAATGATGCTCGACAACCTCGACGGACTTGAGGAACTGCGCGGACAAGCGTTACTCCGAATACAGAACTATCAAAATTTAGCAGCGCGCTATTACAACAAGAAAATCCGAGGTCGACATTTTGAGGACGGTGACCTTGTCCTACAAGAAGATTCCAAGGGACCGAAGAGAAAAACGCTGGCAAGTTCGCATATTCAAAAAGCCGAACTCGAAAAGTTCGCATCTTCAACATAAGCCAAACTTGAAAAGTTCGTCCTAACAACAAAAGCCGAACTTAAAAGTTCGCATCTTCAAAAAGCCAAACTTAAAAGTTCGCATCTTCACAAAGCCGAACTTAAAAGTTCGCATCTTTAAAAAGCCGAACTTAAAAGTTCGCATCTTCACAAAAGCCGAACTCAAAAAGTTCGCATCTTCAGCATAAGCCGAACTCGAAAAGTTCGCATCTTCAGTATAAGCCAAACTCAAAAAGTTCGCATCTTCAACAAAACACGAACTTTTACAGTTCACCAAATTCGAATAAATCATATCTGCAAAAACCGAACTCGAAAAGTTTGTATCTTCAAACGGTCCACCGAACTCAAACAGTTCATAATCTCCTTAAAGCCAAACTTCTTAGTTCGCACTACAGTCAGAAACGACTAATAAATGTAAGCCGAACTACCTAGTTTGCACTTAAACCATCGCGGTTTTCCACATCGACGCCCTGGCCAGGCGATCGGTATAAATGAACAAGCCGAGCTTTGTCTCGCACGCATCCTCATGGTGCTATGGATAACACACTTTCCATGTTAAGCCGGGACCAGTCCCGCACTATATCCACTCTCAGATCATCCGAGCTAAATAAGCTGAGTCAAACTCGCACACTCCGATTTGATCTGAGAAGACCTGGAGTATCTTAAGACGAGCTACCAATGCACTCTTATGCTAAGCTCCAAGGTAAAGCCGAACGTTTCCTCTCGCAAAATTAAGCCGATTTCTCAACAATCGCAACATTAATAAGCCGATTTCTCAACAATCGCAAAATTAATAAGCCGATTTCACTACAATCGCAAACTAGTAAGCCGATCTACTAATGATCGCCGATCTCGGATTGATCGTAGAATCGAGTTCATCCTCTATACCCCGGCTAAGACCGTATCTATTTACGGCCCCATTTTGGTGTATGATGAACCCGAGAATATCGTATCATTTTACGACCTCACAAAAGCCGAACTCGATTGCGTAGATACGAAAAAGATAATACCGAGATCAAAGTCGAAAGTTGAAACAATACGACTAAGTATAAAACTGAGATTGAAATAAAAAAAAGTGAAACAATACAGGAAAGAGTTTACAAAAGAAAAGCCCAATCGGGAAAACTATTACATAAAAAGCCCATCGGGCATAAAGAAGAGTTTATCGAACTAGCAGAAGCGAATAAAAAAAAAATCAGACATCTTGATCTCTTATCTCACTTGTCCGGTTGCCCGAGATCGCGGGCAGATTCGAACCGAACGTATCAAGACCCGGAGGGACTTCTACCCCAATCGGCTGGGAGATTTCCGGATAAACAGGCTCCATGAACGGTGATACAGCGAGATCCTCTTTGGTGAGTTCGCAACATGCGATAGCTTCGTATTCTGCCGACTTCGCAGCCTTAAGCCTCTTCAGCTTTTCAATACGGGCCGGCGGTACGACGGTGCCGTCTTTCCTCTCAAGGACATCGCAGAAGTTGAGAACTCCATGGAGTTGGTTGATGCCAAGGAACGGTGCCTTCCGCTGATCAATTGCAGCAAGATGATCTTTCACCTTTTGGAGACTAGCTTGACACTTCTTGGTCACCTCCTTTCTTTTCTCGATCTCCCTTGCACGAGTCCCCCTCAGACGAATCATCTCGTTCTTCAACTCCTGGGCGACCGCGTCCATGTCTGCCTTAAGATCGCCGTACGCCTTCCTCGAGACGAATAGCTCCTTTTTAAGTTCGGCAACGGCGAGGTCGCCGGCTTCCGATCTCGCCTGCTCAGCAAGCAGCTCTTTCTGCAGTTCCTTGACCGCATCTCCCACCTCGATAGCCTCTCGACGTGCTACACCGAGCTCATGATCGTATGTTCCTACGAGCTCGTTCGTCTGAGCAACCATCTACAAAGGATATAAAAGAACGCTGTCATGCGCCGAGCCTCAAAAAAAAAAGAAAAAAAAAAAGTTCACTTACGTCGGCAGTAGTACGAGCTAACTTCTTATCTGCTTATGATTGGAAGAGATCTTTGGTTGGAGGCAGCTCTTGGGTACCGAAAGTCAATTGCCGATACAGATCGGCGCACGCTTCCGCATCATTAATGATGGGCTCGTCCTTGTCATAATCGAACTTGACGGAGTTGGCCGATGGTCTGGCAATTCGTTGTCTTTTCGAAACAGCGGACCGGTCTGATTGATTTTCTTCAGCGACCTCAGTACGCACTGTCAGAATATTATCGCCCGCCTGAGGGGAGCTCGGTCCTTTGGCTGCTCGCTTTGCCGACCTCCTTGACGAACTCCTCATCTTTTTCTTCGGCCTTTCGGCCTTTCGGCCTCCAGCTCGGTTCCGAGATTCGCATCCCCTTCAGCAGGTACTGCCCCTTCTGAAGGAACATGCCCCTCCTCGACAACCGGCTCGATCTGATGGTTGGGAGAGACCTCGGCAAGGTCCTTGTCATCCTCCAGATTGTAATCAAAGTTGGGAATATCATCGATCTTCATCTTTCCTCTTCCTTCCGAATGGATTAGCTAAAGCAAAAGTAGTTCGGGATATGAAAGACGATATCGACGGGAGCTCCGCATCGCTCCATAGTTTGTTGAACGCTAATGCTAGTTGATCGAGTCGGCCCGATAGTGAGCGGTGTAACAATTCTGGGAACTGATAATGGAACGACCTCATCCGCCGGCCGGACTCCTTCTCCTTCAGCCTCGGTAAGCTAGATAGCCAGTTCCCTATAAAGCCGAACTTGTTCGCCCACCTCGATAGGTTATCTATTTTCGAGATCAGCGACCAACTCTCCATCCGACCGAACTTGATCATCCTCGGCAATCTGCTCATCTTCAACCCGAACCTGAGCATCCATCTCGCGACTCTCTCTGTCAATAAGATGCGGAATTTGAATGACAGCTCGGGAACAACTCGGACCTGCTAGAGGAAAGCGCGAGTTACGCCCAACTAATTCTTGTCTAACCACACTAAGACCGTCGTTGGATGAATCATTCGGATCCGACGAAGTGACGAACAAATTGAGATCGATGTTCGGATTTTGCGAAGAATGAGTTCGGTCGTTAACAGAAGCTAAAGAAGAACTCGAACTCATCTCGATCAAAGAAGGCAAAGTCGGAACAATTTGGCGAAGAACAGTTTGAAGACAGATCGGAAAGTTTGAAGATCTTCAAAGAAGATCGGAAAAATCACGGCTGATCAAGGTCGGAAAATTTCAAAGCAAAAAATAATCTAGAGAGAAGGGAGAACGCTAGAGAGAGAAAAAGAAAGCGTACCTCTTGTAAGCGAGAATGAAGTAAGAATTCGGAGAAGCCTGAGGGTATTTATAGAGAGAGAGACAATTATGGCGACTCCTCGATTTCCGCGACGGATAAAGGAGCTGAATCGTCGTGATTCCTTGATTTCCGCAACGGTTATGGAAACCGGACCGACGCGTTTTTTCAAGATTCGCCGAACTCAAAAAGATCTTCGATTTAGGAACCGCTGAAATTCGGATCAAGGAAAGAACCGGTCTCAATTCCAACCGGACTAAAAAATCTTCAGTAACTTCGCCGAACTCAAAAGACTCATTCGCCGAACTGGGGGGGTGGGACTAATTGTTGGTGGTGAGTTTAGCACTCCCCGGTTTAGCCCGGTTTGAACCGAGACCGGCCCAATTGATCCCGGTTGACGACGGTTCGAACCCAGAAAGAGAGACCACGAATCGTTTGCCGACCTCCGAGCTTGAAAGAAAGGTCCACGAAGGACTTGTTAACCGACCAGTCCGGTAAGAACACCAGTCCGGTAAGAATCTCAAGAAATACCGAACTGGTGGTAAACGGCTCGGAACGACGAGTTTGAATCGAGATCAGCGAGTTAATCCCGATCGACGACGGTTCAAGATCGGTAAAAAAGTTCACAAAGCAACAATCACCGAGGTCGGTGAAGGCCGAACTCAAATCCTTATCTCGAACCGAGATCGGCCAGGTTGATCCGATCAACGATGGTTCGAGATCGGTAAAGAAAAAGACATCATGCGATTACCGACCTGCGACATGCCGAGCTCGTAGGTATTAACCCGTCGTAATCAGATTCCACTTCCGGGATTCGAGGAACTTTACGGAAAAGGAAGATTAATTAGTTTTTTAATCCGGGATTTGCGAAACTTTTCCCGGATTCGGGGAACGTGTCGAAGCCGCCGAGGAGTCTTATAAATAAGGAAGTCCCGACTACATTTGGAAGAGGAAAATTTCGATATACATTTTTAGAGAGAGAAAGTGAGAGCTCGAAATCCGATCTCAGAATATTTTTGTAAACTCCGACGAGTTCGATTTAATAAAAACGAGATCCTGAACGATCTTTCAAATCTTTTTATCCTTGTGTGATTTCTATAATCAACAACTACCTCTGAAGTTTGATGGATATGTGAATCTTTTGCCCGGCAAAAACACCAGAGCAAAAATAGGTAAAACAAACCAAGAAAAACAAAAAAACAAAATACCAAAGAAAAACCTTAGGATATGCGGGTACCTCATCTGGTCCTACAAGCTGTTCATTTCCCATATGTGAGAGAGAGAGATGATTAAACATGGAGACGTACGGCGAACGGCGGCGATGACGCGAATGAGAGGCGATGGAGCAGCGGAGTGATGCGGCCAGTGTAGCGGAGCATATCGGAGGCGGTGGTCGTCGACAGGTCACGCACGGTGGAGTTGCAGTCGTATCAATTCATATGGCAAAAAAAAAGTGCTTAATATAAAAAATGTAACTTTAAATGAAGAATTCAATTCATACGGCATTAAAAATATAGAAATTTACGCTCAAACACACTTTCTAAAAGCATAATTACAAAAATCACATTTTGTGTGCTTTTTGGGTTGTAAAATGACATAAATATCTCTCTTATCAAGAGGTATTTATCCTTTCCCATTTATTCTATATTTTTTTATTTTTTTTCATCTAACACACCCCACACATTTTTGTTTTCCTTATATTCTTTTCATAAAAAAATAATCTAACAATTTTTCACAATCAATTATATTTTTTTCTCTATATTTTGATACCAATTTCACTTAGATGTGAAAACTAGCGGACATTATAGTCGGAATTTCTCCGTCGGACACTGGTCTTCGAAAAATGGTCGTAACTTTTTTGATAGATTTTCTGACGGCTTTTCCAACGTATTTTCAACAAACAGTCCCCATCGGAGGGATTTTCGATGATTTTCCGACGAAGTTTTAGTTGAAATGTCTCGCCGGAAAGTTGTCAATATCCGTCCGAATTTTTCCAGCAGATATCCGGCGGTCATTGTAGTCGGAATCCCCCGTCACAAATTTGTTGGATATCCTTTGGAAAAATTTATGGCGTCATATTTTATGCCCGTTGTGAATATATATCCTTTTGGCTAAGCCTCTCGATCTCGGATTTGAACTCCAAAGAAGGGTAACGATAACCCGAACAAGAAAATTCATGGCTTGGAAGTCGAACTGTGTGGATAGGACGCCTGCATATCCATGTAGTTGCGCATCCGTGTACAATATTCACGTGGATACGCATGCATATTCATGTAGTTGTGTATACGTGGACGATATTCGAGTGGATACACATGCATATCCATGTAGGTGCGTCCACGTGGACGATATACGTGTGAATACGCATGTGTCTATCCATTTCAATGAGTACACGTGTACGCAACTATGTGGATACGCATGCGTTCGGCCAATGTGTTCGAACCACATATAAGTAAAATATTGTGAAATGGGTATTAAAGTATAGAGAAAAAAGAAACATAGTTTATAGTGCAAACAAAATGTGAAATTGTTTTTTTGTGAGAAAAAATAAGCAAAACAACATAATTAGGGTGTGCAAAAAAATCCAATAATAATAAAAATGATTTTTGTTTTGATAATAATGATAGAATGGTATTTAGGTAATTTTAAACCCAAAAAACACACAAAGTTTATACTTACAAAGTGTGTTTTTTGTAATTTGAAAGTCAAAAATGTCCGGGAGTGTAACTCATTTTAAAAAAATAAATGCTTCATATAAAAATGCTTTCCCGCTTCTATTTTATGTCATTTGGAGATTCAGAAGAAAAGTTACGTACTCAGCTGATTTTTTTTCAAAAAGGTAACACATTCCATGACGCCCATACTATTAACAACACGATATCAATCCTAGATGCAGTCCATCTGTTTCATCTGCATGGAAATAAAATCATTTCATCATATTTTAATCATCTAATTTTGGTTTAAATTTATATTCTTATTATTTTTCTCATATTTCTCTTATATTTTGCTCATAGCTCATATTTTGCTTATATTTTGCTTATTTTGGCTTAAAACTTTTTTTTCTCTAAGAATATTGAAAATTTGATTAGAGTATTGCTTTTAATACTACAAAGGTATTTGGACAATCAGATTAGATTGTTCAGATGGAACCGTTCATGTGTTGAGAAATACAAAAGAATTCATCACTAACGCGCAACTTTTCGCAATTCCATAACGTCCACAAAAATCAAAAAAACAAACCAACGAAAACAAGACCACAACCTAACACCTTAATTAGGATCTGCGGGGACCTCATCAGGTCCTAGTTCATTTCCCAGAGAGAGAGAAAGGGTTTCTTGCTCAACACGGTAGGTAACAGGTTGTTCTATGCCGGCTTTTCTCTGATGCTATGGATCTTTGGTCCCATTTTCGTGTTCTTGAGCGTTTTGGTGATGGTGCTTGCTCTTTACGACCTGGATTTTGAGGCACGCAACAGCAATAAAGAGAAACAACCTGTTGTGGATTGTCCTTGCGCCTCTTTCGCGATTTTGTGGCACGCAACAGTAATAAAGAGAAACAACCTGTTGGTGATGGTGCTTGCTCTTTACGTACTCAGCTGATTTTTTTCAAGAAAGTAACACATTCCATGACGTCCATACTATTTACAACAGGATATCAATCCTAGATGCAGTCCATCTGTTTCATCTGCATGGAAATAAAATCATTTCATCATATTTTAATCATCTAATTTTGGTTTAAATTTATATTTTTATTATTTTGCTCATATTTCTCTTATATTTTGCTCATATTTTGCTTATAATTTTGGCTTAAACTTTTTTTCTTTTTTTCTCTAAGCATATTGAAAATCTGATTAGAGTATTGCTTTTATTACTACAAAGGTATTTGGACAATCAGATTAAATTGTTGCTTTTAACAAAAAGTTATCACTTTAAAAGATTCAAATCAAATGATAAATTGATGATATTGTAACCAATATTATATTTTGGTTAATCCTAAATTAGTTTGCATGCTGTTAGTTTTATATCTAAATTAGCATCTGATGCAGCATCTCCTCTCTTTTTTCATTAGCATTTATATTTGGGCTTTAATTCTAAATTGGCATTTACAATTAAGAGTCACTATTGCTCTACGATTATGAATTTGTTCCTTTTTCCTGTTTTTCTTTAATAGGATCGTCTGATACATAGCATATCCTTTTTAAATTAAAGTGTTTACTAAATTGTTAAACACGAAATAACTTAGAAACAACAAGTAATACTTTTAACAATAAACCACTTAAGGTTTCTCAAACTGTTTTCTGCTTCATTTTCTTAGTTATTTTAAGGGATTCTGAGAGTGAGAAGAGTATTAGAAGTACAAATTTAATTGGGAGACTAAGATGCGTAGTAGCTACACGTATATATGTTGAAGGACTCATTTATCTTCTATTTCCGTATATTTCATTTCGATAATTTTTTTAAAAATATAGTGAACCTAATAGATGGCTCGTAAATATGACTGTTGTTACGTCCAAATCAAATACTTTTACTTGACAGTATTAAAATAAAAGTATATATATTGCCAAAACACTAATCTGAGAAAAAAATCATTTAATTGTTAATAATACAAAAATGAAAGGAAATATAGAAACTTTCATTAAAATCGATGACCATATAATGAGAAAACAATTTTATTTTAAACTTTAGTGGGTACACACATATAAAAGATGAAAAGAACCGATATATGGAAATCTAAAAAGTAAATAGATAATCATTTATTGAATGAAACAAAAATATGTAATTTGGAGAAAAAACAAGAAAAAAGGTATGCAATGAAATGATCAAAACGTATGCAATGAAATGATGAATTGATTACAAGGCTTACTCTTATACAAAACGTATGNATGCTATACGAAGTTATTACGATATATATCCAAATTCTTCACCACATTGTACATTTCGTGTCATTGCTCGTTACCCTGTTTCTAATTGTCCACGACGGAACTTGGGGATGAACGGATTTCTAAGTTTTCGCTTTGACTTTAAAAAAGAAACTTACAAAGCCTTTTTCCAACAATATGTATATTTTAAAGGGAATTAGAGAAGCTCCTTGACTTGATTGACGATTGCTTGCAGGAAGTTAGGAACAGTGTGGAGGAATCATTACATATCTATTGAGGGGCTTTTGAAGCATCGGAGTTATGTGCAGACCAGTTGTCATAAATGTAATCATATGAAGTTGGGTAGCTCAAAGTTGTAAACAACATTGGCCTAGAATTGGTTAAGTGCAAGAGAACAAAATGCCAGTTTCAATAATAGCAAATGGAATCGCTATAAGGCTTGTAAGTTGTAATGTTGGTCTAAAATTCTATATGTCGGCCTAATGCAAAGTTTAAAATAAATTAGATGTGCAAAACAAACCCTGAGCTATCTACACAAAATTCATCATGCCAAACTGATGAAAACCCACACACACACACACACACACAAAAACCTTCACGTTAACCTGCAAATTTATTAAAAATGATCATGGCGAGGGAAGGAGTAATCAACTTCAAAACGAAAAACCATCACTCTCAAGTATGATTCACGCAATCGACAATTCATAGGTAGCTAAACCAGTACAGAAAGTAACATAAAATCTCAAACTCCATTGACAAAGGTTGGTAAAATAACACCACTAATTAATCCTGATCATAAATAACCCAAAAAAATATATATATATATCGATAGATCAAAACCTAACTCAGATTCACCAATAAGGAAAATTGTAAGACCAATAGACCATTACCAAATCCTAGGTCTCATTATCATAACCAAAAAAAAATGTCTTCCATCTACTATATTAAGCTCTTATTCCAACAAATGAAAGTTAAAGCAAAAATCATAAATCTTACGAATAAAAATTCTTCACCTTTTTTAATCCTCTGGCTCGTTCTTCCTCCCACCTTCATTTCCTTCCCTCTCTTCCAAAAGCCGACCGCTCTCTTCATCAATCTTCTGAGCAGTCTTCTGAGCCTCTTTAGCCTTCAATGCTTGTAGCTTGGCGTGATTGTAATACGCAACCCCCAAAAACGCGATCCCATAACCGAAAAGATTAACCGGAGTCACAGTGTCCTTAATGACAGACCAAGAAAAGGCGATCAAGAGCCAGTCCTTAACCACACCAGCAACATTCATGGTCAGAGCAGAGGTTTTCCCAACCAGAAGGAAAACAGCAAGATTCAGAGCAAACGCACAGAAAGAGTTCGTCCCGAAAATGAGGAAATCGAAATGGAAGCTTGACGTGTCTCTCAGAACCGGGAACTCCACAACAATCCAGGGGATAAACAAGAAAGCCAAGCAGCAAGGAGCAACGTAATAGAGAGAAGTGATTGGATTCAACGTGATTCCTTTAGAAGTAAGCAAGATCTGAATCATTACCAATCGCGTCGCCTCGAACGCAACCGCACCGAGCTGGAGAACCACACCCCAGACGTCGAACCTAGCTTCTCCGTACGCAGCGATCGCGACGCCGAAGGAGATGGAGAGCATGTTAACCATGGTCTCCGACTTGAAGCCTTCCTTCTTAAAGAGAAGGCCGATCAAGTAAACCACGACTGGCATCAAAGCTTTGAGCATCTGGATGAAGGAGACGGAGAGGTAAATGTAAGCGGAGTTAGAGAGCCAGAGGGAGAGTGAGTACAACGCGCCGATCGGGACGACGGATCTGAGGTAAGTGTCGCGCGACATTGAGACCGGCTCGACGAATCTGAAGACCTTGATGAGGAGAAAAGCTAGGGTTGAGCAGAAGGACATGTGGATCATTGTGAGGGAGATCGGGAAAGGCCAATCGTACATCTTCTTGTCGAGGATGTATTTGTTGTAGACGATTACGGTGAAGCTGAGGAAGATCCATATCGCCACGTACGTGTAGGAGAGGACGATGTTCTTAATCACGCCTTCGCTCAGTGATCCGCCTTTCCCCATCGTAATTCTTGTTTCTCTCCGGACCGGAAGTTTGTGAATTTGGTGAGATCCTCAAAATACGTTTCCAGACAGAGACTCCCACGTAACGGAAGTGCTTCACCAATTTATATATTTTTTTTTTTAATGACCGATTAACATTAATATTCCAATAATTATTCATATTCCCATAGATAATAATGATACAATTATAGTATAAATCCATAAATTCTAATTTTAGAATGGATATTTGCACAATATAACACTTTTTATAACTTTTTTAACATACGCATAAACATTTAACATATGCAGTTTAAATAATTAAATCACAAAACCGAATAAATAAATTTTCCAGATTAAATTGTATCCGAAAAAAATAAAACGATTTCAATCAGATCGAAAATATTGCATAAACAATTTAATCTAACCATTTTCTGAATAAATAAATTCATAATAGACACTTTACTAGCGATTTTAGACACTTATTTTGTGCGCAAATTACTCCATTAATTTGTAAACGTCGCTTGCTTGTTTCGGTAGAGAACAAAGAAATTGCAGAAATGTTTTTCTTATCTCGTTCAATTAAACATTACAGCTACAGCAACTATTAAATAAGAAAATAAGCTAACAGACTCCTAAGAAATAGAATCGAAAACTATATCCATTCCTACAAACCAGGATGGACTTATTCAAACATGAAACATTCAACACAGCTCTGCAATTAAGCTGAAAACACGGAACTTCAAAAAACCACTAACTTTATTCTTCAATTCTTCCCCTAAACTGGAAACTCTCATTTTCCAGTTTACTCCTTCTTCAGACACATACCGAGATCACTTCTGAGCTTTTCGAAAACGTCAAGATTCACAGCCTTTGTCATGACATCAGAAAGCTGCTCTTGTGTAGGACAATACTCTAATTCGATGACCCCATCATTAACCAATTCACGAAGGAAATGAAACCTTACATGTATATGTTTGCTCCTCCCATGTAAAACCGGATTCCTAGAGAGCTTAATCGTCGAACTGTTGTCACAAAACAGAGTTGTCTTATCTCCTTGAATAAAACCGATTTCCTCCAGCATGTTTCTGAGCCATACGGCTTGGCAAGCCCCATTCGCTGCTGCAACGAACTCTGCTTCAGTGGTGGACAGCGTGACTATGGGCTGTTTTTTTTATGCCCACGAAATTGCTCCATTCCCAAACATAAAAGTGTAACCCGAGGTGCTTCTCCGGTCATCCTCGTCTCCGGCGTAGTCACTATCCACATAACCCAGCAAAACATCTCCTCCACCACGTTTATACTGAATTCCTAAGTCAATAGTACCTTGAACATATCTCAGAATTCATTTGGCTGCAAGCATGTGCTGCTCCGTCGGGACTTCCATGTATCTACTCACCAGATTGACTGAGTAAATAAGATCGGGCCTGGTTGCAGTCAAGTACCTTAGACTCCCCACCAATTGTTTGAAAGCTGTTGGATTCACCAAGTCTCCACTTCCTCTTCTCGTCAGCTTGTTACCAGGAACAATTGGATTCTTGACTGCATTGCAATCTTCCATACCAAACCTTTTCAGCATATCTTTCGCATACTTCCTCTGATTAATAAATGTACCATTAGCATCTTGTATCACCTCAACTCCCAGAAAGTACTTCATTTTTCCTAGATCAGTCATCGAAAATTCACTCATCATTGAAGCTTTGAACGATTCACGCATCACCTCTGAATCGCTTACATAGATCAGATCATCTACATATAAGCTAACGATGAGTACGCTTCTTTCCTCTGCTTTTATGAACAAAGTGTGTTCACAATAGCATTTTTTGAACCCTTCACGCTGAAAGTAGCTCTCAATTCTGCTATACCAGGCCCTCGGTGCCTGCCTCAGGCCATAGAGTGCCTTCCTCAACTTGTAAACTTTCCCTTTTTCTTCGATTGATTCGAATCCCTTTGGCTGCTCCACATAAACATCCTCTTTCAGCTCTCCATGGAGGAATGCGCTTTTAACGTCCAGCTGAAACACACTCCATCCCTTTTGTGCAGCCAAAGCTAGGATCAACCGTATTGTGTCCCACCTAGCCACCGGTGCGAAAACCTCATGAAAATCGATTCCATAGGTTTGATGAAAACCTTTGGCAACGAGTCTCGCCTTGAACTTATCCACTGCTCCTTTCTCGTTGAACTTGGTTTTGTAAACCTACTTCACACCTACAACTTTTGCACCTGCTGGTAATTCAACAAGCTCCCAAGTGTTATTTTCCTCTATCGATTTGATTTCGATCTCCATCGCTTTTCTCAACTTTTCATGCTCAACCGCTTCTTCAAATTTTGTTGGATCATCTTCTTCAACAAACATAGCTATCAACTCTTGTTCTTCTTCTTCTATAAGTCTGCATTCATAATCTTTCATCCAGGCTGGTCTCGTGACTGGTCTCTTATTTCCTCCACGATCAGCGGTTGGCTCTGCAGGCTCTGAAGATGCGATTTGTTCTTGCTGCGAACCTGCAGTTTCTGGTGTTGCAGTCGCTGTTGTCTGATCACTTTCATCAGATACGTTAGGAATTTCTTCTTCCTCTTCTCTATCATTCTCTCCTTCTTTCTTTTCTTCTTCTCCATCAAAGACAAAATTATCTGCTTCCACCTTTTCTTCCCAATTCCACGATTCTTTTTCATTGAACCTCACATCCTTGCTTATAATGATCTTCCTTGTTCTTGGATCATACAGTCTATACGCCTTAGACTATTTGCTCACACCGAACATAACACACTTCACACTTTTTTCATCGAGCTTGACCCGTTTTTCGTACGGTATCATCGCAAACGCCACGCAGCCAAAAACTCGAAGATGCTCAACCGATGGCTTATGGTTGCTCCACTTCTCCACTGGCGTTATGTTGCCAAGTATCGCTGTTGGACTCCTGTTCAGTATATGAACAGCGTACTGAACTGCTTCTGTCCAAAACTTGAGCGGCACCTTCATTCCAAACAGCATACAGCAAACCATGTTCATGATGCTTCTGTTTTTTCTTTCTGCGATCCCGTTCTGTTGTGGCGTATAAGCTGCGGTGATTTGCCTCTTGATCCCATTCTCGGTACAGTAAGCCTCGAAATTCATTGAATTGAATTCACCCCCACGATCAGTTCTCAGACACACAATTTTCTGACCAAACTCGCTTTCCACCGCAGCTTTGAATTCTTTGAAGGCTTTGAACGCTTCAGATTTCTCAGACAGCAACACACTCCAGCATTTACGACTAAAATCATCAATAAAATTCAGAACGTATCTTTTACCGCTTTCCGACGCCGGTGAAATCGGACCGCAAATGTCACTGTGAATCAGCTCAAGCCCACGCGGAGCTCTCCAATTGCTCTGCTTGAGAATGTTAGTGCGATTTTGCTTCCCCTTCATGCATATCTCGCACAAACCTTCCTCTGCATCGATTTTGGTCAGTCCTCTGACCATCTCCTTCTCTGCCATCAACTTCAAACTGCTGTGATTCAGGTGTCCAAATCTGCAATGCCAGAGATTATCAGCAGCCCCCTCCACCGAACTCAGCAGTTTCTCTTCCATCTCCCCACTTATCTTTTTCATCTTGCCCATGATTACAAACAAGCGATTTGCGGTCATTGTTGAATGCATCAGCAACCTCTTCTGCTCCTTGTGCCAGATCTCGCATTCATCATCATCGATGATAATTCTCAGCCCCTTCTGCTGCAGCTGGCCGACACTCAGAAGATTGCTGCTCAAACCCGGAACGTAGTAAACAGAGGAGATTATCTGGTTGATGCCATTAATCTCGAGTATGAGATTTCCTTTACTCTCCACATGCATCCGCCTATTATCTCCTAACTTCACATGTTGACGGAATCCACCATCCAGATTGAAGAACCACTCCTTGTTCCCACACATGTGGTTGCTACAACCAGAGTCAAGGTACCAAATTTCTTTCGCTTCAACTTGTGCCATTAATAACACGTCTTCTTCAAATACAGCGTAGTTGGCAGCTCCTTCCAGGTCAGGGCACTCGTTTTTGAAGTGACCATTCTTGTGACAGTTGAAGCATTCGATATTTCTCTTATCGAATCCTCTTCCTCCCTTTCCTCCTCGATAGCCTCCTCTTCCTTTAGAGGGTGAGTTTACTCCTCTTCCTCTGCCTCCTTCTATCTTCAAGGCTTGTTCATCTCCAGTGACATGTTTGTTAATGTTCTGCTCGTGCACCTGCAGCGAGCTCTGCAGTTCATCCACCGACATCTCCTTGATGTCATTTGATTCTTCAATCGCACACACCACATAGGTGAATTTTTCCACGAGAGTGCGCAGGATCTTCTCAACAATCTTCGCATCCGTCATCTCCTCACTGAGATTCCTCATATCGTTTGCGATTACCATCACTTTTGAGAAGTATTCTGCGATCGTGTCACCGTCTTTCATCTCCAGCACCTCGAAATCCCTTCGAAGCCTCTGCAACTGCGCACTTTGCACCCTTTTGTTCCCCTGATACTTGGTCTTCATAGACTCCCAGATTTCCTTGGNGATTTATTTAGTGGATCTCAAACCTTTATTGATCTCTTGAACAGCCAACAAGAGATCAATAGTCCACAAACTTATCCTACATCCGAAAATCACTCACCTGAAAAAAAACAGAGAGTCTAGGCAGAGATGAACATTGCCTGAGGAGAAAGTGCTTGTTTCTGCTTGGTTAAACACAAGCAAAGATCCCATAGTAGGGACTGAGCAGAAAGGAGGTGCATTCTGGCAAAGGGTTGCAGCATACTATGATGCAAGTCCTACTGTTAAAAACCTTCCATTCCGAGGGAGTAACACATGTAAACAGAAATGGGCAAAGCTAAACGAATCAGTAAGCAAGTTTGCAGGATGTTATGACTTTGCGTCAAGGCAGCATCGGAGTGGAGAGACAGAGGATGATGTGCTGCAGCAGGCCTATAAGGTGTACTTCCAAGATCAGAAGACAAAGTTTAATCTTGAGCATGCTTGGAGGCTACTAAAGGCTGATCAAAAATGGTGTACTTTGAATGCTTCAAAAACTAATCCATCCTCCAAAAGAAGGAAGGTAAATGAGGAGGGTGACTCTGTCTCCAGCTCTAATAGAGACTGTGGCTTGGAGGAGGATAAAATAGAGAGGCATATGGGTGTAAAGGCTGCCAAGGCGAAAGGGAAAAATAAAGGTATAAAGACTGAAGAATCGAATGGCAGTTCTTTGAAAGAACTTGAAGAGATGTAGGCTATTAAGGAGAGAGATAATGCTACCAAAGAAAGACTATCCAAACAGAAAATACTTGATAGTCTCATTGCCAAATCCGAACCACTATCTGACATTGAAATCACCCTTAAGAACAAGCTAATTTATGAGATGTTGTGATTGGTAAGTCATTATGTTTCTATCACTTATTGTTGCATATGTTTCTGTTTTGTGTGGTTCTGTTGTTTTTTCTGAAGCTATNAACCCCTTAAAATCATTAAAATTTCAATACTTAAAACATTTTCAATAACATTGGATTTTAAAAGACATTTACAAATCTTATATCCAATAACACTGGATTTTATAAATTTTTTAAAAATTCATGTTTGAATAACATGTAACATACTAACCATGTTAAAACATTAAGCTTTCTTGGTCGAGGTAGGACTAATTCGCAGATGGGTTTAAAAAGAGTGACTAGTCTCTTTCACATTTAGTTTTTAACTCTTCTTTTATTAACTAATTAATTATCTCCCCTACCATTTGTACTCTCTTATCATGTCATGTCGACAAATTCAGCAGAAATTATCACTTTTTGAAATAAAATAAAATAAAAGAAAAGTTTATTTATAACGTATACAGAATACATGCATACAAACAAACCTGTATATATATCTATATTTGAAAAAAAAAAATGTTTATGTATATGCGTACTTATTTCGATCTATAGGTTATCATCATATGTTCGGAAAGTATTAATGAAAGCTCTGAAAATTAATTATACCCTGAATTATTAGTCTCCCTCTCTTTTTTTTTTGTATCATCTAATTCAACGATTCTCCTTTAGACCTTCAATTGATGCAGAAGCAGGACAAGTCCAGTTGAGCAACTCCTCGACCATCTGCATTGCCACCTGATCTTCTTCTACCACGTCTTCGTTTGGTTTCTTTATATTACTAATCCCAATGTCACCGGCACGTGCGTTGACGCCGTCACCGAGCTCAACAAGCTTGACCCAGTTTTGACTCGTTTTCGACCCGGCGCGTTTCTGCCAGACGCCGATGTGTGAGCTGTCGTTGTCGAGGCGGAGACACGTCAGATACGGTGTCTGGTCTTTACAGTTCTTCCTTAGCTTAGCGTTTAGGAGTTCCGATAACGATTTCGGCGACCTTAACGGAGAGTTAACGTCCGGAGAATCTAAGCCGTTGGATTTGATGACGGGAAAGTTGGTCTTGGCGTTCTGACCGTTCATTAGAACCGCGGCTTGGTCGTAGGCTCTAGCCGCTTCTTCCGCCGTGTTGAATGTTCCTAACCACACCCTTCTCTTCCTGATCACACAAACACGCATAAATTGAAGTGTTAAAACAATATTTATGACATATAGCCTAGTAATATATACTAGTGCGTTGATGTGTTGTTGACAAACAAATATTAAAAATCAATATGAATTGTATAATGTAGGTTACTGTTCATAAGAACATGAAAGAAAAAAAAAATCTAATAATCTTATTCTTTTTGAGAAAGGTTCATAATAGTGTTCCTTCCTTACCAAATTCTTTGCTAGTAAGGTTGTTTCAGTTATTAATAACACGGTGTACCGTATATATACATGTTTTATTAATTATGACTATATATAAAAAGATTTAGCAAAAGAGGATAATAGGGCACTAAAAAAAATGTGAATGCTAATAAAATACCAGGAAGAATTTATATGATGTATATATACGCATGGATGTATGAACATAGAGAAGTCATAAATTTCAACTGTATTACAATGCATTTATTTATGTATACACAAAAATATATAAACACGCCATCACACCAACAAAAAAAAAAAAAAATGAAAAAGCCTTCGATCTCATGTACACATACTGACATATGTGAACATTAATGAATGTGGTCTCCTTATCATAATCAATAATCATAATCAATAATCATAATCCTAGTATGTATATTGAGAAGAATTCTCACTTTACCTCCTTTTCTTTATTTTTCAAACAAATTTGAAAAAATGGGTGAGTGTGATGTAACGGTGTGGTTTGTGAAACTGAGGAAAACGATTTATATAAAAACACATGTATGTTTGAAAGTATAAATAAGGATAGTTATTTGAATGTATGAATATGTATATGTATGCTTGGTCAAATGAATATATATATGTATACACTATACATACTGCATAAACACAATATATACTGTATATGTGAATGTTTGTATTTGAGAGAGAGAGAGAGAGAGAGCTGACAGGAGAGGATGACGAATCTCAGAGACCCAAGAACCCCACTGACGCTGGCGGACACCTCGGAACTTCTTCGAATGTACCATTCTGATGTTGTAATTTAGAGTTCGTAATTTCTCTGTGTTTTTCTGACATGAACTCAGAGAGAGAGAGAGAGATTCCTCTTTTCTGATCTCTCTACCTTCAACTACTTTGCTTTTTGCACGTCCTATCTACTTATTTATTGTCTTCTCTTTCTCTCTCCCGTGCCATGGGGTAATAAATTAATAACATATGTTCCATCTGTAATTTTGTAATTCCAATCTACTCTCTTCTAAGTTCTCATGTCTTTTTCTTTTCTTTTTTGTTGTTGTTGTCTTGCATATAATTCAGGAGTATTTTTAATTTTTTTAAAGGGTTTTATGCAAAAAAAATTCATAATTTTTTTTTTTTCAAGAATACGCTTTCAGCTGCGGAAAATGCAGGTTTAAGACTGTGAAAACAGCCGCAAAACAGTCTAAGTCCATATCGATGACATGGCAATTTAAGACTGTGAAAAAACAGACAGAAATTAATACGTCGTGTTTAAACGGCATGATGTTTCAATTTGTGTTGTTATTTTTTAAAGTACAAATCGGCATGATGTTTCGATCTATGTTGTTGCAATTTTTTTTTTCTTTTTCAAATCGGTTTCTTCTTCCTCTGTGTTCTTTTGGGTTTCGATTTTTAGGGTTCTTCTGGAATTATAAATAGTTCATTGGTTCGATTTTGATGGAATAATTATTAAAAGTAACAATTATTAGGGTTCTTCTGGGTTTCGATTTACCCGTTTCTCAAAGGTTTGATGGGTCGGCAAAATCGAACTCCGACGATCGTTGTTCTCTGGTCGATTCTCCTCGCGTCGATATTCTCGCTGGTTTGGGTTCGGATCGATCCGTTTTTGCCGAAACAGACTGGTCCGTTACTGAAGCAGTGTGGCGTCGACTGCTAAACGAGGCCCCATAAAGTGCGTTTTGTGTCGCGTTTGCGTTTTGGTCGCCCTTTTGAGCCAATCTTGTTTGGCCTATTTTTCCCGATTTGGGTCTTCTTTGTTCGATTTTAGCAAAAGTTGAGATAAAAAGGATTTGTAACGAAGACAAAACATTCAAAAACTATGAATCACATTTGGTATTGAAGACAAATTTGTGTAAAGTTCAAACAAATAGAATGAATATTAAAAACCAAACCACATACACACACAACAATTTGGTAACACACAACACAACACACACAAAGTGGTAACTTCACAAAGCCAATTAACAAATAAATGATATCTTACTCACAGTATCTCTGCAATTCTGGTATCTATGGCCCTGACGAGTTGGAGGTAACACCGCTCCCCTCAGATGAACATGGAGCCTGTCTCGACAACATTTATTCCTAATCCATCGGAATCCTTTCTTCAAAGTCGATTTAACTTTTCCTTCCACCGTATAAGCTTTATACCTCGCGATTCTCTTCTTCCTCTTCATCTCCGCATCCATAAAACCCCAAGACGGCTTCCCCGACGACGCGTTGCTCCTACGCGCCGTTACTTCCCCCGGAGGAAAATCCCACGCCGTAACCCTTACCGCTCACGATTCCTGTCCTCCGATCAACGGTGTATGTTCTCTGACCCGACCCGTACGCAAACCCATCATGGCCGTCCATTTCTCCTAACGCCGGATCTCCGCCCGATTTGAGATTAGATTAATCCGACTTAAGAAGAAAGGTGGGTCGACCTTCAAAATTGAATTTTCGACTTTACTATTATTCCCGTCGATTCGTCTTTCTCCCTGATTGATTCGATTAGAGATCACGAGGAAGAAGAAAAGGAAAGAGGAGAAGAGAACGTTTTGTTTTTCTTTTTATATTTTCTTAACTTTATTGATTTTAGTAAAATCATTAATATATTTTAAACAGCATGCAGTTTGAATAATTAAAACCGTGACCGATATGACGGCTATTTCATGGATGGGTTGTTTTGTGGGTGATTTTGAAAATGAGAAAATTGATCTGCATTTTTCAAAGTTGAAAGGTATTTTTGCAAAAAAAAAAACAAAAGATTATGAGTTTTTTTTTCGAGAAAACTTTTTTTTTAAATGGCTCTTGCATATAGGATCTTGGTGTCATCTATTTGCATTCATGGGTAGAGTATTTGTACATGATTTCCAATATGAAAGCGTTACAATTCTTTTATTAACAACTAATTTTTTCTATAAGGAGTTTTTAATTGTTCGAAAATAAATATGAGAAAAATTGAATAAGTATATTGGAAAAGACATGTTTGAATATTTTCTGAGTTAACTTATGACATGTTTTACTGTCCAAGTATACTTGGTTATAAAAAAAAGTATAGAAATGCTTGTTCTAAAACAGGTCACAGGTGTGAATACTCTCTTTTCGGTTAACGAATAGTACCAAGTGATGTTCCTTAGACCTTACGAAACGTTAAAATATACCAATTCGTCTATTTTCTTAATTTAGGTGAATAGCACTAACAATAATTTTTGTTCAAAATAGAACGCGTTTTACGGTGGTTGAAGGCCTTAAGCAAAATATCGTATAGGGAATTGTTTACACCCAATTAAGCCTAGTGGAAGTTCGTAATCAAAATGCACATCAGATTAATTCATCAGATTAAGGTCGAGTCTTTAATAATGATGTCTCATGTGTATTCAATTATTCGAAGATGTCTTTCTATTTATAAACCTAAAGTAATCCTAAAATAAATGAATAAAATTAATTCACAAGTCTTACGATTATGGAAAATTGGAAATCAAACCTCTTTCCCTCGAATTATCTGTTATTAAATTTTATAACAAATTACCTAAAAACGATATCCTTGTATATATATGTAGTACATTAATCAAGATTCTTTTTGGAATTCATCTAGATTTTGTTTTTAAACATAAGTAAAAAAGAATAGCCATGTTATCTTTGTAAATAAATGTCATCTGAGAATAACTAAATAGTATATAATTAACTAATGAAAAAACTAAAGAATTGTCGGTGAGATGCGCGGTAAAGTCCACGGATATTTGGAGTAGTAGTTGTGCATTAAATGTTATAAAACCTAAAGGAGACAGAGAACTATTTAAACCTATGCCAAATGTACCAGTAATGTGATAGTATCAAACAAGCAAATAAATTTAATTTTTTTTAAGGATGTGACAAACACAGGAATATAAACAGATACAGCCACTAGATGTAATTTTGTTTTCAATTCTGTAATACGTCTATAAGTATAATATATATAACTTTTAAATCTAATACGTCTAATCTTTTAAATTTTTATTAGGATTCAGTCCGCGCTATCTATATAGCGAATGATACTTTATTCTTGAAATTTGTTTTGAAATTTAAGAAAAATAAATTTATCTGAATTTTATAATATGTATAACCAATGATTATATATAAAATTGTCAATTCGAACTAACTTGTCTACTTAACCCGTTTTGCAATAAACGAAAATATTATTTGGGCAAATCCGCAAAAACCTATAATCTTAAAAAATAACTCTAATATACACCGTTTAATGACTATGGTTTTTGTGATCAGTCCATAAACTTTTTATAAAATTAGTAAAATATTTTTCAAACTTTTGTTTTGATATATATTCAAATAAAATATAATAATTATAGTGAAAAATATTGCAAGATCTTGAATATATTTTATTTGAACATGTATAAATTGATTATTATTTAATAATATCATAATAATTAAGAAACTAAATAGTAAATAATATTTCTATAATAGGAAATAAATACTTTTCATATTTTCATCAATAATTTTAAAAGACAATTATATCATTTCCTATTTCAATTATCTTTAACTTTCTTATTTATAATGGCATAATATGTAATAACTTGCAAAATAAATTTCATTTTTCTAAATGATTTTTTAAATAATAATATAGAGATTTGCATGAGTATAATGTAACTTAATTTATTTGCTTGAGTATAATCTACCACGTCTAATCTTTTTAATCTTTATTGGCTGTATCTTTTAGTTGTAACTCTCTAAGTCTATAAGCCATAGATTCTCAGCTAAATGATTTGTTTTTACTCTTTTGTTTATATAAAAATTCACTTAACTCTGCTTACTGTAGGATTTGGTAAATTCTGAAAATGATATATGTTTCTTAAGAAGACGTGGTGCAGCAAATATCTTTACTATTTCTCTCTTATTTGTTAATTAAAATTATTATAAGAATCTATGGCTTTAGTGTCTTTAAGTTTTATAAATGATGTTCATAATGTTTACGTTTTCTAACAATTTATAATATAATTAATAAAGTTGAGATTTCTCTTTTATTATCTATTTTATTTTCTAGATCGTTAAGTATTCAAGAAATCAACAATCAAAATAATATTATCGACCTTCTTGGTAAAGTTCGTATCAAAATCAGATTTAGTTCTTCTTACTTGGGTGTTATTACTATTATGCGGATAAATAGCATATTTCTTCTTTGGTATGAATGGTAAGTCATTGGACGTAAGAAGATAATGAGAAAAGGTAATATAGGTCCACCATAATAGAGTAAAGTTTTTCACCACTTATATGTAATGTAAATTTCATAATATGAAAGAAAAAAAACATGTAATAATAATAAAAAAAAATTACTCCAGAATAAAACATTTTCCATCTTGTTACTCCCAGTTAGTTACCATTCAGACCCAAATCTATGTGAGAAGTACATACAAAGTATTGGGGATCGAATTTTTGATATCTCTATTATATAATATAATGATGAGGACATTCAAGATGCATATGAGAAAACCGATGAAGAAGTTTTTCGTATAGCCCTAAAGGAAGGGCACACTTGGAAGGTCAAATTTTAGTTGGGTTTCATAAAAGCAAGGCCCAAAAAAGAAATACGTCTCATCACGTCATAGAGGTTAAGGTTCCATGTCTACTCATTGGAAAATCATTATTGAAAGGGAAGCTAAGATTTTTGGAAGTAAGACAAAATTGGTTATATGTACATGAAGAATTTCTTGTTTAATGGTCTCTTCCGTAGACAAAATTTAGAATAATAATGGCATATGAAATGGAATAAATTGTGCACATAGTAATAGATAAATTGTGCACATAGTAATAGATCAAGAAAATTGTAGTCGTGAGTCGTCAGATTAATGTCCAAAAGAAGAATATTCCGTTTTGGACTTCCCTTGTCTTCGGTTTGGCCTACAAGAAAAGGTTTACATATTGTCTCAAAACCCATTAGTAGACTTCATCTCTTTCTTCTAGTAATCCCATGCAGTTTCCTCAAGTAATCCACAATCCTAATCCAAACGTTTCATTTTCAAATTCGATTTTCTCCTTATACTTATAGTCTAACTTTATGTTGATATACTTTAATTACTAAGCGTTCGGACTAGTGGAACCCGATGATGATTGCGTGATCGAGGTTATTACGCTTGGTAGATTCTCCTGAGAAGCATGCATGTTGACTCTTATCCTGTTGCGGATGTTCAGATACTCATCGGTCGTTACGTCAAGGATCTCTTCCTGAACAAAATCAGAGCAGAAAATACATTCATCCCAACGAAATGCTTATGATTCTTTACTTCTCTAATGGTAAAAGAGGTTTTGAGTTACCTGAAGAAGCTCTTCGATAACGTCCTCCATGGTGATAACTCCTACAACCTCTTCATTGGGAAGGAAATCATGTATAGGAGAATTCTTGATATCCCTGTATTGTAGATTGATAGCAGATTATAAGTACAAAGTATATAAGCATGATGAATAAGTGTAAATAGAAGATAAAAGGAAACATAACAAAAACAAAAACTCACAAATTAAGAAGTGAATCAAGATCAAGGGAAAATGCGCTCGATATGGGAGACATTGCATCTTTTGCCGTCTTTTCTGTTAATTCAAGTGCATCTGTGATGATAGAAGTCTCATCGTTTGTTAGATCTCCACCTATCATAGCCTAAGAAAAACAATTTTGTACAAAAGTATCAGAAAGGTTTGCTGTAAGAGACACACACAACGGTTCAGCCACAAAGCTCCAGTTATCAATCGCAAGGTCATAGCGAAAGCTGCACTAACTGACATATTCCTAAGTTAACTACACACCTCATTATGTCTTCAGTTCTGCTCTCCGTAAAAATATAACATCATGCCCCTTACCCAACATCCAATCAAGAACCTGAAAGCAACAATGTCTATCAGAGTCGAGAAACATTGCAATAGAATATAAAAAAGACATGCATGATGAACTAGATTTATCCCGAGCATTTCAATTCCGATGTTTATAGCTGATTTTCAAAACAGACAATTTGGTTCACACTTCTCTACTTTACTGATTGGATATGAAATATGGAAGAATAGTATAAGAAGAACAACGATAAAAGGAGTCATTGTCGCTCCAACTTTAAGCCCGTACCGAATGCAAAACACATGTGCCAATATCTGCAGATATTCAACAAGGAAAACCATGATCAACTTTTACAAATGGAAAAGTCGAAACGAAAAGAAAAAAAATGTGAAACCTCTCCAAACACGAGTCTAAAAGTCACTGACAGAACAACTGAAGCCAGGCCCGTCTTAGTAATATTGAAGACCTTAGGCAAAATATGAACCTTTTATTTATATCATAAAAATATAACTAAATTTTAAACATTAATGTACTAAATGATTATGTTCGGGTCGTAATCGTATACGTTTTTAGTATCAATATTCATTCGTGCACGGTTTGAGCATAGCATTTTGGATATATTTTTATTCCAAAATCAATTTCAAGCATGTGATTTACATTTCTACATTTTCTTACTCAAATTAGAAACTCCAAAACTCTCATATTCAATAGCTCCTACACAAACCGAAAAATCTCAATAACACACTTTTTCGTCATGAATATTAACTACAAGTTATTAGGTCTCATACTACAAGGTTTTAGGTCCACCATAATATAGTAAATTTTTTCACCACTTATATGTAATGTAAATTTTAATGTTGGAAAGAAAAAAACATGTAATAATAAATAAATAAATTACTCTAGAGTCTAGAATAAAACATTTTCCATCTTTTTACTCCCAGTTAGTTACCATTCAGACCCTATCTTAAATCAATGTGAGAAGTACATACAAAGTATTGGGGATCGAATTTTTGATATTATATAATATGATGATGAGGACATTTAAGATGCATATGAGAAAACCGATGAAGAAGTTTTTCGTATAGCCCTAAAGGAAGGGCACACTTGGAAGGTCAAATTTAAGTTGGGCTTTATAAAAGCAAGCCCAAAAGAGAAATACGTCTCATCACGTCATAAGGGATAGGGTTCCATGTCTACTCATTGGAACATCATTATTGGAAACCTAAGATTTTTGGAAGTAAGACAAAATTGGTTATATGTACATGAAGAATTTCTTGTTTAATGGTCTCTTCCGTAGAACAAAAATTAGAATAATAATGGCATATGAAATGGAAGAAATTGTGCACATAATAATAGATCAAGAAAATTGTAGACGTGAGTCGTCAGATTAATGTCCGAAAGAAGAATATTCCTTTTTGGACTTCCCTTGTCTTCGGTTTGGCCTACAAGAAAAGGTTTACATATTGTCTCAAAACCCATTAATAGACTTCATCTCTTTCTTCTAGTAATCCCATGCAGTTTCCTCAAGTAATCCACAATCCTAATCCAAACGTTTCATTTTCAAATTCGATTTTCTCCTTATACTTATAGTCTAACTTTATGTTTACATACTTTAATTACTAAACGTTTTGGAGCCTTTTCAAAAAGATCCTCAAAAGGGAGGTTTTCTCGACCCATTGTGGTTTGTTATTTTTTTATAGTCATCCACACAAAAAATAGTCATCCACTTTTCAAGAGAAAAATACAAATATATATATATATATATATATATATATATAGTTTAAACTGCGAATAGAATAGTTTTTAGGTGAAAAAAAATGGCGGAACAGTTACTGCTTCATGGAACTCTTGAAGTGAAGATATATAGGATCGATAAGTTGCATCAACGTGCACGATTCAATTTATGCGGCAAGGTAACCCTATAATAATTTTCAACAAGAAAACAATTAAACCCTCAACTAATCCATATTGTCAGAATTTTAATTTAATTATAAAAAGATAATTATAGATAATTTAAACATTAATCAACATATAAGTATTTTTTATAGAACTATTGAGTTTTTAATTAATATATTGTTTTATGTTGTGAATTGTGTATTTTAATATTATTTTGAAATTATTTAGTTTCTAGTAGCTAAATAACTAATAGGTCAAATATATTTTAAAATGATATGGAATAGAATAGAATTAAAAGTAGTAATTCTACAATTTATCTTGTCAAGAATGATATGACTAAATACTTAAATTTAGACATTTTCTTTTAGTACATTTCATATAGTAAATAACTAAAGATGCCATCGGTCAAGTTTTTAAATGAATAAAAAAATATTAGACGAATTAATTTGTAAAATAAAACTCACATGATTAATAGGGGAACAAAGAGCCGACGGGGAAGAATATTCAATCCCAAATCAAGAGACTAACGGCCTCATGCACAGATTTGTTAGGAGGACATCTCTACGCAACCATTGACCTAGACAGGTCAAGAGTAGCTCGAACCATGATGAGACGCCATCCCAAATGGTTCCAAACCTTCCACGTGTACACCGCACATTCAATCTCCAAAATCGTATTCACCGTCAAAGAAGATGAACCGGTCGGTGCGAATTTGATCGGCCGAGCTTATTTACCTGTCACTGAAGTCATCACCGGACAACCTATAGACCGATGGCTCGATATCTTAGACGAACACAAGAAGCCGATCCAAGGTGGTTCGCAAATCCATGTCCGTGTGAAGTTCAATAACGTAACACAGGACGTGAATTGGAACAAAGGTATCATATTACCTTCCTTCAAAGGAGTTCCTAACGCATTTTTCCACCAAAGAGAAGGTTGCAAGGTTACGCTTTACCAAGACGCTCATGTTCTCGGCGATTTCCCGGACATTACTCTAGCGGGAGGACAAGCGATTTACAAGCATCATCGGTGTTGGGAAGACATTTTCGATGCCATATGGAATGCAAAACATTTTATATACATCACGGGTTGGTCGGTCTACCCCGACATAACACTGATCAGGGATCCTAAACGGTCGAGACCAGAAGGGAACCTGAAGTTAGGAGTTTTGCTGAAGAAGAAAGCCGAAGAAAACGTGACCGTGCTTATGCTTGTTTGGGACGATAGAACGTCTAACGAAGCATTTAAGAGAGACGGTTTGATGATGACTCATGATCAAGAAACGTACGATTACTTCAAGAACACCAAAGTGCGTTGCGTTCTCTGTCCGCGGCTTCCGGATAACGGTGGGAGCATTATTCAAGGGTTTGAGGTGGCTGCGATGTTCAGTCACCATCAGAAAACCGTTGTGGTAGACGCTGAAGTGGACGGATCGAAAACGAAGAGAAGGATAGTAAGTTTTCTTGGAGGGATTGATCTTTGTGACGGGAGGTACGATACTGAGGAGCATCCTTTGTTCGCTACTTTGAATAATGTTCATTCTACTGACTTTCACCAGCCGAACTTTGATGGCGCATCGATTAAAAAAGGCGGTCCACGTGAGCCGTGGCACGATATTCACTGCAAGCTGGATGGTCCTGCGGCGTGGGATGTTTTGTACAATTTTGAGCAGAGATGGATGAAACAAGGTATTTTTTTTTTTAATTGTACACTAGAATTTTTCTTTTGTTTGAAGATAAAAAAAAAAAGCTTTGTTTGAATTTGACGTTTGAAAATACATTTTAAGAAAATATATCCTACATTTTTTTTTTAATGTGAAAAAAGAATCGCATGTAAATCAAATTCATAGATTAGTGTTTGAAGCAATGGTAACCCTAAACAATAATCATTCTAGACACTCAAAGAATTCAATCAATAATTCATTAGATACTCATTTCGTATGTTTACAGGTAGTGGTAGAAGGTATCTTATATCGATGGCACGGCTCTCAGAGATCACGGTTCCGCCACTTCCAATTGTGGAATCAGACAACGTAGAAGGTTGGACGGTTCAAGTTTTCCGGTCGATAGATGATGGTGCGGCTGAAGGATTCCCAGAGGATCCACGTGAAGCTTCGAGTGTAGGACTTATCACCGGAAAAGACAACGTGATCGAAAGAAGCATACAAGACGCTTACATTAACGCCATAAGGAGAGCCAAACACTTTATATACATTGAGAACCAATACTTCCTAGGAAGCTCCTTTGGATGGAGCTATAGAGACGTTAATGTCAATGAGATTAACGCTTTACATCTCATTCCCAAAGAGATTTCTCTCAAGATCGTGAGCAAGATCGAGGCAGGCGAGCGGTTTTCAGTGTATATCGTAATTCCGTTGTGGCCTGAAGGAAAACCTGGATCTGCATCGGTTCAAGCAATACTAGACTGGCAAAGGAGAACAATGGAGATGATGTATACAGATATCATCATTGCTCTTCGGAAGAAAGGTTTAGATGCAAACCCTAGAGACTACCTTACGTTTTTTTGCCTCGGGAACCGGGAAGTTAACAAGGCGGGTGAATACTTGCGTCCGGAAAAACCAGAGGCTAATTCTGATTACGCAAGAGCTCAAGAATCTCGTCGGTTCATGATCTATGTCCACTCTAAAATGATGATTGGTAAGTCAAAATCTACCTTGCATGACAAGAAAATTTAGTTTGGAACTTGGGGTTCTTAGTGGGCCAAAAGCCCATGGACCCATCAAGACCGAGCCCGTAAAAACCCTATTAAGAACAATCACAAATTCTTTTAACATGCTTCCCATCTCTATGCAGTTGATGATGAGTACATAATAATAGGATCAGCTAATGTTAACCAAAGGTCAATGGATGGAGGCCGAGACTCGGAGATCGCGATGGGGGCATACCAACCTAACCATCTGCTATCTACCAATCAAATGAGGCCGACAGGCCAAGTCTTTAGCTTTAGAATATCACTATGGCTTGAACATTTACGGATTATAACCAATGCATTCCAGTTTCCCGAAAGCGAAGATTGTATAAGAATGGTAAATGCAAAGGCAGACGAGCTATGGGGACTATACTCAGCACAAGAGTACCCTCGAGATCACGATCTACCGGGGCATTTGCTTAGTTATCCGATTAGCATTGGTAGCAACGGGGAAGTAACAAGTCTTGCTGGGGCTGAGCTCTTTCCGGATACTAACGCAAAGGTTTTAGGCGAAAAATCTAATTATCTCCCTCCCATCCTCACTACTTAGGTGATGTAACACTTGCAGCGCATAATGTGTAATTTCGGTTTACATGTGATATATATATATAGTAAGTATTTGATTATGCAATCTTCTGCATTCCATTCTGTTATGCCCTCGAGATATGAATTTCGATGCAACGATACATGCATGCCTAAATAAATGTCACAACAACAATACATATATCATTTAAAAAATCATGAGTTAAATATATTTAACAGAAGAAACCCATAGTAGCAAGAAACTAAGAGCATATTGGGAGTTTCTCAAGAGATATATATGAATATATGTAAAGATATACACAAATATACGGAAACAAATCTATGAAATATATCCTTAATACCCCTCTCAAGTTGGAGCGTGAAGATCAAAACGCCCAATTTGGATAAATTTTGTTCAAACTCTTTGCGTTCAAGGACTTTGGTAAAGATGTCCGCCAACTACAAATGTGTACTAACATGTCGAGTGATAATAGTACCTCAAACTATCTCATCGCGAATGAAATGACAATCATTTTCAATGTGCTTAGTACGCTCATGAAAAACGGGGTTAGCAGCCAACTGTATAGCAGACTTTCTATCGCAATGTAAAGGAATAGGAGCCGAGAAAGTAATACCAAATGATTGAAGTAGATTTCGAATCCAGAGAAGCTCTTGAACAGTCATAGACAAAGCACGATATTCTGCTTCACAGCTGGACCGAGACACAACCTTTTGCTTTTGGTTTTCCAAGAGATAGGAGAGCCTCCTAATTGAATAAACCAACCCGTAAGTGATCTCCTAGTGATCGGACAACCTGACCAGTCTGAATCACACCAAGCAGAGACCGTGAGCTCAGTATGAGCACGAAGAAGGATCCCTTGACCTGGATTACCTTTAAGATATCTCACAACACGAAGAGCGACTTCCCAATGCACTTGCTTTGGTTGCTGCATAAACTGAGCAAATAAGTGAAATGCGTACGACAAATCAGGTCGAGTAACAACCAAATAGATAAGACGGCCCAGAAGACGACGGTACGCAGCAACATCTTTAAGAGCAGGACCATCGTCTAAAGCCAAACGATATTCTATTCAACGGGAAACGCGATCGGCTTAGCTGCAAGAAGACTCGAGTCGCTGATAATGTCAATGGCATATTTACGTTGGCATACATAAATACATGTCGGATTACGTGCTAACTCAAGACCAAGAAAGTATTTCGAGATGCCGAGATCTTTCATGTGAAAGCACTTGTTCAAATAATCCTTAAATGTCGTAAGGAAAGACAAAGAGCTAAAGGAGAGGATAAGATCATCGACGTAGACAAGTACCTGAAGATGATCAGAGCCTTTGTCTAAATTAAACAATGAGTAATCGGGAATACATTGAATAAACCCATACTCTCGTAATGCTGAGGCAAGCTTCTCAAACCAACAGCGAGGTGCCTGACGGAGACCGTAAAGAGACTTCCGTAAGCGACACACTTTATTCTTATCAGCACCATAAAAACCAGGAGGAGGACGCATGTAAACTTCTTCTTTTAAATCAGCGTGGAGAAACGGATTGTGGACGTCCATTTGATGAACTTCCCAGTTCTTAGATACGGCAATTTGTAAGAAAGTACGAACAATCGTCATCTTAGCAACATGAGCAAAGGTTTCCTCATAATCATCACCTTCAATCTGATTGTTACCAAGAATAACAAGACGTGCTTTGTATCTCTCGAGCGTACCATCAGAACAAAATTTAACTTTAAACACCCATTTGCTACCAATAGCATGATTACCTGGAGGAAGATCCTCAACTGTCCAAGTTTGGTTTTCTTCAAGAGCATCATATTCATCCTTAACTGCAAAACGCCAATTTTCATCCAAAATGGCTTCCTTGAAAGATCTCGGCTCGGTAATGGAGGAGATCGCAGCAAGAAAGTGACAGTGATTTGCCGAGAATTTCAAGTAGTCGACATAAAACTCAAGAGCATATGGAGCTGTAGTAGGAGAATTAATTACATGAGAAATGGTTTGAAGGGCAAAATCATGTAGTTTCGCAGGTAATTTCTTCACTCGATGACCATGACCGAGCTTCTCAATAATCGGTACTGTAACAACAATCGATTGTTCTTGGGCAGCTGGTTCTTCAGCTACACAAGCATCTGTATCGTCGACGTTAATAAGTGTTGTTGACTCAGGAGTTTCAGAATCGGATTTATGACCAGAGTCAAGGGCAGGGGCAATCAAATTGTTAGATTCCAAGGAAGATGAGGACGACGAAGGTGAAGATGTGATGTCGAGCAGAGAAACCGGAGGTAAAGCTGATGAATCAATGTCGGAAATCACAATATCAGCTGGTGAGTCTGAAGTAATCGGAGAAGATCTCATGAGGGTTAATGGTGAATCATCATCAAGAGAGGAGGCAACATGTGGTACATGAAGCTGCAGTTCCAGTTCTAAAATGTGTAGAAGACGAGTCGAGAAGGGGAAATCGGATTCGCAAAAGATTACATCCCGTGAAGTGAAATTTTTTCATGTATCTGGATCAAAAACTCGCCAACCTTTCTTGCCATAAGGATAACCAACAAAAACTCCTTTAATGCTCCGAGATGCAAATTTGTCACCCTTGTGATTCTGGTTGTGAGCATATCACAAGCAGCCAAAAACATGAAGGTGGGTAAGAGGAGGACGACGGTTGTAGAGGCGTTCAAAAGGAGTAATACCATCTAGTAAGGGAGTCGGTGTTCAATTAATCAAGTAAGCAGCAGTCAAGATGCATTCACCCCAAAAATCGAGAGGAAGAGAAGCCTGAAATCGTAAGGCGCGAGCAACGTTTAGAATATGACGATGCTTACGCTCAACTCGACCGTTCTGTTGAGGCGTTCCAACGCAAGAGGTTTCATGATGAATTCCTTTCTCTTGAAAGAACGATGTTAAACAGAGAAATTATGTTCCATTATCGCTACAAATCGTCTTAACTTGTTTCTCAAACTGTCGTTCAACCAAAGCAATGAAGTTTCGAAGTGTGCGTGAAACATCAACTTTGGTTGGAAGCAAATATAACCAGACACTTCTGGAATAGTCATCGATGATGGTAAGGAAATAACGGGAACCGCAATGAACCGTAGTTCGATAAGGACCCCATAAATCGCAATACACAAATTCAAATAATGATGTACATTAAAACCTCTATAAATTAATAATGTTGGGACTTAAAATTTTTATTATCTTATAGAGGTATTAATTAATTGATAAATTAATAAATTAATAATTTATAGAGATAAAAAAGTTTAGTGCATAATCTTTTAAATTTTATTTTATTTGAATAGATTATACATACATCGCAATTGGATATTGTATCATGGGAAAGAGAGAAGTTTTCTTGATGAAGTTGAATGACATTATCTTTGCAATAGTTACTGGAAACTTTACAAATGATCAAAATTTTACAAACGATCCAGCTAAGGAAAAAGAAATTGTTAGTTTAGTACTTTTATCGACCACTCTGATAAAAATAGAACCATGAATGCTGAAATGGAAACAACACGACTTTTCACTATTAAAAAAAAAACCAGTTTACTTTTTTTTGTTGCTATTATTCTATATATATTTTGTTAATATTCCAATTTTCTTATTATTTACTTTTTTTTTTGCCTTGTATGAGACTTTAGTTTGTCTTAATAACACTCTTGCTATTTGAATAAACAATCTTCAAGTCAATTCATCTCATCCTTTTTTTTTTCTTCACACCAAACTTAGCAATGGCTCCTCATCTGAAAGGTGTTCCAAAATCAACCATGACGGATCAAATACGCAAAGAATTATGTGAGTACAAAAGAGATCATATGACATGCACTCAAAAAGAATTGCAATCATGGCTTGAAGAAAAGTTTCATTTAAAAATCAGTCAAGGTACAATCTCAAACACACTCAAACGATCAGCTGAGTATCTTTCTAGCAACTCAGAAATAAGAAAAGATATCAAGCGGCACAAACCAGCAAAATTTCTAGATATGGAGAAAGTTGTTTTTGAGTGGTTTCTCCAATACCAAGAACGTGTGAACATGACTAGAGAACTAATTTTGGAAAAGGCAAAAGACACAATGAAACTTGTATACCTTCAACAAGATTCAGAGCACCAATTTTCTCAAGGTTGGCTTGAAAAGTTCAAATTAAGACATGGTATCAAGTCTTTTCGTCGGTTTGGAGAGAGTGGTTTCGTTGATGTACAAGACATGGAGAAGAAGCTAGAAGTTATAAGGGAAAAAATAGATAAATTATCTAAGAAAGATGTTTTTAATATGGATGAAACTGGTTTGTTTTACAGGTTACAAGCTGATCATTCTCTTGCTACGAAACAACTTGAAGGAAAAAAGCAAGACAAAGAAAGACTAACTGTTGTTATTTGCTGCAATGAGGATGGATCTGAAAAAATTCCTTTATGGATTATTGGAAAATATGCAAAGCCACGTTGTTTCAAGAATGTCAACATGAATAACTTGAATTGTCACTACCGTGCCAACAAAAGAGCTTGGATGACAAGTGTGATTTTTGAAGAATATATCCGATGGTTTGATAAGAGAATGCATGGTAGAAGAGTTTTGTTTGTGGTTGATAATTGTCCAGCACATTCAAGAAATATTGAAGGATTACAGAATGTTGAGCTCTTCTTCTTACCACCCAATATGACATCAAAAATCCAACCTCGTGATGCTGGAATAATAAAAGCTTTTAAGATGCATTATTGTAGGAGATTTTACCGTGAGATTTTAGAAGGCTATGAGTTAGGACTATCTGATCCAGGCAAACTCAATGTCCTGGATGCTATCAATCATGCAGTCTCGGCTTGGACAACTAATGTTCATCAAGAGACAATAGCAAATTGTTTTTGACACTGCAAGATTCGTTCAGGAGATGTCGTATCAAGGAATTTAGAAGATGAATCAAACGACATTCGTGAACTTGAAGTAGTGATTAATAATATCGGTTATCGAAACAGAATGGATGTCAATAGTCTACTTGACTACCCGGGTGAAAATGATACATGCTCAGAAGTTCAGAGTTTAGAAGAAATTGTAGCTACTATCCTTACTGAAGATGATGAAGTTAAAGATGATGAAGTTGAAGATGATGTTATGGAACCTTTGAAAGTGGTTACACGCAAAGAAGCAATTATGGCCTCTAGAATTCTTTACAATTTTTGGATGCAAGTCGAGAGGACAACACCATGAGTTATGGATGCAATAAGGAAGATTAGAGATGAGCTCCAACGAGATTCTAACTTTAAGAATAAACAAATCACAATAGATTCATATTTTACTAAATTGTCTTAGGTATGTATGCATAAGATTTATAATTATTAATTTATCATATTATTGGGACCATATATTTACAGATTTCAAAAAAATTATTATCTTATTATCTTATCGAATTGTGTTAAATTTTACACTGGCCCGACTCGGGACCGGAGAAATTTATTAATTTATAGTGATTATTAATTTATCGAGTATTAATTTATAGAAGTTTTACTGTAGTCTTATTAGAACTTGTAGGAAAAGAACAACGGGTCTGTTTTGCGCGGATACAAATTTCACACGCTTTATTGGACAAAGCACTACTAGATAAATCTGAAATAGATAGTAAATCTAAAACACTAGGCGAGGGATGTCCTAAGCGATGATGTCATACATCTCTTGAAACTCGATATGTGTGATGCAAAGCTCCCGTGAATTCCAACCCTCAAAGAAAATAAAGTCCATATTGCTGCTCAGCCACTCCAATCAGCATCTTGGTAATGCAGTCCTGGATCAAACAAATCTGATAAGTGATTTGGAACAGACAAGCGCGATGGCGCGTAAACTGAGAAACAGAGACCAAGTGACACTGTAATCCGTCAACAAACAACACATCCTCAAGTGTAAGAGTGGAACTTAAAGCAACATTCCTTTGCTGTGTAGTAAGCGTTATTCTGCCGTCATGTAATTTCACAGGTAAAGGGATAACCTCTCGAATATCAGAGAGAAAGTGAATTGATCATGTCATGTGATTTGTAGCACCAAAATCAATAATCCAAGAGCCTAAGAAAAACATACCACTTAAAGAGGTAGAGGCAGGCTGTTTTCGTTCGTTTAAGAGCGTGACAAGAGTGTGCCACTGCTCATCGTTAAGTCCGCTGAGTCCCATCTGATCCGAAGCTGTAACAGCGTGAGAAACTGGCAATGGCGACTTCAAAAGTTGAGTCGCGTGAGCCCGAACAGGCGCAACGGTCGGCGAAGAAGATCCTTGACTGGGATTTAGTCTGCCTCGCGGTCGTTCCCCACCAATCAGGATAGCCAAGAGTTCTTAAGCAATTGGCAGCAAGGTGAGCTTTGCGACCACAGCTGCTACAGAGCAGCTTCATTCTTTCTTCGCGCGAGAGGGAAAGTGCACAGAGGAAGGTGACCCAGAATTGAAACCGCCGCGAACAGCATGTGCCGCGATTTCGGGTTTGTCTTCAATGACCCGAGATGTATGTTTTGAGTCTTCATTCTGTAGAAGAGCACATTAAGCTTCATCCAATAAAGGTAACGGAGTGCGCGAGAGAAGGTTTGATTTGACAACCCCGTAAAGTGATTCATCCAATCCTTTAAGAAATTCATGAAGGCGGTCTTCCTCTCTTTTACGCTCCACATCAACTCCAATTGGACAACCGCAATTTTTAGATTTGCGATATTCAGATAACGCAGTCCAAAGTTGCATTAATTTCCCGTATTAAGCTTCGATAGACAGGCCATGTTGCCTGCAAGTAGCAAGTTCAGCTTTAATGCGTTGAACACGTTGTCCATTGTTCATGCTGTAACACCGTCAAATATGATCCCAATAGATGCTGGCGATTTCCATATTGGTGAGGTTGGAGCAAACAGTATCAGTAATTGTCGATTTAATCCAAGACAAGACTAAAGCGTTGTTGGTCCACCAGTCTTCCAAGTCAGCAGAATCATGAGCTGGTTGCGGAATTGAACCATCAACAAAACCAAACTTTTTCCTTGCCTTGAGCGACATACGCAAATTTCCGGACCATTCGTTATAGTTTGGTCCTTTGAGAAGTGGTTGAGAAATCACTGACCCTTGATTATCACTGGACGAGAGATCGTACAGTGAAATCGTTCGTCGTTGAACTTCAACGTGAGGCAGTGAACCCATCGTCAACTTTGCAGCCGAGGCCGAGACATCATCGTCAACAACGCCGTCTTTGCTTGCCATTGAATCGAATTAGGAAGCAAAGAACAAACGGAGTTGTAGAGAAAAAGGAGAAGATCAATATGAAGGGGAGTAAGAATCGAAAAATTGAACAAATTTTTGTGAATTAGAGCTCTGATACCATATTAAGAAACCTAAGATTGGTATGAAAGTTTCTTATTTTATGTTCAGATCAAACGATCAATATATATATGCAAGGATATGACCTAGGTTTCCACATAAATAGAAAGATTACAATCTAATAGATATATACGAATATATGTAAAGATATACACAAATATACGGAAACGGATATATGGAATATATCCTTAATATGATCAATCGACAAATCTTTTAAGTTTCTTAAATGACAATTCGCTACGTCCGTGATGGGGCATAGAGATCCACAGACCGAGAACGGACATAGTAGAACCACATATAATAACAGTTTGGGTCGTTATACTATTTCTCTCCTCTCCTTGACCTTCTCACTCTTCTAGAGTTCTTGGAGTATACCTTCTACTTTTATTTTTCTACACTACTATGCATGATCTGAATCCTAAGAGGGTGATATATGTAAGAGATAAATTTTCATTTTTTGAATCGATTAAATATAATTTTTTTAACTTGGTGCGTAAGAGCATCTCCATTGCCGGAGTTGGGTAGGGAAGTTCTTAGATATTTTTTTATTATTTTTTTTTTCCGAAACTTTCTAAAAAAAAGCAAAAAAAAAACAAAAAAAAAATTGACCAATCTCGGCTCGCCACGTCACGTGAACAGTGACGTGCCGGGTCCTTAAACAAGGATTTTTTGAACTCGCTTCTTCACTGTGCTGAATTTTTTATTATTTCTCTCCTTGGAATTCGCGCTAAGGACCGGCAATGGAGATGCTCTAAGGTAGATTAGGCGCCACCCCGAGCACCGACATGCCAATCCACTTGTGTTAGTCCTAAAAAAAAAAAAAGTGAGGAAATACAAATTCGATCCAAATATATAGAAATTCAGAGTATCTTTATGACTCTTATCTATAGTGATTATGTCCAAATTGGCTTTGGTTTGAAGCTAGTAGACTAGTAGTAGTATGTATTCATAAACCTTTTCTAATCATACATATAGATAACACCTAAACTCTTCACATTATCAATAATTGAGATGGCGACACAACTCAACTTATCCATTTACACTGCCGACACAAAACATCCATATACCATATTCAGTCATTAATGCTTATTGTTCTCTTTTATTTTATTTATTTATATATGTATATTCTCAAATTGTTTTGCTATCCCCTAATTAATCAACCAAAAAGGAACCAAACAATGTCCTCTCTTTTACTCGAGAGGATTACTTAGCTTGGATATTCTCGAATTTATAAAATCGTGACAGTAACAAAAGGAAACAAAGTGTGCGTTGACAGAAACAGATAAAAAGTGTGCCTAATCAGTAATCACAATGGCTGCCACATGCACAAATCATTCTTTTAAAAGATAATAACTATAATAGTTTTCAAATGTATGGTATTTACTAGAATAACTCTGTGACATCTTCTTCTAACTAAATTAACTTTACAAAATTGGTAAAAAACATTCATATATTTATTTTCGTTTTAATCACTAAAATGTTATTTTGATTTTTTTTTTACAAAACATTAATTAAAATAATAAAAAGAAATAAAAAAATTAAAATTTTTTTTTATCTTCCAATCACGACCTCTCTCTTCTTCTTCTTCTTCTTCTTCTCTCAATCACGACTCCGGCAAGAGATACGGCGACTCCGGCGAGCCCTCTCGTCTTCTCGACTCCGGCGAGCCCTCTCGTCTTCTCGACTCCGACGAGCCTTCTCATCTTCTCGACGACTCCGACGGCTCAAAACCTCTCGATTTATTCTTAACCCCTCGTCTTCTCGTCTTCTCTGGCGAGATATACTCCGACTCCGGCGTTCCAACCTCTCGGCCATTGATTCCGGCGACAAGTAGGTAAGGGACTTTTCTTTTTCTCATGAGTTTTTTCATCTTCTTCGGCGAGTTCCTTCCGAGGGCGACGAGATCCGGCGTCGTTTGGTCGTTCTTGAGGCGACGTACGGAGGGGCAACGCGAGTTGCCGGTGAAAGGAGAGAAAACCCTCGTTTTTTTGTTGATATGCGGCTTCATGAGGTATGCCCACCACTTGTTCGACGAAATTCCGCTAATAATGGTAGACTTGTTTAATACGTAGTGGTAGACTTGTTTAAAATGTTATGGTATACTTGTTTAATCTGTTCTAGTAGACTTGTTTAATCCATTATGGTAGACTTGTTTAATCCATTATGGTAGACTTGTTTAATCTGTTATGGTAGACTTGTTTAATCCGTTATGGTAGACTTGTTTAATCCAAATCCATCACCGACGTTAGTCCATAGTCGCCGCCGCCGGCCAACTCTTCAACCAGATCTGCTCCGCCGCCGCCTTCCACCAGATCTGCTCCACCGCCATTCCATCAGATCTGCTGATATGCTGCTTCATGAGGTATGTCCACCACTTATTCGACGAAATTCCGCTAATAATGGTAGACTTGTTTAAAACGTTATGGTAGACTTGTTTAAAACGTTATGGTAGACTTGTTTAAAACGTTATGGTAGACTTGTTTAAAACGTTCTGGTATACTTGTTTAAAACGTTCTGGTAGACTTGTTTAAAACGTTCTGGTAGACTTGTTTAATCTGTTATGGTAGACTTGTTTAATCCGTTATGGCATGACGAAATAGTTATTTTCAATTGTTGGTGTTAAATTGACGGTATCTCCGACAGGTTCTTGGGCTTCACGATGGCGACCGAGTCTCCAGCAACATTTCCGTCTTTGATTCAACGTATTCTTCTACAAGTAAAATTAATAGGATTTATGGATTTGGTAGATTTGTTTTTGAAATGATGGTAGATTTGTTTTTGAATTTGTACAAATGATAATTGAATTATAAATGATGGTATATTTGTTTTTGAATTGGTGATTGTAAGACAGTCCATGATGATTTTCAAAGGTGCTTGACGAAATCAGTCACTTTATTTAGTTTAATATTTTCTTAGTATGTATAACCAAAATTAGTGATATTTAAAACAAAAACACATGAACCACATATAATTAGAACATAAAAATTCTATGTGGTGTTTATTATCATAATACTTGAAAGTCAAACATACTATTTTCATACATAATATTAGCAATACCAATAGTTTGAAAGAAACGTAAACAATACATCACCAAAACACACGAAGTTTAGCAAAACGTAAACAAGTATTCATGTAACCTTAACCAAAAACACAATAAGTGTAGCAAAACCAAACACATAATCATGAAGTATACATCACCAAACACAAAAACATAACCAAAGTTGATCACTTCTTAATGTCTAGTTACACGTTATTCCATATTATATATAGGGAAAATTCCATAAAAATACCCAACTTTATTCCGATAAGCTTTTTATTACCCGAACTATTTTTGTACCCAGTAAAGTACCCGAACTATTTTTTTTGCCCATTTTAAATCTCCAACTGTGAACCGTGTGTTCATTTTACAATATCTCATTCACATATGTATACGGAACTATACACGGTTTGAAACAGTGTTTATATTTAATAATAAAATATTAATAAATAGATAAAATATTACATTAAATTTCCAAAAAATTCAAAAAAATCTCGAAAAAATGAAAAAAATCCGAAAAAATCTTAAGTTAAGAAACAAAAATCTTAAATTTTACATAAAATATATTATATTTTAAATTTTGAATTTTTGAAAAAAACATTCTAAAAACTCAAAAATACAAAAATCCAAACAAATTCTCAAAAATTTCTAAAAACTCAAAAAATACATGAATAACACAACACGGTTAAAAGAAAATTAAAAATCCATGAACACAAATTTCTTAAGTGTTTTATGGTTTTGATACAATTATTGGGCTTCGTTAGTTTCTACAAATAAATATTATTGGTTATTATTATTTTTGGTTGATCATATGTTTTACATTGTTGTTATATTTGTGTTCGGATTATTATCGATAACAAATTTAATAATCTAATTAATATGATTATTTGATAAAATCTCTTGTGCGGACTAAATACCTAGTATATATATATATATAGAAAAGGTTAGATTCTCCTCTTTGGTGTTGTGTGATATTTGTTTTTTTAACCGTGATGTGTTATTATGGATTTTTGAAATTTTATAAAATTTGTTTGAATTTTTGTATTTTTTGAGTTTTTAGAAATTTTTAGTTCAAAAATTCAAAAGCTAAAATATAATATTTAAAATTTAAAATTATTTTTCCTTAACTTTAGATTTTTTGGAATTTTTTTCGATTTTTTCGGAATTTGTTTTCAATTTTTGGGGATTTTTTATTTTTTTTGTAAATTTAATGTAATTTTTTTATTAATATTTGAATAAGTCTACCGTCAATAAAAATGATCAATGTCAGATAAATCTACCAACTTATGATAAATCTACCGTTTTATAAATAAATATACCGACCTTTAATAAATCCGTCAAATCTATTGTCACTAAAAATAAATCTACCGTTTTAAGAATAAGTATACCACGACAATATTAGTCTACCATCATTACAATAAATCTACCGTCACCAAAAAATGAACATCCGATGATAAATCTGCCGCCATTACAAAGAAATCTACCGCGGAGGAGATAAATTTACCATCAAAGGAAATAAATCTACCAATTTGGTCAAATGTCTACCAAAAAGTCAATCGATCGCTCGTTAAATCTACCAATCCTTAACAAATCTACCGTCATTAAAAATAAATCTACAAAAAAAAAGTCTACCGCCCAAAAACATATCTACCACGTCGTAAAAATATGTCTACCGAAATAAGTCTACCGACCCAAAACAAATCTACTGGCCCAAAATAAGTCTACCGGGCGAAAAATAAGTCTATCGGCCTAAAAATAAGTATACCAACAATAATTAAATCTACCGTCAAAGAACGGTAGACTTGTTTATCTGAGCGCGCTGACGTGGATTAAAAATAGTAATGACAATATCATAATTACGTTTTTGTTAACAAATGCCAAAAGGACAAAATCGGTACCCAAAGTTATTCTAGTAATTTAGAAAGATTTGCATTGTTCTAGTAACTACAGCATTTTTGAAAATTAGTTTAGTAATCCTTTTTTTTTTAAAGGAAAGCTTTTGAGAATTATTGCTTTTAAATCATATTTTCAACAAACAAAAACTTAAATGTGATATACAACTATTTATTTTTCTAATCTAAAAATGCTAATAAACAATATTATGATATAATTATTAAAAGGAAAATGAAAAAACTCTGATATTAAAAATCTTATTAGAACCAGGTTGATTAATTGTATTTTTTTTAAATGTCCCTAACTCAAAACATTTAAAAACTGTCATTCAACAGTATAAACGCTCATGGCTCTCTCCTCTCTCATCTCTCATCTCTCATCTCTCATCTCTCAAGGTGATTGACTGTAATCGATTTCGACGGAGAGAGAGAGATATTTGTCCCCTTACTTATGATGATTCTCTTCTTTTTTTATTCTCTTTTGATCTTTTTCTTTTTCATACTAGTGATAGAAAGATAAAGTCGTAGATATGGTCATGATTTTCTTCATCCTCTCTTTACGAGGACAATGATTTCCGATCTTGATGCCGGTGTGAAGCAATTTTACGACGGTTTCATTCAGGCATCTTCCATCTCCGTGGTGGAAAAGGTTCACTGCGATGTAACTTTGGCAAGATATTGCCAATTTTCTATTGCACTCGTAGCGGTTTTTCCTTGCAAATAGTGTCTTGATCGACGAATTTGGGATCCCAAAAAATTAGATTCGAGGAAGTTACATGACGAGATGATGGTGACCGGTTACTTCTGGCCATTGGAATACCATGTTGATGGCTCAGAGGTTAGAGGTAGAAGATTGCTTTTAATGATGAAGATATGAATCTTTTCAAATCCATATTTCGATACAATATATTTGGTATCGAAATATGAAATATCCAGAATCATCATGGAAACCATCATGGAGAAGACACCGTTCTGGAGTCAAAACTGTATTTCTTTTGTTGTATGGTGATATTCGTAAAATCGTTGAAAATTGACAGTCCCAATTTTTATTTCTATCGATAGAATCAATACATTGGATTCTTTATCGAAAAACATCTATAGATCTAAATTGGGATATAGTCAATGTTATATAACAAAGGAAAATGGTGTTAAAATTGTTTGTGTTGCGACGAAGATTAAGGCCTCTTAAGAAAAAACATCTTCAAAATTTACTTTCTTTATGTTATTGTTATTCCATAATCTTAGTTATTTTAGTTATGTAATTGGTTGAAATTTTATTTTTGTATGTATTTTTATGTAATTTAGATTATATATGAATAAAGATAGATGTTAAAAAAAAAAAATCAAGACATTTATTTATTATTAAAGTACAATTAATAGGAATAACGGACAATTTTCTTTGTTAAAAAAAAACGGATTTTTTCTATTCCTTCTTTTTGGGGAGTTGCAGAACCACCACACACGCATAACAAGGAGGAGGAAAAAAAGTTGAATAAAGAAGAAGAAGAAGACGCCTCTGTTCTGGAATCAAGCAGGCTTCAGATTTAGCTGCTGGGGAGGTGGCGGAACAAAACCCTAATCCCAGTCTGCCCCGAATATGCCATTTTTGAGGTTACTTTTTATTCTCATCAGAAGAAACTACCAGAGTGGGTTTTCCGATTCAGTGATTGATTTGGCAAAATGGAAATTTTTGGGTTTTTGAATTGCAGGATAGTGAGACTTCTCCTACCTGGGATCAGGGTCTTGATTAGAAGATCGCTAATTTGGTTGCTGTAAATGCATATCCGTGAATATATTCCCTCTTGGATCTACCAGTTATTTGGTTGCATGGGGTGAGTGAGGATCTTTCCCCCAATTCTAAGTTTTTGGAATTGAAATTCTCAACAACATAAAATTAATGGATTTATATTTCTCTTTGTATGTGGTTGTGTTACCTGTATGACTGAGAAATTAAGGAAGAGGAATCTTACGAGAATGGAGTAAAACTTTTGAGAATTTGTGGCTATATTGTTTCCTTAAATTTGTAGGTTTGGTTGGCTACTATCTCCCTATTGCATCTGTGGATATATATGGGTTGTTGCTTGCATTTTAAGCAAAAAAAGTGGAATCAAAGCAACTCTCAAATTTTGGTTCTGCTCTCTTATCTCATGATTGAAATCGTTTGCTTTCTTTCGTTTTGTGAGCTTTTATTTATTTATTTCGGATTGCTATATTGCTTTTAATATCAATATTCCTGGTTGTGATCATCAATGAAACTTCACTTCATGATCTTTACAAGATAAATATGTGACTTGAATCACATATATACTTCTCTACTTTTATTCTTCTGTTCTTTTTCTAACAAAGCATGTGTTCCTTTTTTCGTCAGAGTTGTTTGTTCAATAAAAAACGATCTTTTTCTCTATCTGTCTCTGTGGAATCTATGGTTGTGGCTGCAAAGAGTCTTCCAAATCAAATTCCTTAGTTCTTGCATTTCTCTTACTTTTAAGAACAGGTCTCCACAAGTTTGCTGCAGTCCTAATCACAGTCTTCTCACTGGCATTTTTTGTTGTGGTTTTGCAACAGTACAGAGGTTGTTTTGGATGCTGCAATAAACCACCGCTTATAGTTGCAGTGGATGAGCCATCTAAAGGGTTGAGGATTCAAGGTCGTTTAGTGAAGAAGCCAAGCGTATCAGACGACTTCTGGAGCACAAGCACCTGCGAGATGGATAACAGCACAATGCAGTCACAGAGAAGCATGTCTTCTATCAGCTTCACCAACAACACTGCTACTTCTGCAAGTACAAGCAACCCCACAGAATTTGTAAACAACGGTGAGATGAGATTTCCACACATTGTTGTTTCCAGTGTTCTTTTCTCGCTATTTATTTGCCTGGCTTGTTTTTCTTAGAAGTTAAAGACCATTCAAAGCTTTAATATGGTCTGATTTATTCAACTTTGAAACTACCTACTTATGGTATTAGCTTACGTTATCGTTATATTTTTTTTTCTCAATCAGCGGATGATCCCTAGTTCATGATTGACTATGGAGAAGTGCATTTGGAGGCACATTTTTCTAGAATTTAATATTTGTTGTTTTAACATGAAAACTTTCGTCTCATGATGCGTTGATGGTGGCTGTTACTGAATTTTCTCTATCAAACCTACCACCAATTTAACCTGGCCTTTGTGCATAATAAGCTTCCACACAGAAATGTTATTCTCTATGCAGCAAAATTAAATATGTTTTCCTCCACTTCTCTTGTGCATTGCTGTGTTTTTGCCTGCATCTTGACACTTGACACATTATTTCTTCGACTTTCGGATTGGTTATTACCTCATGGTTCTCTGCTCTGTTTATTCTCATTCTTGTTCTTCAGTGCTGTCATTTCCCTAAAGAAAATTTGTGTCTGTTCTTTCTTCCTGGCTAGGATTGAACCTCTGGAACCAAACTAGACAACAGTGGCTTGCAAATGGAACTTCTCAAACAAAGGCCAAACTTCGAGAACCTACAATAAGGTTGGTGAAAGTTAGCTTTCTTGTCCTCTTCTGCATCTGCATTAATCCTCGATATGTGTAGTTCTTCACTTAATTCTACCAATAGCAAGAATCAAATACTGAAAAGAATTTGGTTCGGATATTCACTAATGTGCATTCACAGATAAAACAAAAATTATAAGTTTGCGATAGTTTAGATTGTCATTCTTCTTTTTAAAATCAATTGCTATTTACAAACTTATTCACGTCCCATATCATGCATTTATATTTATATACATTTTCTTGCTTAAGAAATATGCATAAATAAGATTCCAGTTATTTCATGAATTCAGTTGTTAGTTATATCAGTGCTTCCATCAATAGCTACATTCTTATCCACCGAACATTGTAGTTGAACTTCTTAACTGGAGGATAGTAGGAATATATTCTTAATCTAAAGGGCCGGGGATTGATGAGTAAAAGAAAATCAATTGCGTGACGCCATTCATGTAGCATTGTTCTTCAAATTTGCTTCCATCAATAAACATGCATCAGCAAGTCATCGAAAGATTGGCAAGAGCTGGCGTTCCAAAGGCTGGTACAAGAACGGTGTCTTGTGATTGATTCTTCTCTTTAGTCCCTAAGGCTCATTTTAGGTTATAGAAGAAGATGATGTTCTTCCAGTTTTGAAGTCAGAAAGTTTATGGATAAATTCTTAGCCATCAGATTTCTTGTCAATTCGAATAATTCTTCAAACTTCCTGAGTTAATAATGTCGTTTTCTGCAGCTGGAATGCAACATATGAGAGCTTGTTGGGTATGAACAAGCGGTTCTCTCGTCCAATACCTCTCCCTGTAAGCATTTTATTTCTGCAAATTTCTAGATTCTATAAATGTGATTTAGGGTTTGTTGAAGATGTAATGATTATTGGGGCAGGAAATGGTGGATTTTCTGGTGGATGTGTGGGAGCAAGAGGGCTTGTATGATTGATTTGCAACTCTTGTAACTTAATTTCCTCCTTTTTATTTTATGTGTGTAATCAAAAGGAAAAAAAATTCCGGAACTTGGATTGTTTTTAGTCTTGGCTTCCTGAAAGTGAACTCTCATGGAACTAAAATATTTCACGTTCAAAGAAAATACCAATTTAGATTCTTTTTTTGGGTCTTTCTGCTAAATACTCGATTTTGGTTATCCTCAGAATTGTATTATTATGAATTTATGGCCAAGTGGTTCCACTATTTTCTAAGCAGGTCAATGATAAATATTTTGATAGATTTTGCGTGATGGGCATTATTACCTTTTTTTTTTATTATAGGTATCCAAGTTCCGGAATTTTTTTCAAAACATTGAAATACCACTATTTTTATCTTTGGTATTTGAATGTTTTGATAAAGATAAAATCTGAATTATGGCCTTTTGGGTGTTATGTACCTATAAATGATTAATGGTTTGCTAAATCTAACCCATTTGTTCAGACAAATCCGACCAAAATCAATTATTGGCGAGAAAGTAAATTCCTTTTCAAATTGTAGATGTCTGAGTCTGACTATTGTCAAAATGACGTTTTCCATGTCTTCTACGTCATTCTTAGCTTCATCCTTGGTTTTCCTCGCTTGGATATAATAACTCGTAAACATTAAACGTACGCATGTACAGGTGTATGCTTCTTTTATTATTATTATGATTATTGATTGGCAAAAACTCACTGATACATTCTCTTCTTCGGAATGATCACATAACAAAAATCAAGTGCGATTAATGAGAAAGAAAATAATAAAAAAAACGAAAATAGTACACAATTAATCATGCACAAGGTAATTTTTCTGAAACTTGAACATTCATTTGCCATATAACGAGGTGCAACAAATGAGTCAATTGGATCAAAGATATTTCCTATAACAAGTTCAAGATGTGGTTAAAAAAGTGTGCGACATGTCGACTTATGCATACTATGTGCTATAAATTGAAACAAATCTTTGTCTATTGTAGATAGAAACCGAAGATTGTATTGGATGAGTATTTTTAAATGTTCCATCAATTATTTGCTCTACTAATACCATGAATTGTCTTTGTCGCTCTTCTAACACGAATTAATTTTTGTGTATAATATACTCCATTCGTTTCTAATTGATAGATTCTTATAGAATTTTTTTTTAAAAAATAGTTAATACTTAGTTATAAATACATCATTTTGCTACTAAACAAATACTTATCTAACAGTTGGTTTTATTTTTTAAACAAACAATAATTCATGTCGTCACAATCGTGCTATTTTCCTTTCAATCCAAAGATCTATAAAAATTCAAAGAACTCAACCGTCCTATGCTTTGTCAACAATTTTTATCAAACCAAAAAATGGTTTGTCTACAATGCATGTATTCGAACAATTTCCCCTCCTTCAATGTATTCAAATTTGTTGTCAACCTTAACCATCTCTTTCGTTGCTTTAAAAAACAATAATATTGTTTACTTTTTCTTCTTTTACCAACATTTTCTTTTATTTTGTTGTCATAACTTGTTAATGATGATGCAACTAGCGATGATATGCATATACATGAACAGCACATAACAAACAACTCAATTAACTAATTGTTTAACTGTGAGTCTGTGACTATGTTGTCATTAGTATACATGACATGGAGATTTGTTGGGTTTTCTCTTAATGAAAAAACTAGTTGGGATGAAATTTTCAGATTAGAGTTGGGAGAATATCGATATTTGCGACTATGGTGATTAAGGGATTTTAAGTTGTGTATAATTTTTAATTGGTTGGGAAATCAAATGGTGATTTTTTTTTTTTTTTTTTTAGTTGAGCTGAAATTAGCATAAGTGAACTTGGCTTTTGTATTTAGAACTGAAATCAAACCGTGGAAATTTCGGTGACCGAAATTTTGGTACTTTTAGATGTTAAATATCAAAGATGTAGGTTCAAATGGTTGTCATGGGAGGAATATATAAAAATTGTGACAGTGGAAAAATAATTAGTGGAATATGGAAGTTAGAAGAAATTTTTGATTCCACTTGTTCTTCTCTAATTTAGTAGAAGAACATGTTCTTTTTAAATTTGTTCTATTTTTCATTTTCTTCCGGCAGAATGAGTGGAATTTATTTTTAACCACTTTTATTGCAAATGATAATATTTTAGAAAAATATAGAGTAACACATTATTTCTTCCAATTTTGTTCCTATAAAATAACAACCATTTACATCCGTAATTTGTGGCCTCCAACAAAGCGTTGTTATGAACTATAATGAACATCTTCGTTAGGGAATATAAGGTTTTTGAGATGGACTGTGCAGAATCGGTTATAGTGTTTCTTAATTTTACAAATATCATATCTAATAACATTTTCATGCAAAATTTGTAATCAATTATTAAATAACAATAAATTATGTATGGAAATATACTTCTAGTAAAATTTATGAATGAATAAACCCCATAAAAGAATATATAATATCAGTGCCGTGCTTAGCTTTTGAGGGGCTTAAGGCGAAAATCGAAAATATGGCTTCTTATTTAGTTGAACATTTTTTTATAAAATCTATTATATAATGGGAGAGTTTTCTCTTCTCTTAAGTTGTCCACATCAGCAAAACCATAAATTTCAATATTAAAACATATTTAAAATATTTATTTAATACATGTCTATTTATATTTATTTCATACAAATTACAAAAATACAAACAAACTTGGTGTAATAAATAAAGAAAAACCTGACAATTCGATTTTAAGAATTAAAGAAAATTATAATACTAACTGGATACAAAAATAATAAAAACTTTTATTGAAAAAGATATATTGTTAGATTTTCTAACCAAAATTTGAATTCAAGATCGATCATATAAAATATTAGAATGTGTTTATGAAATTAAGAATGTAAAATAGATTTTACTTCACATAGTGATTTTTTTTTAAAAATTTTGGTCCAAGAATATATAATTTCTTATAATGAAATTTATATCATTTGAGAGTCACAAAAATACTATAAATTTTTGGTGAAGATAAATTTAACAATTAATTTTACAAAGTCCATAACAGGTAAAATAGGACACATATAAGAACAAATAAATAAAATTATGGATAACCGATAGTAGAGAAAATACAAAAAGTAGATTTAAAAAAAAAATTATAAATAATAGAACCGATAGAAAATGAGTGTTAGGAGATCAGAAATTCAAAAGAAAATCAAAGATAATTAAGTTTTTTCAGAAATCTCTTTACAATTGTTTTCTAGAAAATGAGAAATAAGGTCAATAATATCTTTCTTATTTTGGCTTACATATACAATAGATGGAAGTCAAGTATTTAACATAAATTTCATTGGAACCATTAGGCTTAGGAGCCATACAAGAAAAGCTTGATATTTTTTACATGACTTGAAATTTTAAAGTGTTATGATATTGTATGTTTTTAAAAATAAAAAAATATAAATTTCAAAACTAAAATAGTAAAAAAAAACAAACAATGTTTGAGAATGTTCAAACACTACCACAACAAAATAAACATGTAAAGAGTGATACAAATTACTTTGTACCATATTGCAAGTGGAAATACGATTTCACACTATACTTCAAAAGAAATACATGCTTGATAAATCTTTCTTCGTATCAAATTCTAAATGTTTAATGGATTTGAACAACCGAAATATTTAAAATATGCTAAGTTTTTGGAAGAAAAAGTCGTATCAAATAAAATACTTAAGCATATGTTTTTCTTGATGTTTGTGAATAAAAAGTTGTATCTTTTAGAGAACATGCTTAACATAACATAGTTTTGGGAAGAAAAAATCGTAAAAAAACCAAATACTTAAAATGAAATTTAACAAATAACAAATCAAAATTTCATATAGTTCAAATCCCGCGCAACGCGCGGATCACTTATCTAGTTTACAATGAAGAAGTTTTAAACGTTTATAAAAATATATCTAGTAGTGTTATCATAAAAACTAAATCTAAAAAAATTTCAGTTCGGATACAAACTATAAAATTTAATAGATCAAAAGTAAAATAATAAATTTTCAATATTAAAACATTCTTTAAGATTATGTAAATATCTTATAACATCTGCGTTGATTTAAATCTATTTAATCAAATTGTAAAGTTATAAATGTTTTAAGAAAAAATCATATAAAAATCAAAAATCCAATGAATTAAAAATATATACAAAAACAAGAACACAAAAAGTAAAGAAAAATAATCAACAGAAAAAACAAAAACTTAAGATGATTAGTGAAGATTTAAAATCCGAAAGCCAAAATATACAGGACGGACATGGCAGAGCCCAAATCTAAACCCAACTATATTTACAGAAAGTAATTAGTTGGACTCGGAAACTAAGAACAAGTCGTACAGATTTTTTAGGCTTAATCAAGCCAACTAAAATCTGAAACTAAGATTCAAAATTTTGATATATTTTAGAGGGCCTGAGGCAGCTGCTTTTTTGTTTACATGGTGAGCACGGCTCTGTATAATATATAATTTTTTCATAAAGAATATCATTATTTACGTATTTATTTTTTCAAATGATTCACAAATCGAAACCAAGAACTTTTTTTTATAGATTTCTCAAATATAAGATTAGCATGGGTTTGGACTATGTTATCCCCATCATTAAAAAAACATGTTACGAGATATCCAACAGTTGAGATTATTTTTCAAATAAACAATAACTAATGTTGTTACAGTCATGTATTTTTTTTTATGATTCCACCAAGTAGAATAATATATACAAAAAAAAAATTCAACGAAGTCGACCTCTCAATGTTTTTTTTGTCAACTATGCATGTATTCGACATTTCTTTGCCATTCCTTCAATGTATTCAGCCTTTTTTGTCAACCTTTAGCTCTCAACTTGAATGCATTCAAAACTTTATGAAATAAAATCATTTGCTTTTTCTTTCTGCTTTTAAATTGTATTATAAATAATGTCGTTGTTGTCAGAAAAATTAAAATAATAATGATTACAAATACAATTGGGTTGGGTGGGGTCTGGGAACAAAGAAGGTGAAGAAGAAATCCGACTTTCTCGCGTGTATACATTGAACTTTGGTTTTTATTCCCTACATTAACGCGCACCGTAAGTCTCCATCATCTTCCTCATCCTTAAAGACGTTTCACAATTTTTTTTGCTTCTGTCATCTCTCATAATTTTATCTTTCTTCTGTAAATCTTCTTCTCCTTCTTTTTGCCCTATCTTCTAGGGTTCTTCGCGTTTCATGAATCTCAGTCTTCGTCCTCTATTCAACACCGTCTCTGCTCTGTTAGTTTTCGTCCTCTCACCTACCTTCCTGGAGTTTCTTCATACGGTGTTCGAATTATGCCTGGGATCTTCAGATTTAGTGGTATGCTCTTGAATCCTTTACTTGCTTAGCCGAATTTTAGTTTCGGAATGGTTTGATCATCATCGATATCTGATATTTCTCGGCTTGATTTAGAATCCCGATTTACTTTCCATTTTTTTCCTCATAGTACCGTGGATCCTTGGCTTAATTATGATTTCTAAGATTTGATAAGGAACTTCTGGGTAGGTTCTAGGGTTTGATACGCTTAGTCTCTCCCGGGTTCCATTTCGTGGATGTGCTCTGTACATTAGGTCGCTTTTAGTGTTCTCACGAATTCTGTTGCCTCTGCTTAGTGCGAATGATTCTTGACTTTGACTGTACCCCTCTTTGAGATTTCGATTGATAATAATGGATCTTTACTTGTTCGATTATAGCTGATGAAGATTTTTTCCCTGGGGGATCTATGCATCTATCGCCAGGGAGCTGTCCCGGCGTATATTTCCCAGCACGCAAGAGATTACGTACTGCTGCACCGTCAGTTTACATCGGTTTTGAGCAAAAACAAACTTCAATCGAAGTATTGCCTGATGAGTGTCTATTTGAGATCCTCAGACGCTTGTCTTCCGGCCAAGAAAGGAGTGCCTGCGCTTGTGTCTCCAAGCACTGGCTTAACCTTCTGAGTAGTATCAGTAGGAATGAAGTGAATGAGTCTGTTCAAGATGTGGAGGGTGAAGGATTTTTGTCAAGAAGTTTGGAAGGCAAGAAAGCCACAGATTTGAGGCTGTCAGCGATCTCAGTTGGGACATCTACGCGCGGCGGGTTGGGGAAGCTTCAAATCCGTGGGAGTGGTTTTGACAGCAAAGTGACAGACGTTGGCCTTGGATCAATTGCCCATGGTTGTCCATCTCTTAGGGTTCTGTCTCTGTGGAATCTGCCTGCAGTTCGTGATATGGGTCTGTCTGAGATCGCACGGTCATGCCCGATGATCGAGAAACTTGACCTTTCACGATGTCCAGGAATAACTGACAACGCTTTGGTTGCAATCGCTGAGAACTGCCTGAATCTGAGTGATTTGACAATTGACTCGTGTTCTGGTATTGGGAACGAGGGTTTAAGGGCTATTGCACGACGCTGTCCCAATCTGAGATCTATCTCTATCAGGAGCTGCCCACGCATTGGAGATCAAGGAGTTGCTTTCCTCTTGGCCCAAGCTGGTTCTTACTTGACAAAAGTGAAACTCCAGATGGTGAACATAACCGGTCTGTCTCTTGCCGTTCTTGGCCACTACGGAGCAGCAGTTACTGATCTTGTGCTTCATGGCCTTCAAGGTGTGAACGAGAAAGGCTTCTGGGTCATGGGAAATGCAAAAGGGATGAAGAAACTGAAGTCTCTCTCAGTAATGTCGTGCCGAGGCATGACGGATGTTGGGCTCGAAGCTGTTGGTAATGGTTGCCCTGATCTGAAGCATGTCTCTCTGAACAAATGCTTGCTTGTTTCTGGCAAAGGACTTGTCGCTTTGGCCAAATCTGCATTGTCGCTGGAAAGTTTGAAACTTGAGGAATGCCACAGGATCAATCAGTTTGGTTTTTTGGGTTTTCTCATGAACTGCGGTTCAAAGTTGAAGGCTTTCTCTTTGGCAAACTGTATGGGCATCCAGGACTTCAACCCAGAATCACCTCTGCAGTTAACCAATTGCAGCTCTATACGGTCTCTGTCAATCCGTTGCTGCCCTGGGTTTGGGGATGCAAGTCTCGCTTTCTTGGGGAAGTTCTGTCATCAGCTTCAGGATGTTGAACTCTCTGGATTGAATGGAGTAACGGATGCAGGTGTGCTCGAGTTGCTTCAGAACAACAATGTTGGTCTAGTGAAGGTGAATCTGAGCGGATGTATCAATGTTTCAGACAACACAGTCTCTGCAATATCCATGTGCCACGGACGCTTTATGGAGTCTCTTAACCTTGATGGCTGCAAGAACATCACTGATGCAAGCCTTGTTGCAGTGGCCAAGAACTGCTACTCCGTTAATGACCTTGACATCTCAAATACTTTGGTCTCAGATCACGGGATCAAGGCTTTGGCATCTTCTCCCAACCACCTGAATGTTCAGGTGCTTTCTGTTGGCGGCTGCTCAGCGATTACAGACAAAAGCAAGGCATGCATACAAAAACTCGGCCGCACGCTTTTGGGGTTAAATATCCAACGATGTGGTAGAATCAGCAGCAGCACTGTGGATAACCTTCTGGAACATCTATGGAGGTGCGATATACTTTACTAAATCCCCCAAAAAAAAATTACCACTTTTTCTGCAAATCCTTAGTATCAGTCAAGCCTTTTTCTAGGTTTTGGTCGCTAAACCCATAGATTTCACGTAGAACTCAGTTTCTTTCCCAGGACGCAGTAGCTGTTTTTTTCAAATTTTTGGCAGATTCCTTCTAAACAAAGGAGCCTGTTTCTACAACTGTTGTGTTCTTGGGAATCCTGTGAGTGCGTTCTGGTAATCTAGTTAGGGTTTGGTCTTGACCGTCTTTTTGGAGTTGTTGTCTCTCTCTACGTCTTCGTCATGTTCAGTCAAGTTCTTGTGGGAGTCCTTGTTCTCTGGTTTAGGTTGGTGATAGTGCCTTTATCTTCCCCCTGTTGAGCTTTTGGCAATGGCGGTGTAACTTCTTAGTCGCCATTACAGCTCTTCGGAGTTGTTTTTTTTGGTTTGTGTTTCTCCCAAAAGCTCTGTTTTTTTTTCCACTTTTTTTTGTTTTGTTTAAGGCACTGTCTGTACTTCTGATCATTGTATAAGCTTCCCTGAACATACTATCCTTTATAATAGAACATGATCCTTGGGTCATTTTGTTGTGATTACAAAATGAATTGTGTCCTGCGACCAAAAGTCTTACAAATAGAAAACAAAAATGGAAAAAGAATATAAAAAATCAATCGTCTCTCCAAGTATCCCTCAAAGAGTAATAGCCTCTGTCATTGGCAAACCCAAAAAGCTCTTTTAATCCAAAAGCAAAGCAGCAACCTCGGACAGTGGATAGACAAGACCTGTTCTCCCCTGGAGAAGCTTCCAAGTCATCATCTCTGTACCTCACGAAGCTTCCTTTCTCGAGATCATCCCAAGAGTCGTGATCAATCTCCTCTATTCTATTCACTTCCTCATCTCCGTTCTGTGGCCCTACCCTCTCTCTGTAATTTTGATTTAGTTAGAGTAAAAAAGCCGTGGATTCGATTGTCACAATCCGGATAAAACTGTGTGGATCACGGATATCGCAAACGAATTAGGATATTAATTTGTTCCGTATCCACCTCTTGGATTGTAAAAAACATTATTCATGATCAAGAACAAGAACAAAACCATAGAAGAATAATAATACTTACGAAATCTTTTGTTTGGATTTCCTAGAATATCCCTTGCTCAATACTGCATTGCCCGACGCATGGTTTTTAAACCTTACCTGAAACACATATGTAACAACGTCTTGAGTTATGTTCGAATCTCACTCCTGCCTAAACCTCTTTTATCACTTATCACGAAAATGAGATGAAATTCGGCTACAAAACCTCATCACCATCCTTCATCCCATAACTTCCTATGCACTCCGTATCGGTGACTAACTTCTGACCCCCGAAACACAAGCAGAAATGCCCCCACACGTGTGACCTTCACCATTAAACACACTTGCTTGAAATTTGCATTTACCGTAATGGAAGAGAAAATTGTAATAAAAGTTCAAACATGTACCATGAGATCTTGGAGGGTCCCTTCTTGGGAACGTGGCTGAAGGCAGTCTCTATGGCAAGCTTCAGATCCCCAACGGTTGCCGAGCTCATTACGTAAACATCTTCACGAAGTAAATAAAATTAAAATTGAAGCTAACGAAACGAGTATTGATAAGTAGTTACCACAACGTAAGAGATAATATGATGATGAATTTACCGAAGGAAGAGCCATCTAGTTTGAGAACGGAGAGCCTAATGGGTTCGGTGGGAAGTTTATCGTAAGAAAATGTCCGGCGATGAAAGCTTCCCATTTTCTTAGAACAAGATCAATGAAAATCTAGAAACCCTAGGTAACGCGATATTAGCATCCCCTTTGATGGATCAGGGTTTCAAGGTTTGTTGCTAGGAAGAGATTCAAATGAATTTTAGGGTTTTTTAACCGGGATTCGAATCAAAGGATGAAGTTTGGTATATTCAAAGGAGTGTCTTTCGCTATTGTCTGATTCGTTTGGGGTTCGAATCAGACGACGAATTTTGGTCTTGTTGATGGAGGTTTTTACGCTTCCTTTGTTTTGTTTGTTATTGCCGAGATTCCTTGTTGAGGAAGTTAGGGTCAACCGCGTTTCTTGTGATTTCTTCTCTCTTTCAATCATTCTTTTACTAATTTTACCATTTCCTTTTTGCTAATTATATCGAATCTTGTAATTTTTAGTCTCCTTAATAAAATAAGCTTTTGAACTTGTAACAAAGTCCTTATTGGATTCTTTTTAAACATAAAACTGTACATCCATCCATAAATGTTTAACATAAGAAAAATCTTAAAATGAAAAAAAAAAAAAAAACTTAACCCAGTCAAGTCCTCTAAAGTCTCAGCTTAAATAATGAGTTTGAACTAATATTTCCCTACTCTCAACTTCATTTGAGAGCTTCGAGAAGATTTTCGAATACATCAATTTAAGATGACGTTTCGAGCTATGTTCATCAACGGACTGATCCCCGCCGGAGAGAATTTCCGGGCGAACAGAAATGGGTCCTTACTCGTACGGCTTCCGTCGCCGTACCTTGGCCGCGCACTTCTCAGCTTCCGTATAAGCCCGGCCCCAACTTCCGACGGTTTATATGTTCGGGGATGACCATGGTCACTGCCGCTCCAATCGACGTGCGTGAGCGTCGCGGATACACACCCCTGTGGGTCCCGCATGTGGAGGAGTGTAGGAAAGTAATGCTCCTCGGGGTAACACGTGTCTTTTCTTACGCAAGCCTTGTCGAACTTGGACCAAGTCTCCACGTCACTCACAACCATCCGCGCGTGGGCTCGTGTCAATGTCCAGAACTGTGAGCCTATTCGAAACTCCTCGGATGGCACCTCAGGGAGCATCGCGTAGGGTCCACGCGCCGCCCACCTGTCGTACCACCCCGGCTCGTTCTTGAGAATCTCGATGAAGCTCTTTGTGGAAGAGACAAGTGTCTCGTATGTGAAGTTGAAGGAGTGAAGTGGGATGCAAGAAGGGGAGAGAAGGATAAACATGTAATTTGACGGGTCGTCGAGAAGCGCGTGAGCGAGTAAACGACGCGCGGCTGAGATGAGTGTTGGGGTGTGCCGGTAAGCCGGTTTTGAGAAAGGTATGATCCGGTTATGAAACATGCCGAAGAAACCCGGTTTGTGTTTTTGAGTTGGGTCTACATGGACGTATACATTGTAGAGAGACTTGTGATCAGAGGTTTGGTTAAAGTAAAGCTCCCAAATCGGTGCAAATGGAAGTGACGTTGTTGTTAAGAACATGAAAGCGAGTTTTTTGTGCAATTTAGGTGGTGGGTTTGGATCGACTTTAGAAGCTTGACGAATGAGCAACTCATCGTGATCTAGTGGCTGAGATGTAGTTACTCGACGAGGTGTAAGGGTATTATTGGAATTTTGTATTACTAAGAAAGCCGGCTGAGTAATGGCAACAGTGATGGCTAGTCGGGGAGCCGTAAAAGTCATGATGATAGCTAAGGGCACGCAAACAAGTAGAATGAAATACAAGGCCAACATTTTATGTTAAAATGACTTTTTTTTTTACCATAACACAAAGTAATCGTCGCATAAGTTTAACTTTGAATAGTGAGTCAAAATCTTTTCGTTTATATAGAGCTACATTTTTTTTTTCTACGACACTTTCCTTTTTTCTGACAGAAAATAAAAAAGGAAAACGTAGATAGCATGGGCTTCACATTGTTATACTTTGTATGGTGAGAAGCTTTATTTGTTTTGATGTTTTTCATGGCCCATTTGGTTAACAAAACGTGATCCTTGGTTCCTGTTACATACTCTTTTACGATGCTTTAATCACATTTTATTTTCTTCTTACATATGCCTCGAACAGTGATCATTCAAACCTTATGTTTTTTTTCTTCTTCTTTTTTGTTTTAAAAGGCTTTCAATAAAAATGCATAAGTAAAATATTACATTGATATAACTTTAAAGTCATATAGTTTGAGAAGTTGTGTAAGAGGGAGAAGAAATCTACAATACAATAAAGTAGAATCTAAAAGAAGATAGACGATCCCACACCATACGTCTTTGTGATCGGATCTAATAAACGATCCCACACCATATGTCTGCTACCTTATCACTAATGGGCCGGGCTTTGTGAACATTTTAAGCCCAACAAACATATAGTGGACATGAGAAAATTTTATCAGTGGCCACCAACATTTTTCAGAATTCACTTCCGTCACCGGAAAGGGCGAAAGGCTGAGAAGCCACTTTTAAAAAAAAAAATTGATCTCTTCTGCTACCTTTTAATCTTAATCTGAATGCCACTGATAAAATGAATTTCCATTAATACCTTTAATGAATCGTATCAAAATAATTTCATTTAATTATAAAAAAAAAAAATTCTCAATTGATTTTCTTCTTCTTCCCAATCACGTGAAAAAGCTCAATCTCATCTCTCCGCCGTCGGCACTCGCCTCCACCTCCGCTTCCCTCCACCTCCTCCTCCTCTGCAATCGGTTTCTTGTTCTTAGCCCCTCTCTCCTCCGCCATTGTTGAAGCTTCAAAAGCTCGCTCATCTTCTTAGGTAGGGTTTCTTGTTTTTGGGGATTTCACAATTTAGGAATTGAATTGAAACCGATTGAATTTGCGAAAATAGTTTGTTTTGGTATGCACAATGGGTTGGTAACCATTGTAATTTTTGAATCGTAGTGATTTTTAGGTAGATTAGAATCTTGAGTTTACCAAATCTGCTAAGAGATACTTCATCTCTACAATGGTTCAACTGGTACAAATGGTTCAACTAAGAGATATAGGACCACTGGTACAAATGGTTCAACTAAGAGATATAAGACAACTGGTACACATGGTTCAACTAAGAGATATAGGACCACTGGTACAAATGGTTCAACTAAGAGATATAGGACAACTAGTACACATGGTTCAACTAAGAGATATAAGACCACTGGTACAAATGGTTCAACTAAGAGATATAGGATAACTGGTACAAATGGTTCAACTAAGAGATATATGACAACTGGTACAAATGGTTTAACTAAAAGATATATGACAACTGGTACACATGGTTCAACTAAGAGATATCTAAATGAGCATTTTGTATTCTATTTACATGAGAGAATGAGCATCAACATACATTTTGATTATGGCGGATACTATTCACATGACGGAGATGTGTATAACTGGATTGCAAGAAATTCCACGTACACTATATCGTTTAAGTCCTTATCTTTGGAGGATATAACTTATTCAGTCTTAGTAGAGAATATATACATGAAGATTGCGATAGATGAAACAACAACGAAGCTGAAATTGAGTTACATTTGTATATGTATATGTATTTATATTTTGCTTGTATTTATACGTATCTATTTGTATTTGTATCTATTTATATTTGTATTTGTATATGTATTCAAGAAATCATCCACTTAAGCACTCTATTTGTATCCTTACTATTTCCAGAGCGAGTGGAACAACAGAACAATTGAATTTGTGTGTTTGTATTTGTCTAAATTTTTATTTCTCGGATTTGTACTACCTGGTTCAACTAGGTACAACTAAGAACATATATGTATTTGTGAGTTTGTGGAAAAAGAAGAAAGTGAGAAAGATTAAAGTGGAAAAATTAGATAACGGGTATTTATAGAAAATGTGTTAAATTTTATTTTTATAATATTTAAATAAAAGTATTCAATGTTTTAAATCTCACGTGTGTGTGATATACATAAAGTTGTCCCTAAATGTACAGTTGTCCGTTCATATTCATAGTTGTACTTTGCCGATTTTTGCGTATTTGTAGTTGGACCTTACAATGAGATATTATGTTGTAGTTGGACACATGATTTCTCACTATTAATTATCATTTATGATGTTTTCATAATACAATTTGCACGAGAGCATAGTTTTCACCTCTTTCACATAAAACACTCCTTATAGTATAATGAATACTTTGTTAATGTTAACCACTTTATGATATAAAAAAGGCAAAATATATGATGTTGCACAACTTGTAATATGAAAACCTCATAAATAAAAATTAATAGTCGAAAATCATGTGTACAACTACAACATAATACTTTATACCAAGGTTCAACTACAAAAACGCTAAAATCGCAAAAATACAACTATTATGATATTTGTACAACTGGACATTTAGGGTACAATTATGTATAAAATCACATGTTATTTTGACTGCGCACATGTCCCCTTTTGTCGGCGCACATGTACATTTTTATTATTATTATTATTTTAAATTATTAATTATGTTTTTAATATATTATGCCATCTAATTATGTTAGAAGAATTTGTCTTGTTCTTATTGTTGGATTGTTTGATAACTCTTGTACTAAATATTTATTGATAATTCAATTTAGTACTCAATTGTACCAGTTCGACCGAATAACTGGATCTCAGTTGTACCTATAGTGCCAGTTGTACCCTAATATTGATCTCATTTGTACCAGTTGGACCGAATAAATGGATCTCAGTTGGACCGAATAATTGAAACAAGTCCAAATTTTAGAATTCCTCGGCTACAAACATTCAGAGAAACCACACAACAAATAATTACTAAGTCCAAAAACTAGAAATTCACAAAATTCCAACAACAACAAATCCAAGTACAGCGTAACATCTTGTTACTCTTTCATCGTTGTTCTTGGATCAGAGTACGCAGGGCTCTTTCAACATCTTCAAATGGTTGTCCAGCATACAACGTAAGCTGCCTCTTCCTCACGATAATCAGATTTGCTAACAAAACTCACTTCGTTATGAAGATCCTACAATAAAATAAAAATTCATATCTCACTGTCTTTTCTGATCATGAAGAGAAATCCAAGGTTTTAAGCAAAAACTATTCTCTTAAAATTTGAGTAAACACATGCTCAAATGTTTTCTTTAAAAAGTATCAAAGAAAGAAAACATCACGTAATGCCGCAATGAATAATCACATTTGAAAAGTAGACGGCAAGCTGAGAGATGTTACTACAACTCCAACGCCTTACAATACCAATAAAGGGACTAAGGACACAGTCATGCAACAACAACTGATCATGAATCTGTTTGCTAAGACAACTAACGAAGGAGATTTGTTTGACAAAATATGAAATACGTATTACCTCAAGTAAAAACCTTAACCAGAAACAAAACACAAATGATCACATTTCCTACAAACATCAAACAATTCACGGCAATTTGGTAAAGATACATATTATCAGAAAAGACTTGAGAAGAAGAATCAAAGACCTTTTTTTTAATTATCTCTCAAATGTAGAGAGGTAAAGTTATCCAAGCACCAGAGACATGTCCATTCTCACAGACATAAGCTCATCATCGTGAAACCCAAAAACTCTTCTCAAGCAAAACGACGAATGTAGATCCCAAGTCTCGTTGCACAAACAAAACGCGCATTTCAACCCGAAACCTTACTCCGATCACCGTCGTTTATTGTTCTCCACACTCGAGACCTTTTGAAATCCTTGAAAACGCCTCTGAACAACATGTAGTTTCATCTCTCTTCGACGTGGATGCATCCATGCCAATTGCAAATGTAGAGACAATCACCGCTAAACCTGCTCGAGAGGAGCTTGTTGCTTTGTTCTCGGCTGAGATTCCAACCGACGGAGGAGGAAAGGCGACGGAGGAGGAAAGGCGGCGGAGGAGGAAAGGCGATAGAGGAGGAACAGCGACGGTTCGACGACGAGAGATCGGGATCGGGATCGGCGGCAAGAAAAAAGAGGAAACGACAATTATCAGATTTTTATAAAATGAAAATGAATTTTGGGATTTAGGGTATCCGTAATTTTGAGACTGGGTTAACGGATTTCAGGTCGGATCAGCGGATACTTCAAGTTGGGTTGGTAATTATCGAATTTAAGGTTTTTTAGACTTTGACATCATTTTTTATTTAAAAGAAATGGTAAAACAAAATATAAAACATAAGGCTGGCATACGGGAACATTTTGTCTTAGAAATTGGCATACGAGCCATTGTTCCCACCGGAAACAAGCTTTCTCCCGTAAATCCTTCATAGATTTCCTGCGAGTACTCAAATTCAAAATCACAGTTCGTGCAAGAAGACTTGATAATATTCGGCAAGTTTCGAAGTTTATCGTTTGATTGATTAAATTAGGATTTCTGGTGGCGCATGGTACGGGTCGTTTCAATGGGTGAAGCAGATACGGAGTTTGATTCTACATGTTTAGGTGATTTTTTTCGAGTTGACACTGCTTCACTTTCTACTGTTTCGATTTGATTCGAGTACTTGTTTTGCCTTTTTGTTCAGTTTCATATGGAATTAAGATTTGGGAAAGAGATTTTAGGCGTTGGTATAATGTGTAACTTTTAAGAATTCTTCAATTCAATTGATACACAAGAAGAAATGATGTTTCTATTTTGTACCTCAAGTTGCTTCAAGTTTTATGGCGCTGTTATGATTCTCACAGATAAGTTTGCTTACATGGGTTTTGGTTGCCTATATTGTTAAAAGATTTGCACAGAAGATAATTCCCATTTGGGTTTCTGGAAATTTTTTAGAGGACATACATTAATAAGTGGAATTGATTCGGCTCAAGCTCAAAGTGTAACCCTCTCCACTAGTTTCTTTCATCAATTCCGTTAACTGGTTCCTCTTAACTTGTTTGCATTTCAAAACATATAGACCTGTTTTGCATTCATGTTTTGCTCATAAGTTTTTTTTTTTTTTTTTTGTCCTGCAGGATACTTGTATAGTTGTATGCATACAAGCAGTGATCGTAAATGTCGCTATGGCCTTCACTTGCCTCAGACCAACACTTCCTTTATGCTTCAAGTAAGGATACACTTGTTTCATTCTGGCTCTCCCTTCCACTTAAATTTATGATATTATGCTTCAATTATGTGAGCTGAGCTTTGTGTCAAGGCTGTGAATGTTCATGGCTTCTTTTAAGTATTAGGTTTTGAGAGTGATTTTTTGCTTTTTTTAATGGCTTTAAGTAGAGAGTACATTCTTAAATCGTTAATTTACACCCCCAATGTTTGTTTGCAGTTTGCTCTGATATACTGTGTTCATCGACCTTATTCTTTGAAGGCATGTTCAGATTCTTATAAGTAATGGTTTTTGATTGAAGAAGGTATTAGAGGTCGGTATGTATATTCAGGTTTTTTATAAGCATGACGTTATGGCATTTTTGGATCTATATGTAACCATTTGGATAGGTCCCATCTCTTGATTTCTTCATGGGTGCCTTTCTGGCTAACTACACGTTTTTTTTCGACATATGGGTGTAAGGATTAAATAGTAAATTAGTAATGCAATTTATGGTATTTACTAAATCTTGTGGGGGAAATTTGCATTTTTTGAAAAAATATGGAGACCATTTCAAAGCCAAATGATATGGATAAAGAGATCACACGTTTTTGTGTATGTGGCTTCTAAATTATTCACATGGAGTTAATGCTCTCACTTCTATTTCATTTTGGAAAATGATTTTAGTTTTATTAACAGAGATTTTGCAACTTAATTTCTCCAAAAACTTAGGAAAACATGTGGGGATTAACAAACCAGAAGAGAGGGACAAGCAAGAAAACAAGGAACACCTTATTTTCACTAAGTCTCATTTCTTGTATTTGACTTTGACAAAGTTCTTGACCTATACTGCTACTCTACACTATTTAAATCAAATCAAGAATGATTTTTTCATTATCCTAGAATGTATCTATAATAAAATTTCCATCAGCATTTTTTTTTTAATGTTTTATCTTCTCCTAAAACTAACTTCTTCCACACGTTATAACACACTAATTCCCCTAGCTAAACTTAGTAAATGACCATCTTGTCAAATCCTCTGGATTAGAAGGTGGAAATCTCTTCTTCATTCATCGCCTCCTCTGTCTAAAACATTTAACTTCTAACCTATCTTTCTTCATTCCTTTACACTTTTTGTCTAAACGGTTTCGGATATATACAAAAAAACTCAAATCTGTGGAAACACGCTCTCTGCATAAAATGGTTAGATAAGGGATCGGTTCCTCTCCCTTCCTCCTGTATCTCTTTTCCTAGTTCTAATACAGGAATCACAGATCGTGCGGTAGAGACAATGCAGAAAGTTTGCTGGCCTTACTTTGATCCTGATTTTGACAATCTTGGTGAACGCATATACGGTCCACCGTAAGCTCTTTTCTCTCTTCCTCCGTTATAAATCCTTTGAACAAGAATGTATATATCAGTGAATTTGTATACATTTTTCATCATCATCATCTTTTTTTTTCTGTGTGTGTGTGTGTACTTTACAGATGCAGGGTCTACATTGACAATGACAGCATCCAGGATTGCACCGTTGTGAAGGTATGCACACAAAATTGCGTGAGCTTTTAACATTTTAGGAAAATGAAATTGGATCTTATGGTGTTCTTGGACGCAAACGCGTGTTGCAGACCAATTGTTCTTGTGTTTTGTGTTTCCATTGTGCATATCTGATCTGGGTGCCCTCTAACGTGAAACGGTTAATAATGAAGGTGAATAGTGAGAACAAACAAGGACTTCTTCTGGAAGTGGTGCAAATCTTGACAGACATGAATCTTATCATCACCAAGAGTTACATCTCTTCCGATGGTGGATGGTTCATGGATGGTACATACATATCCGCATTTCTCGTTTACTCTTGTTCTATATCAGATTAATGTAAGAGCTTCACTTTGGGAATTTACTTGTATGCAGTTTTCCATGTTAAAGACGAGCATGGCAATAAACTCACTGATAAAACCGTCATCAACCACATCAAACATGTTTGTCCTAAACTTGGATCCTTGACTAAACCATAGATATGTTTAATTTGAGTGTACTTACGACTAGATGAAATTCATAATGTAGGCCATCGGTACGAGTAGGCGAGAATCCGATTCTGTAAAGGCCAGTGAAGCCAATAACAATGCAAACAACAATTCCTTGGAACCTCCATTGATTGATCACGGCGAGCACACAGCGATAGAGATGACTGGAACAGACCGACCGGGCCTCTTCTCAGAGATATTCGCTGCTTTCGCGGACTTGCATTGCAACGTTTTAGAAGCTCATGCTTGGAGCCACAACGCTCGTTTGGCTTGCATTGCCTATGTCTCTGACGACAATACTCACGCTCCCATCGATGACCCGAGCCGCTTGGCTTCCATTGAGGACCACCTCAGTACTGTGATCCGTGCCACAGCGGATCCTGCCTCCAACTCTACACACGTGGGTCACAAGGAGAACGAGACGGATGGCTTTCTTGCGGGACAAGGCAAAGGGTGTATGAATACCAACGTGGAGAGACGGTTGCATCAGCTAATGCTCTCTGTGAGAGACTTTGACGTACCTTTTTGTGGGCCTTCTTCATTGTCATTACTGTCTTCCAAGTTGGAATACTGTGATCAGAAGGAGAGGAAGACAGCAATAGTTTCGATTGGGAATTGTGAAGAGAGAGGATACTCTATTGTGACAGTGAAGTCTAAGGATCGAAGAAGGCTCATGTTTGATACAATCTGCACGTTGATTGATATGCAGTACGTTATCTTCCATGCCGCTCTCAGGTCCGATGGAGCTGATGCTTTTCAGGTAGGCCAAGAATAAAGCTTCCTTGAAATTATTAGATTTTCAGGGTTTGATGTTTATGCTTGGTTTGAAACTTGTAGGAATACTTCATAAGACACGCAGATGGACGCGCATTGAACACGGAAGGCGAGAAAGAACGGGTGATCAAATGCTTGGAAGCTGCGATAGAACGTCGGGTTTGCGAGGTAAAAAAAAATTTGTTAACATTTATATGTGTAATCTAGGAAAGATCAATCCAGAATTACTAACTTTGGGATGTCTCAGACAGAAGAAATTTAGAGGGAGATTCACCAAATTGTTGGATTCTAGTTAAGAATGGTAAACAATTTGGGTATGTGGTGTGTGGCTAATGCAGGGGGTGAAGTTGGAGTTGTGCGCAGAGAACAGAGTAGGCTTACTCTCTGACATATCTCGTGTGCTCCGTGAGAACGGCTTGACTGTTGTCCGTGCAGATGTGGAGACGCGAGGCCAGAAATCGCTCAATGCTTTTTACGTCAGAGATATTTACGGCAACAAAATCGATATGGAGTTTGTGGAATCAGTGAAGAAAGAGATGAGACCGATCCACCTTGAGGTCAAGAATGAAGACGCTGCAAAAGACAGAAATGCATCGCATGAACAGCCAGCGTCGGCTGCACCGCAACCGCAATCCCAACCCCACCGTTTCTCGCTCGGTGAGATCCTACGGTCACAGATCGAACGCCTTTCTCACAACTTCGTCCCAACCAAATGATTTATAGTTAGTAATTTGGTATGGTATAAAGATTTAGGTCTTTTATATTGCTTGCTCTGTTGATTAGAAAGTTGGAATAATTCACCATTCATTTAGTAATAACACCAAATATATGTTCTCCATTATATCTAAACTTTAAGGTACTACATTTCTGAGGTTATGAGTTAGAAAAACCTAACAGAATGTTTTTTTTATATGACCTATGATCCGTTCCCCTTACGTAAGCTTCAAGTTAAGCCTACGTAGCCAAATGGAGTGAAGTATCATGTGAAACGCATCGAACCGCTTAGGTGGATCGTTGAGCTCGAAATGTCGCCTCACGTACCGCAAATTACGTTTAAGCCATTCGTATTTCTCATCAGAGATGGACATGAGAATCTCCTTCAACCTAGGAATCTCTGAAACGTCAACTTGTACGGAGAAAGTGTCCCAACGAAGAACATCACTGAAGGGCAAAACGAAGTTAACAGAGAGAATGACGGGAATGCACTCGGAGTAGATGGCTTCGGTGACTCTAGGGCTTGCTACCTCGTAGCCACTGGGACAGAAACAGAACTTTGAGCTTCTCATGAAATCGTAGTAGTTTAAGTGTTTAGGAAGGTATTCGTATACGGGCATTTCCGGGTCACGCTGTTTCCAATGTTTTAAAAGGATCGGTCGGACCGGGCCGTGGATTCCACCTGCGAAGAACCCGAGGTACGGCCGCGGGGAAGCCATTAGGGTTTTAGAGAACCTGAGTTTCGGATCGACTTCACCGCCGTAGAGTTTGACCTCAGGTAGAGTCACGTCTTTTGAAGGGTTAAACCCTTCTGACGAATTAGCATTGCACAACACTCGGATTGATTTGTTGAACAGATCAATATTTGCTTGTGAAGTGAGAGGTCCCTGCATTAGAAAAAGGAAACCCATTTATACCAAATTCTGGATTAAAAAGAGAAGAACAAAAAAAGATAGAAAAAATGTTAATTACCCAATCGTGACAAGCAAGCATGAAGTGATCAGCTCCACTGGATCGATTCCAGAAAGGGTGATTAGTGGAAATTAAGCTGATGTAATCAGAAGCAAAAGTTCTCAAAGGCTTTGCGTCGAAATTGCCTTCGTATAAGTATCTGACCAGCCAAGAAACACTAAAGGGCAGGAAGTAGACATGGGCTTGGTCCGGGTCGTATGTACGGAACTTCGTCTTCGTTTTCTCCATCTCCATTATGAATCTGCCTTCAACCGCGTATACGCTCTTGCACGGTCCTTCGTGAGCTAACGGTGGCTCGCCTTCTTCGTATACATACACCTTAAACCTCTTCTCCATTTCCAAGTAACTCCTGCAACAACAGAAAAAAGATATATATATTTTTTTGAATTGAAAATAACATTATTTACAAATCATTGTTTCCTGATCTCTACTAATCTACTGCTGCAGTCTTTTAAAGTAAAAAGACTAAAAGTGGTTAAGGACCATACAATTAATAATCAGATCATGACAAAAATTTAAAAACTCTAAGTGTAGGCTATAGCTGTGAGCCGTAATTTGATAAAAAAAAAAGCCAATGTGTAAGAAAGTGACGTAATTCTTGAAAGTGACACGTAACAGACCTTAATTCGTAGCAGACAATTGGGTTAATTACACCGCCTAAGTTTTATATAGACTGGGTTGATTAATTACAATAGCATATCCTATAATCTCAATGAATCGATTGCTTGTGAAGGAGTTTCTCTCAAAATCGTAGTGTAGAAAAAAAAACAAAGCAGAGTTTCATCATGAATAATAAGTACATTGGTATATGCTTTTTCAGAGACTATGATACAAAACTAGTGGTGTGTGTGTGAATTTTCGATATAAACAATAACGAAATCAATTTTAAGTTTAATTGGTTCAAAATCATCGACTCGTTAGCGTCAATTAGAAGAATACTTTAAAAAGTTTAACTCAAACTTTTGGAATCTAATTTTGTAATTTAAAATTCATGAATGAAGATATAATAACTTACCGATACAGAGCAGAGGGGTTACGGTAGAGTTGTGAGTTGGGAAGGTCGATGTTGAAGAAACTAGTGTTACGATTAGAAGCTGCTTCCAGAATCGAAGCCCTTGCTTTGCCCAGTCCTTGTTCTACCATTTTTCTCCGGCTTATCTTCTTCGGTTTCCTCTGCAACTGATTCAAAGACGTTCAAATGTTAAGCTAATTCCTAATTCGAAAACGAAGTTCCCAAATCTCAATTTTAAGATCGCCGATTCATAAAATTGGTTTCGATAATTTGAATTTAAGCAAGGAATGAGCTGCTGATGATGATGATGACGACGACAAATTCTCAGTTCAGATTTCGAGATCAGCGATGATTCGAATTTTGAAAATAGATTTTAAATAGAGTAAACTGAATCTGAAAAGTTCTCTCGAGAGAAAGATGAAGGAACGCTTACGCTGGTATTACTCGACCTGATGGAGAGGATCTGTTGAGAGACGTCTCGAGAATCAACGACTCTGTTTACTTCTCCGGCAGAGTAAACGCGCTCACTTTCTGGGAATGAGATTTCAAATTTCCGAAGAGAATAGTCGAGGAAAGAAGTAGAACACACAGCGATCACAAATACAAGTGCGATTGATCCAATGCAGATCGACATGAAACCGAATCTCGTGTATCTGCACTGAAACTTGTCCATTTCCTGAGGAAAATACTGCGTTTGATTTTTCCGAGAAAATGCTTAATTTCCCGGGAAAATTGAGAGGAAGAGAGAGAGAGAGTGAGCCTCTCTGCTCTGACGAAATGAAAATGCGCGGAGAGAGGGAAGTTTGTTTTAAGGTTTATGGTTAATGGAGTTTTTGAAAAAGCCAAGAATGTTTGGGTTTACAATTATAACACCAATTTGCACCGTTCCATCCCAAAGGTTCATCTAATGTGTACTTTTTTTGTTTTGTTATTTTCAAACATACACTGTATATAAAAGATTAAAACAGACAAATTAACGAATTATACCTTTTCTAAATTTCTACCGATTTCTTACCATTTAACACCTATGGAGAAATCTTAGCTTATAGAGGAAAACAAGTCCATAAAGTCGCCTATTTAAAAAAAAAAAAAAAGAGAAGAAATTCCATAGCATTACTAGAATAGTTATCTCTGTAACCTAGTACTGATCTTTATAGTGAGAATATTTTTGTATAAATTAAACATACACTAATAGAAATTTTTTTTTTTAAATCTATAATTTCAATGTCATTTTTACTTATTATTTCTTATTTTTTGCTTATTTTTTACTTATTTTTTACTTATCTTTATCCTATTGTTTTCATTTGCATCTATAATAGGCAATGATTGTTTTTCTTTTCTTATTGTTTGCTAATTAATAGAATGGATTGAATTTTTGTTACTTTGGTGTAATTTTGATCGGATCAAATTTTATGCCTCTATTACGTTTTCATTTTTATATAGTTTGCCCCCCATGAAAATTAATGGATCAAACATTTGGTTTTCCCTAGAAAGAAGAGTTGACAACCTAATTAATGGATACTCTATTTTGATTACAACATAACGGACTCGACGTTTCTACATTCCTAACGCCGTTACTTCTCCGTTAACTACAAACGTTAAATGTTAAGATCCTCACCGGCGTTGATTCGATCTTGAGGACAGAACTTCCAGATCGACCAAATCTAGAGATATCATAGCCAGAGTTAAACTTGCCATCAAACCAGCAAACGCCGCAAGAGCTATGATGGTCAGGACGTAGAGCGAGAACAAGATTATGCAGCGAAAGCTACACTAACTCTGCACTAACTGACATATCCTAAGTTAACTACATACCTCATTCCCATGGAAATTCACGAATGTCTTCAGCTCTGCTCTCCGTAAAAGAACATCATGCCCCTAACCAACATCCAATCAAGAACCTGAAAGCAACAATGTCTATAAGAGAAACATTGCAATAGAATATAAAAAAAGACATGCATGATGAACAAGATTTATCACGAGCATTTCAATTCCGGTGTTTATAGCTGATTTTCAAAACATATAATTTGGTTCACACTTCTCTACCTTACTGATTGGATATGAAATAAGGAAAAAAAAATTATGGATCTACTTTAGATGTTGGATCTAGATGTTGTTTTTAAATCTCGTAGAGATCTAGAATTGGTTGAAATTCGGATCTGTGAACTATCAATAATCTCCCGAGAATCGATCGATTTCAGTTGACCGATCATCTTTAGCTCGATAAGCAACTGGAATTTTGTCTTGATCTGAATCTGAATAGGGATAGATCCATAATCAGATTACTGTTATTCTTGGGTTTTGCAGTTTTTTTCTTTGATTTCATCTGTAAATATCTGGAAATGGTTTGTAATCTGAGCTCTCAAGGTTAGATGAAGTTTGAGTATGAAATATATTCGATTGAGGGATGCCACGGGAAAGTATGTGTTTTTCTAGACTTGAATCGTTTACTCTCTTTTTTCTCTCCGATGGATAAGGGATTGTAGTTTCTTATGAATTCCGCTCACTTCTTCTTGGATGTATTGAAGCTGTAAGATTATCCACACTAGGATTTTCTTAGTGTCATAGGTTGAATAGAAATCTACTTCTGTTTTAATTACGTAAGGTGCTTACTTTTGATTCGATCTTGTCAAATGCTTACATGTGATATCAGTTTGTCTACTGTTCATCGGTTGTCTAGTTTTGGTTTGGCTTAATTTTCATTTAGGTTCACTAGATTAATGCATTTACTATGACTCTCTATAAATTATAAACATATGTAAAATATTATTTATATCAAAAATAATTAAATCAAAAATTAAAGTTGAAAATATTTTTTTTTCATGTGTTAGACAACATAATTAAAACATATATATCATTTACAACAAAAATATTTAGAAATATATAATGAAAAACACACATATAGTTATAAATATGTTTAAATAGGGTCTAAATGAGTTTAAATGGGTAAAACATGTAACCCTATTAGATCTCAAAAACTAAATGGGTCTAAACGGGTATGGGTCTAAATAGAATGGGTCTAAATGGGGTGGGTTTACCCCTGTTCAAAAAAGCGGCCGATTAAGCGGCGTCTAGGTGCTCGGCTGTGGTTAGCCGCACCGATTTCAGTATAATCGGTAAAAAAAACCGGGAATTGAAAAAAAAAAACTCACTTTTTTGTTCGTTTTCTCTTCGAATGTAATATTGCTTGCTAGATCTATCCATTTGTGGAACAAACATTCAAAAACTGATGAAAAAGATGAAAAAAGGTCGGCCGCCATTTTAGGGTTACAAATTGAAAACATATATTTTACAAAAAAAAAAAAAAATCGAAGACATACTTAGGTAGAAGATGAAGACGAATTTACTATTTTACTCTTCATTTAATATAAAACTTAAAAAAACCCAAAATCACATTCCTGGACCGACCCATGATACTAAAACATAGTAACACGCCTAAACCACTACACCGAAGTCTTGTTTTATGTTTTTAGATACGATATATAATATATAAACATTAAAATTAGATAAAAACCTTAAAATTAATCCCCGATTAATTAATCTTCGATTTTTTTGCTAGGCGTTAGGCCTGACCCAACCGTCCGACTAGCGCCTAGCACAATTTTGAACACTGGGTTTACCCATATTAACATCCCTAGTTGACACTAATGAAGACACACAGAATATCGATCGATTATAAGAATTTGGAACCCACTTTGGTTCTTCGTTTCAATTAATCAATTAAAGCGAGAGATGATAAAAAAAACCAACCACACTACTGAATGGCTCTTGGCTTGAATACGCATTCAGAGAATAACGGTCGATTTTTTAACTGCCATCAAAGACCTAGTTAATTAGATCTTTCTCACTTTATCTGAATCGATCTAAGCCGTTGCAAGAGATATTTTTTTGTTTTCTTATTAAAGCGAGAGTTGTGGTCCTATACCTATCTAATCAGTAGGGTAGTTGGATTATATCAACATTTTATTAATACTTTGTTAACCTAAAAGGGATTAACTTTTTCGAGTTCATCTAAAAATCCTCAAATCGAAAACCCTGCCAAAATTCAACGCAGTCACACTTGCTTTACAAACCCAGTATCTGCTTCTCTCAAGAGATTCTCCGGCGCAGGGGCGGATCTAGGTTATTGGTAGGGGGCAGTTGCCCCCAGTCAAATATCAAATAATTTTAGTATTGAACCATTATTCCATATATTTTGTAGCTCAGATGGTTGAAAAACTCTTCATGCCCCCACTCAACAAAAACTCTTCGTGTCCCCATCTCCATGCTTTTGTTTTAATTTTGTTTTTCCCTTTTTCTACATTTTCTGTACAAACTTTCCTAAATCTTTACTTTCTTTGTTTATATTTCCTATTCTAGATATTGCTTTTCCAAAATCATTTTTAATTCCATTTCTTGAGATTATATTCGGTAGATTCAATTTTATTTTTTGGGTGTAGCTTTTCAAACAAAAATTATCTCTTAGAATTGTAGCCTTTTATTGGTTTATTATTATTATTAACATATGGTTTATTGATATTATACATAACTAATATTTTCATCTTTTATAGATTTTAAAATTATTAATGCATTAGTTATACAATATGAAAAAGTATACAATTTAACCATTTTCTAATGACGTATTTGCTATAATTAAAAAGTCTAAATAACTATTATGAAATGTTATAAAATATTATGATCTTATAGCATTTAAAAAATAAGAACTAGTATAAGAAATATAAAATATAAGAAATCTTAATTTATCAATATTAAATAAAAATTATATTTGTATCATTAAATTTGATTCTATTTTGCCCCAGTAAAAATAGTTTCTGGATCCGCCAATGCTCCGGCGTATCAGTACTGTCTGATCCGGCGAGTATCCCCTCCGTACACCCTCTAGTTTTCTGTCAAGATTCCTCCGTCATTTCGCCTTCATCTATTCCAACGTGAGAGGTTTGTGTTCCATTATTCTTATCATCTTTACATTATCTGCATGCCATCGATCGATTGTTTTCTCAGCTAAACGGGGCAAAGGTTTGTGTTCGGTTAACCGCTTCTGCATAAGCTTTGTTGACAAATGGTGGCGTACAATCTTAAACGGTAAATTGGATGCGAGGAATTTAAAGCCGACGTTTCTGCAAAAGAGAGAGAGATCAATCGAGTGAATTTCACCTTGGAAAAGATATATACATCTTTGTTCCATCTTTATTTTTGTTCTAGTTTGAATTATTCTGAGCTTCATTTTATGGTTTAACATGTCTTTCCTGGTCTTGCTCACTGGCAAATTTGTCACTGTAGTGGTTATTCAAGATTTGCCAGATTCTTGGAAAAGGTCAAGGTTTTGATTTTTCGAACCCAAACACGTTGTAGAGTGCTTCACGTAAATATAATTAACACTAATGCCCAATCAACACCAACCGCATTCATTTTCTATATATCTTGGAATTAGTGTATGCGTTGTAGAAGCTACAATTTTTTTTGTTTGTTTGAACATTTAAGCTACAAAATATTTTATCAATAATATAATTAAAGTTGAATAACCAATATACAAATATGCAAATAAAATGATTTGTTGGGGGAAATGTGGATGATTCATACATGTTCTTCCGAGACTTTCATGATAGAAATTGTTTTGTATAGATTTCTTCAAAATTTTCTCTAAACTTAAAATTTCAACTGCTATTTGCCGAGGAAACTCAAAGGGGTATATTGAACTAGAATTTAGAGTGATTTGAATTAAAATAAAAAATCTTATGTTATTCAAACATGGATTTTAAAAAGTTTTCTAAAATCCAGTGTTATTGGATATAGGATTTGTAAATGTCTTTTAAAATCAACTGTTATTGGAAATGTTTTAAGTATTGAGATTTTAATGATTTCAAGGGATTTTAAGAGATTTTAGAGGAGTTTCTTAGTTAAAAATACAAAGACTCAAATTTCATGGTTTTACGTGGAATTGCAGATAATTTTAAACCAAATCATAATAACTTTTTAAAATTTATCAAAATCATCTAAAATCTTATTAAAACTCAAATCACTCCAAATATTTAATTCAATACACCCCCAAACTCTCTCACAAGAACAAATTAAGATTAAAACCAAAAAAATCCGAGAGAGTCGAGAGAGACTTTGGCAAAATAGCAATGATTGAAATTTTATGTGCTGTTTGTTGATACTCTTGACTCTCTAACTGTAAATTTTTGTTCAGATTTAAAACTGGATATATGATTATATATTATATCGATTTTATTTTCCTGATTTCAATTTTTAATTTCACATTTTCATGCAGATGGGATTATCAGATTCTATTAGTGGACCGGAGCTATCAGAGTCGTTGGCTCCCAGTTCTGTTTATCTAGGGGTCATCGTTATTGTGCTCTTTTTATTTATTGTTGGGGTTTTTATATATTGGTGTTGCTATGCTAGGCGCCAGGGGAGACATCACTCACAGCAGGTCTCTCCTGCTCTACATGGCATCGAGATGACGTCAGCTGAATAGTATTAGGAATTACATTCTATCAAGATATAACTGATTAGAATTTTAAATATATTGTTGCTCTATATATATATGTTTAATGTATTGCTGAATGGTTGACAAAGAAAAAAATGTATTACTGGAACATAATATAATATCATTATAATACGTGAATGTTGTAACTAAATAATATTTCATTATCTTGCGTATGGACTAAGCATGTCTATCAATGAGTCCTTATTTGGGGGTTCTAAAATTTTTTTTATTATTATTTTAATAATTTTCGGATGTTAAAAAAAAAAAAAAGGAACCAATCGCGGGTCACCACGTGTCAGTGGGGCCCGCGAATAGTGAAGAAATCGCAGAAAAACCGATCCTTATTTTAGAGTTTTTAAGAACCAGTTTCTTATTTTTAAGTGGGGCCCGCGTGGGTCCTACGATTTTGTTATTATTATTTTTTTTAAGAAACTCTGCTAAGTAACCCCGATAGACATGCTCTAATGGACATTTATATATACAAATTGAAACATGGTACGTTAAACACATAACCCATAAGTGAAAAAGCATTTAATTGCGTAGGGTACGATAAACAGTAAAATATGCAAATTAGTTAGTTTTATATGACATTACATAAAACAGGTTAATTGCTAGTACCTTATATACTTTTGAAATTACAAGAATGTTTTATATGCACATAAACATTTTGGAAGCATTAGTAGAAAAAACGTAATTACAAAAATAATATAAAGATTTTTTTTAGTGTGACAAAAGCTTTAAATATTTATGATAAAATCGGACGTTATTTATGGAAACTGCCATCATAGATTTTGAGAACTAAAAACTTGGTTTGAAACATGATGCAGTAATAATAGTGGAAGATCTTTAAGATCACATATTTATTTCGCAAACTTATTTGAACGGTAAATTCTTTTGCAAATTTATTTAAATGGACAGAGTTCTTGTAATGTGGTAGCATTTTTTTTTTCTAACAGATTGATATAGCAAATTTCTTTGGCACATTTAAAAAAAAAAAAAAAAAAAAAAAAAATAATCAAATATTTTGAACGGGGAACTTTTTTGGCATACTAATATGTTTCTGTATTGGCAAATTTATTTTGAGCTGTAAACTTACACATACCTTTGGTTTTTAAAAGCAGGGGTGGCTCTTGGCAAGAGCATGAGCAAATGATAAAAGCCCAAAAAATTTGGGAAATTTTGAAAGTCTAAAATTTTAAATTTTATAGGTTAAAGACCAATTTTAAAAAGAAAAAAAAATGGAGGCCGTCTTGGTTATTATGAAGGCCCATGCTATAAATTTTTTTTAGGTATGAGTTAATGACTAATTTTTTACAATTAACACATGGATTCTAAATTTATTAAACCACCCTGTTAAAAGTAATCTCATTTGGATAGCCGTTTATGACAGGTAGCAACCTAATATCTCCACATTGACTACATTTTTTTTCGTTTGGGTAACACATTGATTACAGCTTCTTAGTTTCTGGTCAAGGTACCATCATTCCCAATTTCATATCCATTCACGTCATAGCGTACAGTATAACTTACCGTAATAAATTGGGATCAGTCAAAAGTTTATGTCTTTCCTTAATAAAAAATATCAGATGTCCTTAATTATATTGCTTTTCTCTCTTTGACATCGCAATATGCTAATATGTATATAAATAATAGAGTATGTTCAGTTTTGAGGACACAAAACAAATAAAATGTCAACAAGAATTAGGATGGCTCTCGTTATGAATCTTTTACCTCTTTTGTTCTCAACAACCCTAGTTCGTTCCGATCAAAGTATAATGCCTCTCAGATCCTTTAAGGTCAGCTTAAAACACAAATAACTTAGACACACCTTTCCTTCTATTATTTTGATTTACTTAATTAATTTAACATCATCTTTTCTTTTATATACGGATATATCATGGACTGAGTTCATTTCCCATGTGTTTTTGTCCTTAATAGATAAGTGAAAATGTACATATGATTGCATAGATATTTATAAGCAACCAGGACTTGATCATCCCTTGCTCAAAACCCACAAAATCCAGGTGCATTGTCTCGGAATTTTGTCTCCTACATTTTTAATTGTATTAATGTGATAAATATTGACTATACAATTTATTATTTGAAAAAGATGAAACCATCAGTTTTAATACATGAATTAAAGAATCAAACCGGCAACATCAAAACATCTAATAAGAAGAAAATAGGCTGTCCAGATGGAACCGTTCCTATATTGAGAAATACAAAAGAATTCAACACAAGCTCACAAATTTTCGCTGAGAAGTATTTCCATCCGCTATCAGTTGATAGTCCTGGAACACATGTAAGCACTCATCTCAATTCTCCTAATATGATAGATCTAATAATGTTTTTTATATGTATATTTCAAGTATTAAGCCATTAATTATGTAACCGGCTCTTGGTACGTAGATTGCTGGAGTAAGGTCACGAAATGGTCCTTCAGATGCTTCGTCGTTTTCATCCGACTGATCTCGTAGGTCTGGGTTGCTTGAGATATTTCCGATCTCGGCGTTTACGTCGAGCTCGGAAGCCGAATTGTTCCTTGTTTTTCGTGGTTTGGGGTTGATAGCAGGTTGTGTTTCGTAGTCACGCCTATGTGTGGTCACGTTGCAAGTTTCGGTCGATTCGATACTTGGTCGTGAGATGCTTTCAACCGGGATCGTACGTCAGATATGAGGGTCCAAGCTTGAGGCGAGGGCGGCAAGGGCATCAGTCGGGGCATTTTCTCCGCGAGGTATCTTAGTGAGGTTGAAAGATTGGAATTCGACAGCGAGTTCCTTTACCAACTTTGAATATGCGTCCATGCGATTGTATTGACTAGCGACAAGTTGTGAATCACATAATGCTTGTATGTGTTTTGCTCCAATCGCTTTGGCTAATCGCAATCCAGCTAGAAGCGCCTCGTACTCAGCCTCGTTGTTTGATGCCTGAAATTCTAGCCGTAATGATTGCTCCAGGATTTCGCATTTCGGTGATTGGAGGCGTATATCGACCCCTGAACCTCGAAGTGATGATAAGCCATCGACATGAAGGAGCCACTTTTCTGCACATGTGAGCTCGGTGACTGTTAGCTCTTGTGGTAACTCAATAAGGAAGTCGGCCAGGACTTGAGACTTGATGGTGGTTCTGCTTTTGAATTCGTTTGAGGAACTTAGTTGTGAGCTCGGTGTAGTTGTTGATCGAGTTTCTTTGAGTTGCGAGAACCAATCGAACGCGGTCCCACCGAGGTTTTCGATGAAAAGTTGACACTTCGCATCATCCTGCTCCTCCTTGGTCTAGAATTTAAAGCGGTTCATCATGATGTCGAAGGAGGTCATGAAGTGTCGGGTGTCCGAGTTGCCTTCGTATTGCGGGATCTTGATCATATCCAGACGCCGGACTGGGATGTCGAGAACTCGCGGTGTGAATGGGGTTTTCTGCGTGTCCTGAATCACACGATCGATCTCGGGTGCCGAGCTGGTGGCTTGGTGAAATTGGGACCTTATGTCCTGAAGCTGGGCTTTGACGCTATTGAGTTCGTGATCCAGAGACGTCTGACCGACGATGGTAGTTTCTTGATTACCGGTTGATCCGGGAGCTGGAGGTCGAATGGTGGTGTTTTGACACGATTCGGAGAATAAGTTTCGGCGGAGCTCGGCAAGCGTCTCTTCACTGGGTCGGAAGGGCGTTTGTCTGATCTTTGTAAGTTGATCACGGAATTATGTCTGAGTTGCTAGTAAAGAGTCGAACCTTTCGTTGTTTTTCTTGGCGAGTTCGGCTATATGTGCTGATATAGTTTGGAAGAGGGTGGTTTGCTCGACTGGAATCGGGGTAGCGGTAGCGGTTCCTGGAGGAATCAATGTTGGTGTACCGTTGTTTCCATTGGTTAGGTTGTCATCCTCCAGAACGGTGTTGTCGACCATGTTGTTCTGAGTATTCAGCGTTGGATCGATCGGTAGATCCACCATAGCTGAGTTTAATTACCGAGATCCGAAAATTTTATTGTTCTGTTTAGAAAAAATGTGTCCCCACAGACGGCGCCAACTGTTGATTCTGAAAATCACACAATTGGCAAAACAGTAAACTTAATGAATTGAATCTCGTCTTATTGATTAAACTCGGTGGAGTTACAAAATTGTTATATCGTAAAAAGAACTTCAGAACTAAGAAGATAAAAGCTGAGGTCGCTGCTCTTAAATCTCCTTAGGTCTCGTAGATGACTGTGGATGGATTGAATTGTGGCAATGGCTTACTTATTTATAAGGTTCTGAGTCAGTTTAAATCGAGGGGATTTCTTTTTCCTAGTTCCATCACGATAAGAAAATCTTCCTTTTCTCCCAGCGAAATCAGGAAAGATTCCGCAATTCTTAGAGGTCGGCGTGTTCGGCAGCGAGTTAGGCTTTAGACCGAGCTCGGACCGTTGGATGTGACCACGGGCCCCTTCTTCTTAATTCGAACCATCGTAAACCGGAATCAATTGAGCCGGTCTCGGTTCAAACCGAGCTAAACCGGGGAGTGCTTTACTCACCTCCAACAATTTTCTGGCGTAAGTTTACTTCGTTCGGTAAACAAGAATGTGTGGAGATTTTGAGTAATCTCAATACTCTGCTTAGACTATCAATTTGTGTATATATCTTTCTTTCTTTTTTAACTGCATATTTTAAATTCTTTGTTTTCCCTTAATGGGACATCATTTGAAGTTACAATTTGATCAGCAATTTGATTAAGGAAGCAGAAGTAAGGAGAATGGAGATCTCATGCACGCAGGAGGGGCAAAAATCAGCGATGCCCTAAATTATCGAAAAACAATCAGATTTGCCCCCGTTATAAATTTTTTTTTTTGTATTTCTTTTTCTTTTAATTAAAAAATTGATCAAATACATAATTAACCTTAAATGTTTTCAGTATTTACTAACTCAACCAACCATATCCGACCTATATCCGATTAGAACAGATCCACCCAAAAAACATTAATTCCCAACGTAACTTAGAACTGGGATTTGCAGTGAACGATTTGCAGTGAACGATTTGCAGTGAACGATTTGCAGACCTAAAACAATTGGGATAACTAGAACAACTATAACAACTAGAATAACTGGGATAACTGGTACAACTAGGATAACTAGTACAACTTAGATGTATGGGACAACTGGGATAATTGGGTACAACTGTGAGAACGGGTATTTCTTAAAAGATTTGACAGCTAATGTAAATGTGTAGTAATGTTATCTTTTTCTCTTTTCAGGTTACAATGGATAAATAACCATTCCACAATCATACGTTTTGAGTATGAGGGATGTTATTCAAAGGAAGGAAATCAAGTACGTTGGATTTCAAGAGAAGAAAGAGCTTACACTTTAATGATGAAGACATCTATTGAGAAGACCATTTATGCTGAGTTGGTAGATAAATTATGCAGAAAGATTAGGATAGAAGAAGATACGACAAAACTGAAAACTAGTTATATTTCATTAATTGGTCAATGTTCCTAAGAAACCATCATATATCTTGAATGATGAAGATGTGTTGTGTTATTTAACAGAAGTAAATAAATATGGATGTAGAAGTGTTTTGCATGTGAAGTAAATAAAATTTAGTTACATTTCATTTGTTTCTTAAATTTGGTACAACTGGTACAACTGGTATAACTGGTATAACTGGTACAACTGGTATAACTGATATAACTGGAATAACTGTATAAATTAAAATTAAAAAAAAAATCGGACACGTGCGCCGACAAAAGGGGACACATGCGCCGTCAAAATAACACGTGTGTCGTTAAGTTTGTACATAGTTGTACACTAAGATTCTAGTTGTACATATTTGTTCATAGTCGTACTTCATGGTCAAAAACTTGTAAGTAGTTATACCCTAATTTAAATTATATTTTTATAGTTGTACCAATCACATTAGGTAATTAAATTACATTTAACATGTGTTCATGCAAAAATATGTGTAAAAGGTAGTAATTTGTAAGATTTTCCATAAGTATGGGTTAAGATTTACAAACTAACCCTAAAAATGTAAGGTATATGATGTAAAGGTAAGATGATGTTGTAACCAATTCTCAAAAAAAAATGAATTTATCTGATCTAAAAGTAAGATAGTGTTGTAACCATTGTTGCTTATTCGAATCAAATATGTAGTTTGAGCTGGTTTTTTTATAATAACTATTTTCACCATAGTTATACCAAATAGTTGTACTAGTTTTACACATATAGAATTTATCCAAAAACTTATGAGATGCAATTAAAATATAGTTGTACTAGTTTTCCAGAGACATAAATTAACATCCAACAACACAAACGAGTTACGTATTAGTTCCATGCAAAACACTAGCACGGTCATCTTTGTACCGCATTACATATGCTATAACATCTTCATCATCCAAGATTACGCTTGCCTTCTTATGATCCGCTTTAAATGGAATGTAAGTTAACTTCAGTTTCGTCGTAGCTTCGTCTACTATGATCTTCATGCATATTCTACTAACCAACCCAAAATAAGTTAATAAAGCATAGTTGGGATCTTCACTTGGAATCCATTGTACGTCAGCTCCGTTCCCTGAATAATATCCCCCATAATCAAAATCTATGACTGTAAACTGACAACTATTCATTGTCCTCTGAAAAAGAAAAAAATTAACAACATTAGTATATATTACAACTAAGTTGTACCAGTTCTACCAGTTGTACCTAATTCGGAAAGTTAACTAGTTGTTCCAGTTGTACCAGTTATATTCAATTCATAAAAGTTGACTAGTTGTACCATTTATACAAGTTGTACCTATTAACTAGTTGTACCGGTTCATTTGTTTTCTTCTATGCTTTTGTTTTTTTTTTTTTTTAATTTCACATTATTTTAATGTGAGGGCAAAATAATAAAATATCAATTGTGTAAATGAAAGAGGAGCAAGTTGATTAGGGAAATGGCAAGTTGATTAAATTTATACAAAAGTGGGCATATTAGATGTTTCCCCCGGAGGAATTACATAAACAATAAAACATTAAACCTTGTAACGTGGGAGATGGAGATTAGTCGAAATGAGAATCCAAACCACGTTAGGAAAGGGATTGTCGATGACGATGTTGTTGATGGTTGAAAATTGAGTTGTGGAGGTCGATCCAGACTTGAAAGTTTGCCAAATACCATACAAGCAGGACTGAAGACTCAGTTTAGCAATCGTATTCAGTTTTTGGGACCGAGAAGCGGATCACTTTACCCGCGATACAATCCCATCAGAATCTGAACGTAACTAATGATGCTTGAAGAGGGAAGACCAGGTAGCACATGAGTATGAAGGAAGAAACATCAAAGGCACCACACAAAGCCGAAATTTGTGTATATATCTCGTGTTACGTACGTCTTGCTTTTCCAAGTCTCACATAAGCTGTCACACTTCTACTTTTATAACGTTTCAGAGGACATATCTATATACTAATATACATATATGTGGGAGTGTTTAAAAAGGTAGATCCTAGTTTGATTTTGGATCCTAGTTAAGCATTGATTTGAAATCGTTGAATGGTTCGCCTATCTGAATTAACTTATTGTTGCTGGCCATATGATAATAAGTCGTAACTGATAACAAACAACACGCTAAAACTAATAGTACAGCAAGCGAGTTAAAATACAAATTATAACTTCAAAGTTCAAAATCTCAAAAGGTTGTTCATCTCGTAGAAAACAACAAAAAATAAGACGTTTAATTAATTGTTTAGAACGATATGACAATCCTCTCACTGAGTAAATAACCAAAGAACAAAAAAAAAAATTGAAACAAAACAACGTAGCGGAAGGAAACAAAACCCTAATGAGAAACCCTAATAACAAAAGCGAATTTATCGGTCATTGAGTGACTTTTGGATGATGAGGGAGACCAAGCTCGTCTTCAAATTGCAGTTCTTGTCCACACGAGTGAGATTCAAGACCTACTCGACGCCTCCAGATTCAATCCCTAATTATGCAGCCTGCTATGCAAGCCAGAATAAGTAAATAGCCGATGATGATGAAGACGATCGTTAAGGTTTCCATCGCCAACAAACCTATATATATGGGGATTAGTTCATTAATGCTTTACTGATTTTTTTTTTTTTTACTGTAAGGCTATCTCATCAATCGAGTTTATATTTATAAGCATTGGGATGCTGATCTAAATCACATTATGTTTAGGATTTGTGATTATAATTTTGATTAATATTAGGGTCCCTTCTAGTTTATACATGTTAATTAAAAAGCCCAATGTCAGCAATTTTTGTCCTGGTTCCTTTTTATTTTAGATGGGCTTTTCACTATCCCTGATCCGTTGGGGTTTTGACAAACCCATATCCAATGAGCTTTTCACATTAATTTCAGAACTAAACAAACAAACAAAAAACTTAAATATCGTTCAGATTTTTTTTCTTATAAGAGCTAAGGACTTTTTTTTATATAATAAGAGTTAACGACGTCTCTAATTATGTATGTTAGTCGGTTAGATACATAATTATCTATGTTCAGATTATCTATGTTCGATGACTCGATGTACGCATATCTTTTGTATCATGTCGGATTCGCAAGAACTTATCAGAGCCATCAAAAGAGAGAATCATCATCTTAGAGATCTACGGTATCCTCTGTGACATTAAGCAATTGGCAACATGTTTTACTTCTATCGCTTTTAATTTTCTTCCAAAAAATGCTAAATTGTTGGCGGATTCCCTCGCAAAACGGGCTCTTTGAGACGCTGGCTCGATGTAATCGACTTTCTTCATTAATGAATTTTATGTTAAAAAACAAATCTTATGTATCTCTTAAGTTAGGAATTGGGATCACTCAAATCTAGTGTTGTATTTGTATATTAGAGGATTACTCATCAATATAGAGGACTTTCATATTATCTTACAAAGTCGAGAGTCCAGAATAGAAGCACGATGCTACATTTGAGTACATTGTATTCAACCAACTGTTTTTTTTTTGGGTTTATATCAAACCAAAAAAAGATGTATAGTTAAAGTTAGTTAACAACATATTACGAAAATGTTTTAAAATGAAAAAAAAAACATATTAAATAACTTGATTTATAGGTTAGAGAAATGTCAAAACCGGATCATATATGTATGTCGGGGTCATACATGGGAAAGAGTTATAACTTCTGATGAGAAAACCTTAAATTGATGCCTCCAAAAAAAATGAAAAAAAAATATCATAAAGTTCAAAGGATTTGACATTTGGTGGTGAAAATGGACAAACCCAAAACAACACAAAAACAAAAAACCTTATCTCTATGTGGCCTAATCAGACATCACATGTGGTGTCATAAAACTGTTGTGGCTTGTGGGTCATGACTCATGACTCCTTTCACATCCCAACGCCTATTTTCTTAGTTACTAAAAGCTAAATAAATGTATGTAAAATAGTCATTGTCTGACATTATAATCGAAATATTTATTCGGTTGCTTTTATCTTTTATTTTTCCCTTCGTTATGGACACCCATTATATCAATTTATATTCGGATAATAGCGACGACCAAAAAAAAAATCGGATAATAGCATTTTGACCGAAGTTTCTGATAGCAACATCGACATAAATTATTAGGCTATTAACCTTACTATTTTAGGTTTTTTGTTTCTTCATATTTTTTGTATATCTATTTCAGGCATGTAAGTTCTATATGGCAGGGGTATTTACCATGTTTGCTTGTTATTGTTACGTTTATTCCATTTTACAATAAGAAATAAATGATGATCAATAGAATTATAGAAAGCTGGACCAAATTTCTCTTCATATCATCATATGGTTGGACAAGCCAGCCATCAGATCAAATATTTCCTAGCTTAAGAGTCTTAGGCCGTTAGGTGCTGAAATAATTAAATATCACCAAAGAGATATTCGTATCATAAATATACTTATAATATATATATATATATATACGTGTGTGTGTGTGTGTGTGTGTCATACATATACTACATAAACATCATTATAATTAGTACTAGTACATTCTATTAGCGCCTTTAAGATAAAGATCGGACATATTTAGTAGAAAAATAGTGGTTGCTTAGTTTGTGCTGAGCTGTTATCGAGTGGATGAGAATTTGATAGCCCTCCATTCGACATCATGTATTAATTTTCTTATCTGAAAACTCCATTTTAATAAGAGAACCTCTTGAAAGAGAATCGACCAAAGTATTGGCAGTTCTCGGATTTAAAAATAAAAATTAAATAGAGCTTAAAAAACCAAAACAAAAAAACCTGAAAATAGGATATGATGATGTTTTCAAAGACGTCTTAGAGTTATCTGTGTTTTTCCTTACGGGGTTGTGAAGAAGATGTGGGAGTCTACTTCCTCGCAGAAATGGAAAAAAAAAATCCAATTGAAAGACGTTAATCTGCGAGTTGGAATTTCATACGTATTGCACAACTAATTTTACATCATCTGTAAGTATGTAATAGAATAACGAGGATCGACCACATCGTTACAATATATATATATAAACAATTTCTCCGATAAATTAAGGAAGGTTGCATAAAATTAAATTCGTTGCTAATCTGTTGAAAAATATACGACGAATGATAAACATCGTTAACTTTGTCGATCGAGAGAAAAATAAAGACGGATTGAAAAGAAAAAGTTAATATTTAAGGATCAGTTAAGAGGCTTTCTCATGAAGAAAAGTTGTTTATTTCCTTTTTGTTTCTCTCTAAAACATTGAGCTTAGGGTTTTTCTTTCTCATGAAGAAAAGTTATCTCTTCCTCATGGAGAGAAGATATTGGCAAAGTCACAACTCAAGATAGGAAGAGGCCAAAGCAAAAGAGATAAAAAAGATATGGTCCAGTCTACATTGCTCATCCTCTTTCTGTTGCTTTGTTAGGAGGTCGGTTGGATGAGGATCTTATCTTGCAAACAACTCTCATGTTTTACATCATTATTATCATCCTAAATTATTCTTATTTTTTATTTGATTAAGCTATCTTAAAATATTATCCCACTAAATTTACAGTTTTAAACTGATATTGATACTATAGTTTTGTCTAAACATAATTGACTAACATACTGAAAGGGAAAAAAATAAAACAATCAATTGACCACAGAAAAAAATAGAGATTGAAGATTATTTTTTTATATAACATTAAACAGATAAAATTGTATATCGGAAAATAATTAGACAAAAGATAAATTAAAATGAAACAAAGTAAGATAGTTGAGAAACCTAAGAAAGTCTGATAACTAGAAGTAACCACGCACAGACAAAAAAAAAAAAAACTAAAACCTAGAAAAGTATTCCAACTCTAAAGGACACTGAAAACCGGATTCATAAAAATGTACTACTCTGGTTAGAACCTAGTACTTAGAGATCTAGAATATAACTGGGTCAACAAATCAAAGCTAAGCCAAATTTATTAACTAATCAGCGGATCTATAAATCGACCGATGCATTAAAAAAATTACTCCCTCCAGATAAGGAAGGAAGACGTGTCTCCGCCAATACTCTGATTCTGACCAATTTACCTTTTTCTAATTTTATTAGTTTGAATCCCCCCCCAAACGTAAATATATTCTCTTTCTCGATTTGTTTCTTAAAATTAATTTTATGCTGTGCTGTTTTCCATTCATCGGCCAGCTGTCATTTTCTCAAATATACTCCAAAGAATCTTTTACTCGTTCCATAGTTACCCTCAAATCGTTTCAGGAATTTCATTAATTACCTCCTTTGGAAATATCTGATTTTGTCAATATTTTTAATATTTTCTACCCTCTGTGGCTTCAGGAATCTTCTTAGGAAATCTAGATCTCTGTGATTCACAATTTCGTCCCAAAATTCTATATTTATTTTGTCCTCATTCCTCTTGACTCTAATCTCTATCGACTTCTCCTTCTCTAAACGTCAAAATGTTGATTTTTCTTACAGTCCGATGTCATTTTTTCTCAAGTCCACAAAAACCAAATCTGAATGTAACGGTTATGTTCTTCTACGATACCTGAAAAAGGACAAGCAAAACGAAACAATCAAAGCGTTCACAAAACACAATCAAAAACGGAATTAATCAAATAAAAAAGAAATAGAAGAAAAAAAATACATACCTCACACGACGAACAACGCATACCTGGAAATAATAACGGGAGGAGCACATAACGGGAGACACGACGACGGTTAACGGCAAAAGGAACGGGTCCAACGGGAGTGGAGAACGTTGACGGAACAAATAACGGTGAAGGCAATGATGCAAACTCAACGGGATTGAGGAAATTGGATCCAAAATATTAAACCAAGTCCCTTTGTTCTCCTTTTCCAGATTTTAATTACCCAATTTCAACTACTGTCTCAATTTTTAGATATTTTTTCGACTTAGAGAAATATTGTGTCCTTCAATAGCAAATGAGTACTATGTACAATGCATCTCTCATCTTCACCCAACAAAACAAAACTTATTGTTTCGGTCTCCGTTTTACAATACTCGCGCCGGTATGACTCAGCTAATAGCTCCTTGATTCAACTCGTCTAGGCAGATCCGAGCATCAGCTCGCTCCAGATCCAGACATCTTCGCCGGATCTATCATCCTCTTTGGAATCAAAGCTCTACCAGAAACGAGATTTCCTGAGGCCGATTCAAAAACAAGAACAAACCTGAAAACCAGATCAAAGATCTTCTGCTTTTGACATGGACGATAGCCTGCTAGGACGAGGCTGATACGCAGATCGCCGCTTGAGCTGGTGCGAAGACGGCCTTATCAACGTCGTTAACGCTCTTCTCACCCATTCACCTTCGACGCCACCAATTCTCACCAGAGAATTCGTCATCGCCGATCGACGCATATTCAAACTGTTGGTCGGATACGTCACTGCGCCTTGGCCGTGTGGATTCGCTACGTTCTTGTGTAGACTGCATCGAAACGATCCCGGATGAGTCGTCGGCGAACACATACATCTCCTCCTGGAATCCGGAATCTTATGGCTGCTAGGCTTCGAAACAGCGATGGATCGATTCGGCGATATAGATCTGTTATCGATCGAATACCTAAACGACTGGGTCAACGGCGCCGACTTGAATAGATTCACGCGCGTCGGAGACGCAGATCTGTGGTGCTGTTGATGGTGGTTGCTGAAAAAAGCTGAAGACGGTGACGAGAAACTGGAGCTTGTGGAGGAAGCGAAACCTGAGGACGACGGAGACGACACACCACAGAAACGGCCAGACGGCGACACGGAGCGAAGCACCGGCCCGCTTGATCTGGTTCTAGAAGATGTAATCGCCATTTGTTTTTTGTTTTTTGTGGAGGAGATTCAGATTGAAAGTAAAGAGACCTCGAGAAGAAGTCAAAAGAAAGAAAGGAGGCTTTGTTTTCTCTTAGGAGTCCCCGGAGGGTGGTTGGTTCGGCAAACCTAGCGAGTCTCAGAATGCGAATTTATAGCTAGAACGATGGATGGCATTTCTGCAATTATCTAGAATATTCGTGACCTTTTTCGTGTTTTACTGTATCGGGTTTAGTTGACTTAACCATGGTTAGGATAGATGGGTTTGGAATAATTTTTTCCTGTTTTTGCCGTCTCGAAAAGAATCGGATTCTGATCCAACGGCTGATTCAGCAGAGTGCTTTTGTGGGCATTTGCAATGACCGCCACGTAATCTGGTTCGAGAAATGGTCAGTTTGTAAATTACGAAAGTACCCCGATGAAACTGTGGGTAATTACGGAACTACCATTGTCCTCTATTCGCAAGGGCCAGAGTTTCATTTTCAGTGACCCCAGCAGTCCTCCCAGTGGGGACAACTTTTTCTTGAAGCTGATAGTTTTTTTTCACTCTCTGATGCTTTTTCTATATTTATCTTCCCGCAATTTATTAGCTGATGTAATGGTTTTTAATTATTGATAAATCTATAAAACTATTTTTAGGATTTATGTTTTGTAATTTCACATTCAATGAAATTCGCCTGTGTTTCTGTTTTATGTATTTTAAATGTTTTATGGATTTAATAAGGAAATTGTCTATTGAATTTTCAATCTATTTACATGGAAAAAAAGTTCATGATTTCATAATTTTCAGAGTATTACCAAACGAATAAGTATTTTTCGATTGAAATAATAATTCTTTTTAAAACTTAAACTTATCATCGAACACTCTTTATTTATTTTTGTCTTCATACTCTTATCTGTTGTTTTAGAATAAATAAAATTGTTGACAACAAATAAATAAGATTGTTTGTTTACCAAACAAAATGTTGCATATGGTTGGAAAAAAACAGTTGTATATATATATGAACGTTGGCCCAAAAAAAATGTGGCATTTAATAGGACCAAAACAAGTTCCAGCACCTATCGTAAATTATAAGTTTATATAACCGTGTAAAATCACCAACTCATTTAGAGCTATATATGTCCCATTACTTGCTTCCAAAATCCGCCCACGGTTTCTAGCAACTAACGGAAGATTGTAAATTAACACCCATCGCATTCGCATGCTATCTAAAATTTCATTAGAATAGAAAGAGTTATTGTAGTGTTAAAATTCTCACCAAGCTTCGAGAAGAACACCAAGTTTAACATAAAGAAACTAAAACCAGATAACGTAATAACTTGGAAGAAGAAGAAATAAAAATAGGTTTGTATGCAATTTTTTGGTTGATTATAAAAGTAATGTTTGTAAGCATGTTTAAAATTCATTAAGATAATTCGGGGGCGTATGTTTTAGCTTCCTAAATCATTCGTCCATAATTCTCAGTTTTTATAACAAAACGAATCTTATCGTTGCCATTTTTGTTATCTATGGTAACATGTAGATCGTCGCCTCCTTCGAAAATGGTGTCTCCAAAAGTAAACCCTAAGAAATAATAACAACTAGGCATCCCTTGTCCAACCCAACAACAAAAAGTCGTATTCAAAATAAAAAACGATGCGAATAAGTTGACAATTTCTGACCATGATAGACCCATTAAAAATATATTCAAACCAAGTACGAACGTTGGCTACCATGAATAATTTAAGGAAACACCGGCTGTTTAATTAGAATTGAAACTCGAATCAAACTTATGAAACGGTCTTCAAAATAATGCCGTGGACTTCAACAGAACCATCTACGTGTTTACATATACAATAATATTTTAAACTATTTATAGGCCATGTTCAAAAAAATTATTATGTGCATATTTAATATGATAAAAAAAATTGAAAATATTTAAGCCTTAATTCATATATCTAGTTGATTTTTTTATTATTATTTTAAAGTTAGGGTCATGTTCGATTACTGTTCATGATAAAAGACGACTACGTTAAATGCGCATTTTGTTGTCAACCATACACATGCATATAAAATCCCCTAATACCCGATAGAATTTTTTCCCTAATATATATACCTGATAGAAAACTACGTTAATAGGAGAAGAGCATGTAGTGTTGATGCAAAAAAAAATCAGTAATTAAAGATTTCGGTTACGTTGAGATTGGTTTAAGAATCCAGTTTGTCTTTAAAACAATGAATCGAATGTTAGAACCAAAATAAAGGTGACTTTGTTTGGAATAATAAACGAATATAGATTGAATATATTTAGTCTGGAATGAAATAAAATGAGTAAATAAGTATACGATTTCATTTCAGTATATATGGAGTGAAGAAATAAAAGTAAGAAATACAAGAATCTGAGTTTAGAGTGAGTGTTCAAATATTTTTGTGTGTTCGAATCTCCTTTCTCGTACTCCTTCTCCCTTTTATGTATTTTGAGTTGTTTCCTTGTTCTCATTTAGTTGGTTTGATTCGCTATTGATTATGTTAATTCTGAATTTCAATTCTTTTGATTCGTCGTTTCATTTTTGTTATGATCTTTTGTTTTTTATTGAATTTTGAATGAGCTCATTAAGGACTTTTTGTTTTTTTGTTTTTTTCTGTTATCCGGTATGTTCTTTTCGGGTCCAAATTCCTTTTTAACTAAGTCTAAAATTATACACCAACATACCGTCTATTGATTTGTAAACGTATTATGTATTGTTCACCCATATTCAAATCCAATAATAAATTCTGTTATTTAGAAACAACTATAAATATAATCACATACGGCTATATTAGATAGTGAGTAAACCAAATGATGGTGGTGGGGTTTTCATATGTGAGGAGAGGGTCGCTCTGTTGGTCCAGGTCAGGGATCGACTTTTTTCAAGCGCGGTTTTTACTCAATTTTTTCATTTGGCTAGAAATCATGTCCCACGTAAAACGGAGTATATGAAATCCTTAAGACACCGGAAAAGATGTGTAAAAACCTTTTTATTCATTCAAAAAAAAAAAATAGTGAGTAGCATCGAAATTGGTTTTATCCGTAATCAGTCGTGTGACCACATATTAGTTACGCCACGAATTTATAGAAACATCAACGGCTACGAATTATGTGTGGCCATGTTTGTCATGTGGCAATTAACTACGAAATTATAACTTCCAGCATTATATGTCAACTGACGACAAAACATTTGGCTACAGCTTTGATCTCTGATACTTCGTAGTCGCTTTTCTGCAGGATTAGTCACATAATTTATTACATAAGTCTTTGGTTTATAAATTACTTTTCTTTTAATTATATGTAATGTTTTTCAACTAAAAATACAAAACAACATTCATTCCGAAACAATGATGATGTGTTTAGAGAATATTAAGTTGTCCGTTTCCTATAATCAAAATAGTCATTTTTTATTGTAATCGTTTTACAAATGGTCCGTTTATAATTTAGTTTCATTATTACAATTCCTTACGGAAATAACATTTTATGTTATATAGTGTAGTGCCTCTTAGTTACCTCGTTATTAAATAAATACCTCTCAAAGTAAGCTTATTCCTCGTAATTATTCATCATTTTCTTATATAATGTTATTAGTACTAGTAATGGTGAGGAAGTTTATGGGAGAGAGAGTGGAATGAGCACATGGTGGTGGTGAATGATGATGTTCCCAGCTGTGAGGGAACGTGACTTTAACACCATTTATGTGTCAGATTTGGGTCGCAGTCTTATTTATCGAAAAATATCCTTTTACCTTTTTCTTGCTTTTTAACCGCCAATCTTTTTGGGCTTTTTAGTTTAGAAAGATTTAGACATATTATCACTTTTGTACAAGTTTTGCTCTCGGTTTATTCATTTGCTTTAGAAAATTCAAAATTATTTAGATTACCACAAATCGGTTAATAATTAAGTGAAAACATTAGATGTGAATGCCAACGATTTACCATTAGAAATTTATGAAAAACTGTATTGTAGAAATAATCAATTTTTATAAAAAATATAATGGAAATATATATACATAATTATGTCACCATTCAAAAAAAGTATTTGAGAGCCACTTGATGGATACCCCCGAAAGATCGTCCCAAACGGAAAAAACATATGTTATGTTGATGTTATGTAGTGACTCTCCTCAAAGCAAGAAAACGGAAAAAACATATCTAGTTTTTGTCATTAACTGTTTTGAAAACTTGTATTTTAGCCTTGTGAAGTTATTCAGTACCCTCAGTACCCAAAATCTCTTTTGCTAGCTCAGCCCACTCATGTATTGTCTCCTCAAGAAGTTGCACAAAACTTTTCTCCCAAGTAAACGCATTAAGGAGGGCATGTAGAATAACCAACTTACGGCGCTTATTGTGGTTAGGACACTCATTCAAGGCTTTCAATAACCTTGATCTCACATTCACAGCTTGATTCAGCTCCATTTATATAGTTTCAACACGAAGCGCTAGCATAGTCGAATTCCTCTCATTGTCATGCCTAGAGGCAACAATGCGTCGTCCCAGAGAGAGGGGACTCGAGGGTTATGGGAAAACGAGCCGACTCATGCTTGGCAGCAATCACTACAAGAAAATGAAGTTATTTTGACGAAAATTTGAGACTGTAATTACTCGTCACAAATTTATGTCAGTTTTGGTACGGATTTGTGACCATATATCTACGTCGCAAATTCGTAGTTGTTTCGTCACAATATTGTGACAGAATTAAACGTATTCATAATTTGTCCCAGCTTGTGACAAAATTGTGACGAAAGTATTGGTCATAATAACCAGGACGATATTATGACCAATTTTTGTAGCAAATTAGCTACAAACTTGAGACGGAACAATGAGTCTCGATTTGTGACGATGTAATAACTAAATATCGGTCACTAATTGGAACTAACGGAATTGTGTAACAAATCCGTTGCAATGAGTTACTAATTTACTAACTTTTTATTTTGTTACAAATTGTGATAAAAATAGTTACTTTAGTATGTCACTATATATATATTACACGAATTTGGTCACATATCCATAGCAATATGTAAACTTAGAGAAACTTGTGGAAATACGTGTAAGTCACATAAAGTGTTGTGAGAAATACGATCTTTTTATTTTAATAGATGAAATATGTTATGTACTGAATCCACGTGCAACTCTCAAAATAAAGTTCAATAATCGTGATACAACTAAAAATAACATTATCTCTTAGTTAAAATTTGAATTTTACTGAAATGAAATATGAAAACGATAATCCATATGTTTATGTTGATTCGTGGCAAGCCGAAAACACTAATAGATCTACATGGTCAAGCAAGAGATTTTGATGATATTGAAAATTCTAATACTCCATTAGACTAATTGATTACTGATGAAAAATCTGAATGATATTTTAGAATTCTAGAATGTTTTCTCAGTTTATTTAATGAATGTTGATATTTTATTAGCTTTTTACATACGTAATTCTAAATTTTATTATAGAAGTATATTTTTTAGAATTTGATTTATTCTTTTTGGGGGAAAATGGCAAAAACAAAATTCAGCTACACAGGCGGCAAATGTTTTGGGTAATCCCGCTTTAAATTTACCAAATCATTTTGGAAAATAGTAAAAAAAATTGGATTGTGACCAAATATATCGAGTAAACCGTCGCAAACTCTAAATTTAACTTCAGTATATAAAGGATCTTATAACCCAACCCAGCGTTTAACCCTACAAGGAACCCTTTCTCTATGAGTATTTTGATTTGGTTTCCCTTGCCGCCGACTACGTCGTAGTTACTATCTTCCACAATCAGTAGTTTCTAGGTCTGTGTTGTGTCATCCCTAATCTGCGTTTTTGGCATATAAGAAGATTTGAAGTTTATTTGTCACATTCATCGAAATCTTTATTTCTCTTTGCAATGTAGGCTGGACTTAATTCAACATTCTCGCAACGATTTTTTCTTGTTCTGAACCCCTTATGCTTGAATCCTTTGAATTCTGTTTTAGCACTTTGATAACAAAAGCAAATTTGTATATGGTGGAGACGATTAGATAGTATAAAATTCTAAATCTAATCGTCTATGTATAGTTAACTTTGCTGGTGATTTTCTGGATTTGGGTTTATTGGATAAAACATAAGATTTTTATATTAGGTTTAATTCCTAGCTAAAAAATCTGCTTTCGTTGAGATCAAACTGATCTTCTATGGTAAAGTTTCTTGTTTAAGTAAATAGAGTTGGATCTGATCTTGTGTAGCATCGATGTCTTCTTTGATCTATTATTTTGTTGGGCATACTGTTGTTGCCTGCATTTTGACCGTATCAAAGGTTATAGTTTTAGTTAGCTTTTCATTATTATATGTTCTCTGATTTTTTGAATAAGTTGTCGCATGATTTGACCAAATCTTTTATTCTTTAAGACTTCATACTTGTGGACTTTTTTTAAGTCTTTTTAATTGAGCCTGGTTGTGCTAATACTATTGGTTTCTGTAGAGGCTCGTAGAGAATCAGCAACAAGCTCCTAGTCGTAGAATCCAAGTGTAACAACTCTACTTGTCCACGTGATTCCTCCATTGGAGCAGCATCTTCAGCATCTGCAACAATCCCGTCTTCCCTTTTAATGAACTTATGCAGAGCACAAGTCACAATCACCAGATCCCTCTGGACATGGAACGGGTAAAGAGGCGTGAATTTCATGATAAGAAACTGAGTTTTTAGAATGATGAATGATCTTTTGATGAAGTTGCTTAGACACATGTGCTGATGATTGAAAAGATCGTGTGCGTTCTGCGGCATTTAGCTTGCGCCAGAGAGTTCGTATTTGTTTGTTTTCTCATGTTGCGTAATTTTAAATTATATTTTATGCATGTTTCAGAATACGTTATGAGAACTATTTTATTTTGAATGTTGTTTTTTGGATAATTTAATTATAAATTAATAAATTTATCTAATGATCGTATTTATAATTATATGAGATGCCAAATCAGTATCTAATTTTGATCGATGTGTGACGATAATTTAGTGAAATCATGATAATAATTTAGTCAAGAATGATATTGAAACGCAAAATAAGTAGTTAATCCAAATAGATTTGTGACGAAGTTTTATTTTGACAGAATTAAGACAGTGAAATCGTCGTAAATTAGGATGGATAGACGACGATTTTTTAGTCATTATTCGTGACGATTTGAAACTATAGTTCCGTCGTATTAAGTGATGAAATTGAGACATTATGATAGTCACAAATTATGATGGTTTTGAGACATTGTTATTAGTCGATAATTGTGACAATTTTGTTACTCTGATGTCTCGTCACAATTTGTGATGTAATGGTTACTATTTCAATTCGTCCCAATGTTGTGACGTTTTTGTTACCAAAATTTTTTTGTGACGATCATATTGCAACCGTTTGCAAATCGTCACATATACGTCACAATATTTTTATTGTGACGAAATATTTGTTATTGTTACGGAAAATTTCATCACAATACAATCATTTTCTTGTAGTGACGATTTAAAAGAAAACGAAGTAGCATCGCTTGGTAATGTTTTATCAAGGACATAAAGATCATCTTTCGCCTTTCCTTCTCCAAGAATCTTTCCAGTTTCAATATCTTGAAAATAAACTTCATTAGGTCCAAATATCGTATAACAATTTAAATCACAAGTAGCACTTTTTACCGATAAGAGGTTTGATGTAAACGTGGGCATAAAGAAAGCTTTGAAATTTTTATCAAATAATTTCAAGTTCCCTACACCTTTTACGGGAATCCGGTCACCATTAGCTATAATAACATTACCCTTAGCCGGTTTTATATAGTCAATGAGATTCGGGTTACTAATCATATGGTGAGAAGCACCTGAATCAATGACAAGTGTTTTACTTGGTTTAGAGGCAAAGAGAGTGGTACCGGAATCCTTTAAGGAGACGATGGATCGGATGAGGGCTTCCNNTCAGCATCTGCAACAATCCCGTCTTCCCTTTTAATGAACTTATGCAGAGCACAAGTCACAATCACCAGATCCCTCTGGACATGGAACGGGTAAAGAGGCGTGAATTTCATGATAAGAAACTGAGTTTTTAGAATGATGAATGATCTTTTGATGAAGTTGCTTAGACACATGTGCTGATGATTGAAAAGATCGTGTGCGTTCTGCGGCATTTAGCTTGCGCCAGAGAGTTCGTATTTGTTTGTTTTCTCATGTTGCGTAATTTTAAATTATATTTTATGTATGTTTCAGAATACGTTATGAGAACTATTTTATTTTGAATGTTGTTTTTTGGATAATTTAATTATAAATTAATAAATTTATCTAATGATCGTATTTATAATAATATGAGATGCCAAATCAGTATCTAATTTTGATCGATGTGTGACGATAATTTAGTGAAATTATGATAATAATTTAGTCAAGAATGATATTGAAACGCAAAATAAGTAGTTAATCCAAATAGATTTGTGACGAAGTTTTAGTGATAAGGTTTGACAGAATTAAGACAGTGAAATCGTCGTAAATTAGGACGGATAGACGACGATTTTTTAGTCATTATTCGTGACGATTTGAGACTATAGTTCCGTCGTATTAAGTGACGAAATTGAGACATTATGATAGTCACAAATTATGATGGTTTTGAGACGTTGTTATTAGTCGATAATTGTGACAATTTTGTTACTATGATGTCTCGTCACAATTTGTGATGTAATGGTTACTATTTCAATTCGTCCCAATGTTGTGACGCTTTTGTTACCAAAAACAATTTGTGACGATCATATTACAACCGTTTGCAAATCGTCACATATACGTCACAATATTTTTATTGTGACGAAATATTTGTTATTGTTACGGAAAATTTCGTCACAATACAATTATTTTCTTGTAGTGAATATGAAAACGAACCCTCGCGGGAGACACATATTTAGCCATGAAAAAAGCCCTAGCGGTGGTAATCGTATCAAAGGTCGAGTAATAGAGCTTTGCCGGTACAACAGCGATAATCGTATCCATTGTTCTTAGATCGAAAAGATCAATCTCAATTATCTTGACCACGATTTACGACTACTCTCAATCTCTCTGTTTCGTATGATCGAATGAAAAAAGAAATAACAAAGCAACAAGATTGTTTACCCAGAGTTCACCTCTGATGTGGATGGCCACGTCTCTGGGGCCAGATCTCAGTCTAGAAAGATGCACTAGAACGAAGAAGACGAGCTCTCACAAACCGAGATACTCGAGGAAGAAGACGCATACAAAGTGTTTGTTACAATGCGTTGATGTGGCGAGTGTTTAGGTGAAAGTAAATGGTGGATTAGCTTTCCGTTGATTTTATAATTTTTAATAAGATTTTGGCCGAGAATCTTCAATTTTTTTTTTATAGAAATTTTTTTTTAACCTGAAATTTTTCAAAATGTCATGTTTTGATAATATCTTTTTTAAGAAAATTGTTAAAGGACTTAAATTATTTTTTCATAATTATATTATATACTATTGTATTAGTGAATAAATATTGAAAATGATGTCCTTACATGGCACAAATATTCGTTGAACCAAAACACAACAGTATGGGATCTCTAATCAATTGATCACGACAAGGTTGTAATGATCTCGAACTTGACAATGTTGACATAAATTAATAGCCACTAAATATAACAAGATTATTAGATTACTAATCAGCAGTGTTTTACGTTCAGTTGGCATTTTATTGTCTATCATAGTATTAACTAAGTTAAAACACAAAATATACCAATTATTGCTATGTTATTTGAGTTGGAAGGTGAGCAGATATATATTGATATTGAGGCAGATTTATATAGGAAACATCTATAGGTTGGCAAATGCTACCTATTGCTTTTAAGTATTAATAAACTTAGATGTGTAAGTTAGACAAATATATATAAAAAAAAATCGTTTTCCAAATATGTAATACGTATTTGTAATCCAGTGAGAATACAATCCCCTTTTTAATGCACTTTGAGGATTTATAATGTCCCAACATAAATCTAGAATAAAACAGCTTGAGTATGATAAATATGTAATCGATTCCAATGTAAACGTATGGTGCATTATTACTTACCAATATTTAAATTCGTATTAGATGCACTAACGTAGACTAGCTAATGCATCTACCGTTGGCGATAAGGAAAAATAATTTATTACGAAGAGGTTGAGTTTCTTACATTGCTTCCAACTGCTGGTCTTAAAGCAGTCCTCAAGGCCTCGGAGTCAAGTCATATGCTTTTAGAATTTAGACTTCATTATACAATTATTTATGTAAGATTTGTCTTCAAGTAATAAATTTTGGCATTGACTCAGATTGGCGATCGGAAAAGCAGCTCAACAAATATCTTTTTAATAACTATCCTAAAAGCAGCACAACAAATATCTTTTTTTTTTGTTGATAACAAATATCTTTTTTTTTTTTTGTTTGTAATGAGCCCCATCGGAGAAAAAGCAGCACAACAATTATCTTCTGTTTTTGTTCGTCATTAAGATAATAAAAAAGCGGTTTATGAAGGATATAAATATATGTAATTTAAAAAAAAAATTGTACATCTTTTTATTGCAGTATTTTTTCCCTATTTAATTCAGTGGTCAAATAATTAAATTCACTTTTTATGTATCTTTTTCATCATATAACATATATATATATATATAAATAATAATTTCTTTTCCAAAATTATGTAGACAGTTTATAATCTCGATTTGAAATTGATGAAATTGTTTATCAATCAAAAATTGTTTTATTAGATAGCAAATATTGTTTCAGTGTTTCCCTACGTTTTTCAATTTTGATTTTGTTTTTTTGCTAAATTTTTTTTTTTTTTTTTATCACTATATCTTTTACCTTTCTGTTTATTGAAAATATTTTCTGCAAAATTTGGTTGCTACCACAAGTCGCCGTCTGTTCTATCCGTATGTCTGATTGGTAATCGAAGAGGCGATTTGCTTTCCAACGCCTTTCTGACCCACATTTTTTTCATGGCGTTAATACAATCAGATTATAATGTACAAATGTGGTTCGCTGCACTGCACCCATTGAAACGGTTACGGTTAGTTCCGACGAATCTACAAAATTCAATTAAAATTAAAAATTAAAAATGATAGTGGTCACAAAGCAGATCACAATGTTGGCAAGTACTTGAGGGACAAGCAAATTTTTTAAGCATTGGCCTAACTATGACACGTATGAAATCCATCAAATCCCACACGGCATCCACTTCTCATCAGCCTCACGACAAGTGAACAAAAAAAAAAAAAATATATATATATATATATATATATGTTTTTTTTTCCCCTCAAAGGTGATCAAATTCCGACAATGGAGTCGAGTTATAACATGGGTCATGTGATTATCATCGTTTATTACAAGTAAAAATAATAATAATACAATTATCTGGTGCTTAGGAAGTGTTTGTAGGCCACATGATCAAGCATCTATTTTGTTCAAAATTATGATGAAAATATGTATCCGATTCATAAAACCATATTTGAATAGATATTGATAATATAGTACTTGCTTAAATAAGAATACGAATAGTTAATGATATGGTAGAGAGTGGACAGTAGACTCCAGCTAAGCAGAAAAAGCCAATTAGGTGCGCCTGATTATTGATTAGTGAAACCCAAAGCCACCGCTTTCGGGAGTCTAATCATTTCCCCAACACTACCCCCTATTTATATAATTCGTAAACTAATCACACCTTTTTCTTAAATAGTCACAGTTTGATTTAGTCCTATGTCTTATCCTAGACCTATATCTTTTTTCAATCTTATTAAAAATCAATCAATGTCATCATTAAGGCTAGGCAAAATTCGCGATGTGTTGAGAGAACCGAGCATTACACTTTTATCTTTTGGGGTGACGGCTGAATACATCAAATTTTTTGTTTTTGACCAGTTTTTCGTTCCATTTTGACGTGATGGCTGATACCATACCGTCTCAATCTTCTCTCTGACCTCGAGATGTCTGTGATGATTATGTTGTATATGAAATCGAAGATTCGTATATACCAAGCTCTAATCGTCTTTACGAGACCATAGAAGGTCACATGTCAGTTCAATATAACTTCAACTAACAATATCTTAACTTTGAGTTATATTCTTAATTTCAAGTATAATTATCACTTATAAATTTTTAGAATTTTTTAAGAGAACTGTGAAAATTGTAGAAGACAAGCTTAACTTTAATCTCTCTAATTCTTGTAGACTCAGATTAAAGCATTCCTAGGAAATTATCATATCTCTAGTACTCTTTACTTTATATTTTGCATATCAATACAAAACTAGCAAGAGCAAACATGTAATAAACGTATTATATTTTGGGGACTCGATCAGAGGCTACTCTAGTATGAATGAATTAAGGAAAGAATATATATATGTAATACTTTAGTATCCTCTCGTGGGCCACACAACTTCCTTCGAACCAACCCAAAATATATCTTTTACAGAATTTAGGCCCAGACTTTACTAACTCAAATATGATCTGATTTAGGCTATCGCATAAAATATGAGTGACTCAGAAACTGTAGGAGCCATAATGCTAGAGACAATGTGGTCATGTCATGGGCGGTGAAAAGTGTGAAAAGCGCATATCATCATCTTGTAGCAAATGAGAATCCATGGGGGATTATTGCTCTGGTCCAATTTATTAGAGATAATTTCGATGAATGGACTCATGATTTGAAATCAGTTTTGCACGTAAAGAAGAAATTTGGATATAACATATCGATAGAGCTGTTCTAAAATCAAAAATACGATGCAGAATAAGGAGAATGGGTTCGTGTTAATTCCATGGCCACGTTGTGGATCCTTAACACAATTGAACCCAAAGTGTGACGTATATTTGTGTGATGCATATATAATTGTGAAGAACATGCATGGTACTCAAAAACTGCGTTTACAATTCATGCTCCAATGGTCGGAGATATCGGTGGTAAAGATAAAACTTAGAATGGTTTGTGTGAATTGCAAACGCAAAGGACACTCTGAAGAAACGTGTGTACTTTTTTTTTTTTTTTTTAAGGTATTGTGGAAGAAAAGGCACTCGTCATAAAAGAAAACACAACAAAATCTTGTTTTTTTTTTTGTTTTGTAATAAAACTACATGCTATATATATTACCTTAAATCTATTTGCCAAAGTTTGTTAGATAATAGATACCATTCTTGTCCAATTTTTCAAAAAAAAAAATTCAAAAATCTCTGGAAATGGATAGCCTCTTTACTAATGTGCCAAATCAAGAATATTTCATTCTTTAAGCTCCTCATATTCTGGTTTGAATATAACAAAAATTAGCTCTCATATTTGCTAATGTGCCAAATCAAGATAATTCACCAAATTAATTTAGTTGCCAATTTGTTTTTTTTTATTTTTAATTTATAGGAAATAACATTTTTAAAAAGTACTCACGTGTGATAATACAAAGAGGAAGAAAGGCGGATTTAAGAAAAATCGTAATATTCAGGCTCACTCTCCTCGCCGTGGAATCGCCTTTCGAGCCTCGAAGGGACTCTAGGGTTAAAAGAATATACCCCAAAAAAATTATTTTCTCTTCTCTTCAACTCCGATCAAGTTTCTAAGGTTTTGCTTCCTCTCCGTTGATAATTTCCTTTTCATGGTCTTCTTAATGCCCTTCATTTTCTAGGGTTTTAGATCGAATCTTCTGTTTTGGGTCACCGAAAATCATTAAACTTTACTGGTGCTTGATTGAATTTCGCAGCTAGTAGCGATTAGATGTATTGTCTTTTTTATTTTTTATAATAGTTCTTGAAGTTGAGTTTGCGCAGCTTGTTTATTGATGATCATACCAGTTTTATTCTTCATCTTTGTCAAAGCTATTGCGGTTTATTGTTTCTCCTACAAGTTGTTCTTTTAAAGATTTCTATGTCCATGAAGGTTGTTTCTTTAAGGAATTGGATGAATTTCCGAGGAAATGAAAAGTTTCTTCAACAGATTAAACAAAAAGTGTTGAGCTTTCTCTCAGTATTTGATGGAAAAGTTGTCTGCTTTGTTAGGCTTCATTGCAGCTCACATAGCTAAATGTAAGTTGATGCCTTTTTTTTTTCAGGTGTTCAAAGGGTTTTGAAAAGATGGGACACAATGGCAAAGATGAAACTATTGTCCGTGAGATCGAGTCATCTCAATGTGCCAGTGCCATGGTTGAGATAAATGTAAAGACATTGGATTCTCAAACGCACACCTTACGTGTAGATAAATGTGTAAGATAAACTTCGTAATAGACATTTCTTTGATGTTTCCTTTTTCTCTACTGTAATATTCGTTTTCATCTTATACTCAGTTTGAGCATACTACCTGTAACGTCTGTCTTTCCTCGCATCCATGTGTTGCATAATGAAGTCTCTAATCTATAATATCAATGCTTTGATTAAAATCGTGGAACTGATGCCCTCATTAGGCATTTTAGTTCTTACTTGTTTGTCTGTGGCCTATAGCCTTTTTTTTAATATTGTTTTTCTTGTTTCATTTCAGGTCCCTGTTCCCGCATTGAAGGAGCAAATTGCTTCCGTTACTGGCGTTGTTACAGAACAACAACGCTTGATATGTCGTGGACAAGTTATGAAGGATGACCAACTCCTATCAGCTTATCGTATCCTTCTGTTCTTTCCAGCACATTGCCTTGGTTCTTTCTTAGAGCTTTCATTTCAGTTGTGAACCCTAGTTTGCCGATCTAGTTTGTCAAACCCTTGGTTTTGTCTTCCCTGTTTGTTAATACAATTTTAGTGTCGTATGATAGCCTGTAATTTCTGTTTCCGGATAAAATTCTTTAACGGGTCCATCTTAGATGTTGAAAATGGCCACACTCTGCATATGGTTGTCAGACAACCCATTCCACCGTTATCAGAGAGTGCAACTAGTAATGCAGGTTTGTTTCAAGTTCCCTTGCAAATTTGTGGTCCCAAAAATTGTTCATAAACATCTTTGAAATTCTACTCTCATGATAGTTTTGCATTTGCCAATGCCTTTTGTGAGATTCTATTTCGACATGCTAAGTGGAGAACTTGTTTTTTTAGCGGCTGATCCTGCTTTGAGTGCCGGTGACAGCCAGGGCAGTCAACGATCACGAGTTGTAGTAGGATCCTTCAACATTGCTGAGCAAGCAGATGGAGGTTATTCAGACATTGGTCAGGTGGGCCCTCTTTTATCTGTTTGATTCGTTTCTATTTTTATGTCTTAAATAGATGTGATCCTTTTCATGAGCTATATTTCATGTCTGGCAGATTGTTTCAGCTGTTCTGGGTTCACTTGGGATCTCTAATACAGAAGGTGGTATTGAAGGGATTGATGCTCTGGTAATTCATATAATTTCCTAGTATTTCCTGCGAGTTTATAAATCGGTTTTAGATGTAAGCGACGTCCCTATATTTGCCAGGGTCCTCTTCATGAGAGACTGTCTCGGAGTTCTGGTCCTGACACTGCAAGAGATTCTTCTGGAGGACGATCTGTCACACCAAATGCTGTGGACCAGACGTCTACTCCCTTGACATCTTCACAACCAGCAGTACTTGCTCCCTTGTTTCCATCATTTCTCATGTTACACAATTTTTGCGAGTAAGGTGCATCATGTTTTTGTTCATGAGAACGCTATACTTTTGCCACTGCAGGCGATTCCAGATTCGTTGACTACCTTATCTGAATATCTGAATCATCTGAGACAAGAATTTGCTGCTAATGGTTAGACTTATTTCTATGTTTGTTTCTGTGTCGAGAACAAGTCTCGAGAGTCTGACAGTGGTACTGTGATTTTTTTTCAGGCAGCAACGCTAATAACTTGCAAGATTCTGAAAATTCAATGGGCAATGTGCAAGATTCTGGTTCTACTACTGAAGAGAGTCGGATCCCAAGACCATCTCATTTAGCAGAAGTATTGCAATCGGCAAGGCAATTGCTGACCGGTGAAGTAGCAGATTGCATATCTGTATGCTCTTCTACTTTTGTCTTTTGTCTCCTGCAGTCTTTTCAGAATGCCACTTATGCCTTTGCTTATTTTGATCAGTCTTAACCAATGTTAGCAAAAATTATTGCACTGTGGGATCAGATAAACTTTTGACAGAAACCTCCAAGCCCCGTTAAGTTTTTGTTTCCCACTTCTAGTGCCCTGGGCACAACTGTTTCCTTTTCGTAAATGTTGCAATGTGAGAAATATTAAAGTTAGTAAGGGTAGTTCAAAATTAGTGACATACAGTGTTTTTGCTATCTTTTTTAACTGACTGACTTGAACTGGCATTGGTCACTCATAGCCATGGAAACAAGAATAACCGTTTCGTATTTCCCTTCTGCAGAATCTCTCAAGGCAGCTCGTGGATCATGTAAATGTGACTGATCCGTCAACCCGAAGGTTGTGCCAGTCAAACATGCTTCAATCAGGATCCCTCTTGGAGAATTTAGGCATTTCACTTCTGGAGCTTGGCCGTGCCACCATGATGCTTCATTTGGGACAAACACCGGTGTGTATACTTTTGCTACATATTATGGATCTGATTCTTACAATTTTTATTTTATTTTATTATGTGTCTAATTTTGTTCACAGAATTTGAAATACCCATACATCTAACCCTTGTTATGTTAAATGTCAGGATGATGCGGTTGTTAATGCTGGGCCTGCAGTGTTCATATCCCCTACAGGGAGAAATCCCTTGCCGGTCAGTTTCTTTCTCTCTCTTCCTTACCAGTGTGCCCCCTTGTCCTTTTTACCCTTACCTTTTTGTGTCTAATTCTTGTAGTCCCACTCCTCTCGGCTGGGAGCGAGTATTGGAGGGTTACAAGCAGGAACTGCACATTCTAGCGCTTTTACTGGACAATCGCTTGCCTCTGCCCCAAGAAATATTGAGATAAGAATACGCACAGGTGCTATTTATACACTTAATTTCTAAGTATAACCATTCTTACCTGCTATATTAAAAATCTTCAGATTAAGTTCCGGTTTTTTTATCTTATATCTGGATTCATCGTGGTGATGTTATATTAGGATCTTGGATGCCCTCTGGTGGGGCCAACCAGAGAGAAGAAAGTACTACACAACAAACCCCTGGGCAGGCAATTCCTTCTGCAGCCAGCAGCATCACTGATTCTGTCCCCTCAATGAGAGTGCCATCTGAAACTCCTCGAAATCCTGTGGCCTTAGTTATACCCGTTGTTGCTAGATATCAGCAGGTACCTTCTGGTGAACGTAGTTCTATTGGAATTGATGGTGTACATCAGCCTGTTGCTGAATCCTCTAGGCAGCCACAGAGCACCAGTACTCCCGGAAGAGAAGGTAATTTTAACATGACTTCCCCACACTATATGCTGATTTCTTAGTTGAAATGTCGACAAGAGTAAAACTTTACTTCAGTTTCCTTCTTATCTTTATACTGGATTTTCTCATATTATGTTTTCCTTGCTGTTTTGGCTTTGATCTTCTATGAAGAGGTAGATGTTGCTTTACCTAGAAGACAGGCTATGTCATAAATCTTTGCTTTTGTGACTCTGAACGTGTAGGTGATAGCAGTTCTTCTCCAGGTGGTCGAGGTTTGTCTGATTTAAGGAACAGAATCCATCAATTTTTGAGGCCCTTATCTCGTCGAGAACATGTTCAAGTGGGGACCCCTCAGTCCCAGGTTGCAGCAAATCCGTCTGCCACAGCGACCACAGAAACAAACGAAGCAGTTGCAAATGCCCAAGTAGAGCCGGCAACGGGGACAGATGAAGGGAATTTCATATCAAGTGTTCTTCAGCAGATCATGCCCTTTATATCTCAAAACGTACCCTCCTCAAGCTCAGATGAAGCTGCAGGCAGAGGCAGCAACAGCAGTACACAAGCGTCTTCAAGAGAGGTACTAGTTATATCCATTGAGTCACCTATTAACATGTTACATGTTTATCTCTTTCCTTAGAAGCCTATTGGCAACATGTCATTGACTTGTGTTGGAGGGTTTGGTTAGTGAAAGAGAGTATCTTTGAGCAATGGGCTGTGTATATACATATGGGTAGGAGTAAAAGTTAAAACTTATGGAATCGCTTGCTTAGTTGTATAATATGATAGAATAGATGGTTGGGAATATTCAAATGTGTAAAAGAGTTTTGGTTGTGGATAAATTTGAGGTGCAGGAGGAGGAAGGTGCAGAGCGAGGAGATTCAAGTCGGAGACCTGAACCTTGGCCTCCAGAGTCAAAACGTCAGAAGGTAAAATTGAATTAGTCACTACCGATAGTAAAAGAGGTGCGTTTGGTTTGCGTTATATACCTAATGATGTGGGTATAATGTTTATGCAGAGAGAGTGAGAGATTGTTGGCGCAAAAAACAGAAGAGTGGGAAGCACACTTTTTTGAAGAATGATAGTTTTTTTTGCTTCTTTGGTAATTTATTCTGAGCTTTGTGATTGCAGCAGAGATGGTTGACGTGTCAATGGTATTGGTGGTGTTAGTTACCAAAACACGTCCATTTTTAATTTATAATTATGTTATTTCCATCGGATTTTGCAGTCGATTATAATAAACGTAAGTGCATATATAAGACTTTCCAACAAGAAGGGGAACGGAATAAACCGTATTTACTCGAGATTTGAATTGTTGAAAGTTCTCACACTAGATAATTTATATAGGGAGGATGAGAGAAGGAGAGTCAAAAGTAGAGTTTGTTGGCCAAACAATAATAGATCACAAATAGTTGGCTATTGTGTTTAGGCTTTTAGGGTCCGAGGAGGACCACACGGTTTTATAATGAGCAAAGCGGAGTCTAGTGTCTGAAATTGAACTCTTTCTCTTCGAAAGACACAATTTATTATAAAGAATGTACGGTTTTAAAAAATAAAATAAAACTGTGTATTTTCTTCGACGGGAACAGAGTGACAGAGTCAATTTGCGTTAATGTGATGGTGCCTCTTTCACAGGCGATGATATAGTCAGGACGAGAGTTGACAACTTTACTACCGAGGACAAGGAATTTAGCAACTCTACTTTCTGCAATCAGGTTTAAGGAACTACGTATTTTATTACCGGCTACTAGAAAAGTGAACATGCGTAAGTGGATGGATTGTCGCCAATATGTTCCAAGTCCAAGGTGTGTTGTTACAATACAGAACCTCCTAAGTGGCCCTTGGTAGGCATGCACATGTCACATTGTAACTACTCATCTCAAATCCATTTCTTCCAATGATGGATGCTGTAAAATCCTTGGTGTTCAGTAACTCCTGACAAGACACTTGGTTTGCACCAGATCTGACTAACAACATCTTCAAACGCAACAGTTTCCTGCTTCTTTCAAAAATATATTCTTCTAATACCATTAGTAACATTCGCTGATGAAAAACACACACACAAATCATCTGAAGCCATCTCATCTCATTTTTGTTTCATTTGCGCTGAGAGCATACTTAAAGGTGAAAGCTTTCAAGGTATACAAAGTTGAGAAAGTAGTGAAAGACGTTCTATAGTTGTCTACCGGCGGCATCGGCAACAAAGGGGATGTAAGGCGTTTTTCCGACTAAGCAGCTGACGACTCCATAGACAAAACACATGAAGCTGAACACAAACACTCCCGTGTGTCCCCACATCATCGCCTTCATCCCAAACCCACCTCCTTGACCCGGATCCAGTATCCGAGTCAGCAGCACCGGAACCGCCAGCAGCACATCCAGCGTCACCGCCTGCATCGCGTTGAACCTAACGTATCTGCTGAAACTCGTGTTCCTCACAACCCCCAGGTACAGCCCGAAGAAAGCCACGAAGCTCGCGTACGGCACCGATCTGTACAGGTTCAGTATCGGGAAGATCGGCTCCACGAGTAATCCCAGCCTAGGGTACTGCGCGAACAAGAACCGACCGTACTGCAGCGAATTGAAGAATGGCAGCGCATACGACGCCATTGAAATCACGCGCTCCGTCGCCGGCGTTGGGGTGTAGGAAGCGTGTGTCTTCAAGGCTGCGGCGCGTCTTGTCGAGGGGCGGATAGAGACGGTGGATTTGGGGAAGGAGAGGGTGAGTAGTCTTGCTCTAGGAGCCGCCGAGGGGTTTAGGGTTTGGTGGAGAGATAAGCACAGAGACGCCATTTTCGAAATTTTTTTTTCTTTTCTTTGGAGAGTAGTATATAATTGAGAGTACGCATTTTAAATGAATCGAACCGAACCGAACCAAAATTAGAATTTAGTTATAATTTAACCAGAGCTAAACCAAAACCGAAAATGTCCAATTCTAGTACAAGATATAGTAAGTAAGCAAGTAATAAGATAAGTAAGCAAGCAGAGAAACAAAAAAGCCATTTTTATTTTCTTCATCACCAACTGGCAACTACCAGAGAGAAGAAGAAGACGAGGACTTTGAAGAACTGATTTCATCTCCATCCTCCAATCTCTCTCGATGGGTTGCGGTGGAACTCTGTTCTACCCACTTCTCATAACCCTCTCCGTTGCTCTCATCACTTACAACATCATCATCTCCGCTAATGCTCCTCTCAAGCAAGGTTTTCCCGGCCGATCTTCTTCCGATATCTCCGTTGACCCAGTCATCGAATTGCCACGTGGAGGATCCAGAATCCGCGGGAACGAGAGGAAGAGGAGGCTGTTCCACACGGCCGTGACGGCGTCTGACTCCGTCTACAACACGTGGCAATGCAGAGTCATGTACTACTGGTTCAAAAAGGTTAGGGCTTCCGCTGGACCCGGCTCCGAGATGGGTGGGTTTACCCGGATCTTGCATTCCGGTAAACCGGACAAGTATATGGATGAGATTCCTACTTTCGTTGCTCAACCTTTACCCTCTGGGATGGATCAGGTAATCAATCCTTCGATTTCCAAGATTTGAAATGTTTATTTGACAAATCGAACAATTTAATTTAAATGAGATTTTGAATCACAGGGTTATGTAGTACTAAACAGGCCATGGGCATTTGTACAGTGGCTTCAACAAACTGACATTAAAGAAGAGTAAGAAAGCTTTGATTTAACACTTATTTGGTAATTAACTAAGGGGAAATTCTTGTCGTAAAAATGTTGTGTTGGTTGTATTGTATGCAGTTATATTCTGATGTCTGAGCCTGATCACATCATTGTCAAACCTATACCAAATCTAGCTAAAGATGGGCTTGGGGCTGCGTTCCCTTTCTTTTACATTGAACCGAAAAAGTATGAGAAGGTGTTGAGGAAGTATTATCCAGAAGAAAGAGGACCTGTGACCAACATCGACCCGATAGGAAACTCTCCTGTCATTGTGGGAAAGGTCTGTTTTTTTCTTTTTTTTGGTCCTGAACAATTTGGGATCAGGTTTAAAAGGGCATCGCTCTAAAGATTTAGATGTGATGGGTTTTCTAGGAAGCTTTGAAGAAGATTGCTCCAACTTGGATGAATGTTTCTTTGGCTATGAAGAAGGATCCTGAAGCAGACAAGGCTTTTGGATGGGTTCTTGAAATGTACAAATCTTTTGATAAAAACGACTTTTTTCCTTATATATATGGAATGTGTTGTTTAGATTGTCGATTAAGTAGATTTGACTACAACTTTTGTTATATTTTGTGGAAGTGTAGGTATGCTTATGCTGTCTCATCTGCATTGCATGGTGTTAGCAATATTCTACACAAAGACTTCATGATTCAGGTAACCCTATGCACGCATTTTGTTTTGCATTTGGTAAAAGCACTGTATATTGTTCTTAAGCATGCTGCACTTATGAATGGAGGAGCCAAAAGTGTGGCACCATGCACCATGCTTGTGCAAAAGGATAATCATTAACTACTTGTATGAACTAGTACGGTACAAAATGAATAATTTAATTGCAGTGTTCCAAGAAATTGTTAGTTAATCTAGAGTGCGTAGCTGTGGCCAAGGGTGAAATATTTTCCCTGACTTCTCTGAACTTTGGTAAATTTCCATTATTAACATGAGTTTGAGGACAGTGAAATAACTATGGACTGGACCTCATAAAGTCTATGTATTTTTGCTTGTTACATGGATAAGATTTGTTTTTGATGCATTAACTAAAGAGATGGATGGACTTTGTTTTGGTTGTGTTTGTGGTAAATGAATCAGCCTCCATGGGATACAGAGGTTGGTGACAAGTACATCATACACTACACTTATGGATGTGACTATGATATGAAGGTAAGATTTCGAATCCTGATTGTCATTTAAGAACAAGAGACAAAAATAATAAATACAAACTTGATGACTAGCTTATTGAGATTGGCATTATGTCTTCCATTCCTATCGAATTTTAATGGGAAATTCCTCTTCGTCAAGGAGATTTGCAATTGATAAGAGAGTGTGTAAAAGAATGATTGTTGTGATTTCAGGGTCACTTAACCTATGGGAAGATTGGGGAATGGAGATTTGACAAAAGATCGTATGATAGGTCACCGCCACCAAGAAACCTTACAATGCCACCACCTGGTGTTGCACAGAGTGTGGTATGCTTACATGTCCTGCCCTTCATTTTCTGAAAACACATTACCTTTGATTACACTGTAACATCCCTACATTATGATCATTACAAACACAGCTCAGTTTTCTTCATTGACGTATTGGCAGGTAACATTAGTGAAGATGGTGAACGAAGCCACGGCTAACATTCCAAACTGGGGATCATAGAGAGGGATAGAGAGAGAGGAACAGTTTATTTTGAATAGATACCTATCTATATGTTGCCCATTTCTATCTATCTATACCTAATTTGTTTTCCGGAAGTTTTGTATATTGACTTTTGTAACTCTATTTTGATATTAATGAAATTGTTTGTCGAAAAAAAAAAAAAATGTTTCCCATTTCTCTTCAAAAACACGTTGTGGTTTCGTTTGTAAAAATATATAAGCTTTTTCAAACAAACCTTTGTCTGCTATTTTACTTCTCCAATTCTCTGTGGGTTCTACTAGATTTTGAGCATCCCAAAGGATAAATTACAACAAGCCTTGGCTAAAAACAAGTGGATATTACCGACATACATTAGCCAGACACGGGTCAATAACAACCTTCATGGTGGTCTCTGCAAATTCCTGAAATGTTATTTAGCCCATGTACAAAATTATGTTAAGTTGATCATATATTACCATTTTCCACAATCTTAACTTCCACAATATTTTTTTGTTTAACACAATTTAATTTTCACAACTTAATTTAAAAAAACATATACGATGAAAATTAGTTAAACTAAAAAGACGCACTTCAAATACTTGACAAAAAGCCAAGTTTTTCAACGGGATTAAAAAAAGAAATACAATGTCACAAGAAATAGGAAAAAAAAAAACCCTCCGATCTTATTATTAAAAGGCACTGAACTTTAAATTAAAGATAAAATGGATGTATCTTCAATCACAAGTAAACGGCCAAACCAATGCCACTATCAAAACCTCAACATCTTAGCTTACTGAGACAGTATTACTTGCTTAGCGTACCGATCCAAGCCGGTGGCTGCATCCCAGTCTGCTCATAAACCGTATCGAGAACCGGAGGCAACATCTTGTAAAGTCCAGCTATATCCTTCATAGCATTCCCACTACCACCACCACCAATCCCCTGTTCTCCACCGTGGTTCCAAACGCTGATCTTAGGCTGCAAGTCTTTAACCGCAATCGCATTAATCTTAGCGATCTCCAGATAAGAGCCATTGTTAATCATCAGGAAGTCTCTAAGGGCAGAATAGTCATTATGAAGAGCGTCTAGGAGGGTTCTGAGATAAGTCCCCTGAGCACTTGCTAAAGCAACAAGTCCCTCTGCTTCTTTCTGCTTTGAGTATAACGCTGCGTCTGCTGCAGCTCTCTGTGCCTCGGCTTCCTTTTGCTTCTCGTATAGAACCGCCTCTGCTTGCTTCTGCTTGTTGTATAGTTCCCAATTCGCTTCTTGAACCTTGAATTGTAAGCAGCAGTAATGTCAGGTGTTATAGATCGAAAACATTTCAGATTTGTGTTAATCAGATAAGAGAAGAGAAGGATACTATACAAACCTTTGTTTCATACTCAACACTGGCTTTGCTAAGAAACTCGGCCTTGAGCTTCTCGGTCCGGGTCAATGCATTCATTTTCTCGACCTGAGTCTGAAGCTCAGCTTCTCTCAAAGCCACTGCCTTGGCTGCTTCAACCTCAGCAACCTGAGCATCCTTGGTCCAAGCAGCTTTCTTCATCGCAAGCTCAGCATTGGCCTTAGCCACATCAGCCTCCTTCTGATTCTCAAATACTTTAATCTCAGTCTTCACTCTTATCTCTTCCTTCGTCCCTTCTCCTTGCCTCTGCATCGTTATGATTCTTGACTCCGCGTCTATTTTCGCTGCGTTCTGAAGGGTAAGCCCGTTCCGTTCCTTTGAACCAATCTCTCCCTTCATCTTGGCCTCAGAAACATCGATCCTGGCTTGATTTGCTGCTTCCATTTGGGTTTTCTGACCCAAGTAAGAGAAGTACTCATGTCCAGGCACATCAACGAGCTGCTTCACGTTTGCATTGTAGATTATGAGACCGAATTGGTCTAGTTCTAGTTGAACCTTATCGAACACCTCCTTCTTAAACTCCTTTGTCCCTTCAAATCCATAAAATCAAAATATAAAAAACTCTTGTAACCAAATTGTTCAGAGAATGAGTTTAACAAACAGCACAATGTGTGTGCATAATTTCTTATGAGTTATATTAGCAATTGAAATTGTTTCTAGAACTTAAAAACCAATCAATCTGATATTGAATCAATGACTCTGATCTTTTTAGCCAAATCGTTCAGAAAATCGGTAATAATTACCAATGGAAACTGTTTCTAGATGATACGAATTCAAATTTACTCAAATCGCATAGAGATTTGGTTACCTTTGAAGATCTCTTCCATGGTCATGGAAGCAGCGAGAACACGAGTCTCTCCTTCGATGACACCTTCAACAAGCTCATGGACGTGATTCGACTCTTTGTCGTGAGGCGAAATCAGCCTAGCGTAGAGAATAAGCGCTTCAGGGTCCTCGACGCGAGGGCCGATGGTGAAAACGGCGGGGAGAATGAAAGGGAGCTTCTCTGCGCTCATCGCCTGGACTTTGAAAGTGTAGTTCACCGGAGAAACATCGAATACGGTGCAGGATTGCCATGGAAACACCCACGATTTCTTCGAGAGCTTGATGTCTTCGATCCCAGCTCCGGTGATCGCTAAATACTGCGAAGCTCTTGCAACCTTGAACATCTCTAGGATCTATGGATTTTGATGGTTTTCTCCGATTTTCGAGAGATTGTGAATGATTCACGAGGAATTAAGCTTTCTTTGTTTGTTTTTTAGGTTTCGTGAGGACTGCTTACTTGTATAGCCGTCGAAATGTTAAAAGACTTTTAGCTCTATGAGAAAAGTTCATGAAACGAGTAATTGAAAAAGTCAACCTATTTCTTCATTTATCAATGAAATACTTTGACGACAAAAAATAAAATAGAAAAAATAAAATAAATTTCAACCTATTTCCGAGAAAGTACACATTTTTTATTTTATTTATTATTTTGGGGATTTTAGAATAATACATCAACATTGAACAAGACCAACTATATTAAAATTGGCAAATGTTGTTTTTCTAAGTGACAAATGTTGATTTAGTTACAATTCTTGTTATACCATTTAAATGCTCCTTCTCCTTTTTTAGCTGAAGTTTTTTAAAACAATAATTTATTTTTGTATACTTAATTTAGGTAATACTATAAATTATTCATAATTTCATAACAGAAAACTATAAATTCATTATATATGGATTATTTTATTTAATATAAGATCTTAATTTGTTATCAGGAAACAAATAATTTTTTTTAATGAATTCTATAACTGAAATTGATTAGATTTATTGTATCATTAATAGCTTATATATAAAATAATTCAATTTTTAAAAAAATTAATGTAAAAATATGATGTGTTATGTGAACGTGTAAAAAAATGATTAGATCATGAATGAAAATTGAATGCTAGATGCACAAACAAACGTGTGTAAGAACACGAACGTGATCATTCGATGCTAAACATGATCCGAAACTGCTTTTTAAGAAGGTGAGATAGATTTTCGATCCAAAGAACTCGTGTAGCATAATTTGTGCATGTGCTAAAATCAATAATATTAGTATCTTTTTTTTAAAGGTATAATCTTAGTATCTTTACAACACAATTATGAATTTTGGAGATAGAAAGCTTAACCGATAGATTTCGTGTAACACAAACTTTTGATATATAAAATCAAAGATCCAATATTCTCAAACCGAACTACAAACCGTGGCAGACATGCGCCATAAAAAAAAGATGGATCGGATGGACTGTTTGATAAGTTTGGACGAACCGACAAACACTACTCTTAGATTTTTTGGTATGGACTTTTATCACTGTAGGCACTAGCAACCCAAAACAATTAGCATCTATAATATACACGTCATACTAGGGTTACTCTTACAGAACTAGTGTAATCGAGTGCAATTAAATCCATTTTCTAATTATTAATATCAAACCAATTCGTTTTAGTGTGTAATAGTAACCGACCAACATAAGGGTCACATTTAGGCATTTAGCATTACAATCTTATGAGAAACTTATCACAAGAGTAAGTATTCTCCCAATTGCAACAAAGCAAACTAAGAACAAGAAATTTAGCATGCAAGTTTGTATTTAGGATTAACCAAAATATAATATTTGTTACAATTGACAAGTTATCATTTGATTCAAAATTTGTAAAGTGATAACTTTTTATTAAAAACAGCAATCTAATCTGATTGTCCAAATACCTTTTGTAGTATTAAAAGCAATACTCTAATCAGATTTTCATTATTCTTAGTGAAAAAGGAAAAAAATGTTTAAGCCAAAATAAACAAAATATGAGTAAAATATAAACAAAAAATATAAAAAATATATATAAACTTGCATGCTAAATTTCTTGTTCTTAGTTTGCTTAGTTGCAATTGGGAGAATACTTACTCTTGTGATAAGTCTCTCCTAAGATTGTAATGCTAAATGCTTAAATGTAAGATTAATAGTCAAGGAATTGCTTAGCTAAACACTAACACTACAAGAATACAGACGATTTCTGACGGCCGTTTCCGTCGGAAATCCATCGGAAAACGCCCCTTTCCGACGGATAATATCCGTCGGTTCCAGTTCGTCGGAAATTAATATCCGTCGGAAATCCGTCGGACTATTCTGACGGAACTTTGTCGTCGGAAAAGGGTCGGAATATTCCGACGGATTACCGACGGCGATGTTTCCGATGGATGTTAGGTCGGAACAAAACGTCGGAACACCGTCGAAATATTTTCGATGGGATTCCGACGAGTCATATTTCCGACGGATATTCCGACGGTTTTTTGATCGGAAGTAAACGTCATAAATTGATCGGAAAGCCGTCGGAAATATTACCGACGGGATTCCGACGGCCTTAAGTTCCGACGGATATTCAATTTGAATTTTTTTTTTTTGTGATTTTATTTAATTAATTCTTATTTATAAATTATAATAAATAAATAATTAAATGAAATTATTTAAAAAAAAGAAATTAATTAATTAAAATTCAT
>PKMM01011678.1:7078-28840 GCA_002933915.1 Eutrema heterophyllum | reverse complement strand
ACCGATACTAGGCAGTATCGATCGATGCTGAGGCTCCAGATCGGGTACTCAGCTTCACGAGTTCCTATTTTGCTCCAAAATGCTCCAATATCTCCAATCATGCTCCAAACGTGCTAAAACCTGTAAAAGACTCTAAAACACTACGAAATAGTATAAAGACTCTATAAAACGGACCTATATCATGGCCTAAAAGGGGTAAAAACCATGATATATCAGAACTGCTCGCCATCGTGTTTGCTTTTGAGAAGTTAAGGTCTTATCTTGTGGGGTCTAAGGTTATAGTGCATACTGATCATGCAGCCCTGAAGTATCTACTCACAAAGAAGGATGCCAAACCTAGACTTTTGCGTTGGATTCTCCTATTGCAGGAATTTGATCTCGAAATCAAAGACAAGAAGGGGATCGAGAATGGTGTTGCAGATCATTTATCTAGGCTGCGTGTGGACGAAGAGATTCCTTTAGACGACAGCCTACCAGAGGAGAACGTCTACGCAATCAGTATTGGGCGCGAGGACTATCACATGCCCCCACGCCGCACCGAGCTCCCTGAAATCCCTTGGTTCGGTGAAATAGCAAATTACTTGGCCGTGGATAAGGAACCAATTGGCTTTGTGGGAAACAAGAAGAAGAAATTTTTGAGAGACATCATACACTATTTTGGGATGAGCCATACTTATACAAGCAAGGTTCAGACGGTGTTTTCCGACGATGTGTTTTAGAGGAGGAAATTCCCAGTATTTTATTCCATTGTCACAGTTCAAACTATGCTGGACACTTTGCCACTTTCAAGACGGTGTCCAAGGCTCTACAAGCCGGTTTCTGGTGGCCGACTATGTTCCGTGACGCACATGCTTTCATCTCCAAATGCAATTCATGTCAGAGACAGAGAAATATTAGCAAGAGGGATGAAATGCCTCAGAATTTCATCTTGGAAGTTGAAGTGTTCGACGTATGGGCTATCGATTTCATGGGTCCCTTCCCCTTTTCTCATGGGAATCAATACATCCTCGTCGCAGTAGACTATGTGTCTAAATGGGTTGAAGCACTGGCTAGCCCAACTAATGATGCCAAGGTGGTCTTGAAGATGTTTAAATTTGTGATCTTTTCAAGGTTCGACGTACCCAGAATAGTGATCAGCGACGGTGGATCCCATTTCATCAACAAGATCTTTGAGAGCCTCTTGAAGAAGCATGGAGTCAAACACAAGGTAGCCACCTCTTATCATCCGCAGACGAGTGGACAGGTCGAGATTTCAAACAAAGAGATCAAGGGCATCCTGCAAAAGACCATAAGCACAACAAGGAAGGATTGGGCTATGAAGCTAGACGACGCTCTTTGGGCATACAGAACTGCCTACAAGACACCTTTAAGAACAACGCCATTCCATCTTGTTTACGAGAAATCATGTCACCTTCCGGTAGAGCTCGAATACAAGGCGGCATGGGCTGTTAAGTTGCTAAATTTCGACATAAAATCTGCTTCTGAACGAAGGACGATGCAACTACACGAGTTAGAGGAAATACGTCACATGGTTTACGGAAACTCAAAAATTTACAAAGAGAATACCAAGGCCTATCACGATAGGAAGATGATTCCTAAGAACTTCGCTGCAAACGATAAGGTATTGCTATATAACTCTCGCCTTAGAATTTTTCCAGGGAAGCTGAAATCGAGATGGTCCGGCCCATTCACCATTAAGGAGGTGCGATCGTACGGAGCCGTGGTGTTATTGAGCACTGCGGGAAATGAGTTCGTGGTTAATGGTCAGCGCCTAAAGCCGTACCTCGCCAACGTAGAAATCGATGGGGAAGAAACCATTCCCCTCGATGACCCATCTCACGCCTAAAAGGCTGTCAAGTCCAGCTACTGACTTTAAACAAGCGCTTGGTGGGAGGCAACCCACCAGTACGTTTTCTTTTATTTTCTCTTTTATTTTATTTCATTGAGTTTGTTTTGTCTTCCTCTTAATTTATTTTCACACCGAGACGGTGTGAAGTAAGTCTGGGGGAGGGTATCTATCGTTACTAATGCTATTTTTCATTCTTTTGTTTTCTCTCTTGAGTCATTTTGATGTTTTCTTTGAATCATTATGTTTTATTGAGTCAAAACTTGTTGGAGATTATGATCACGACCTTTGAATTTTTATATGTATTGCATTTAAGTGACCATTGTTGCAGAGCTAGTTTTAGATCAGACTAATGGAAAATCTAAAGGCTGACCAGTTAATCAGAGGCATCCATGTTTCCAGAGAAATACAAAAAGCTTGAGCTAATTTCTGCGCTTTTCCTTTTACCTCATCATTGTAATTGGTGTCTTCAGAGCTTGACTCCTCATTCGTATCTGACAAGACAACCTGTGTGAAAATATGGTACTCCTCTCCCTTATTTAAAATAAAAAAGCAGAAAAGATGAAATGATTTTCTTCGAATAAAGGGCTAGGAAAATTTCCATCGATCCCATTATTTTACTTCGAAAGAGATGATCACACAAAGTTGGAAGCGAGGGCTAGGAAAATTTCTTGCGATCCCGTTATTCGCCTACATCTTTGATTTAAAAAGGGGATGAACCCGGGATTCAGTGGCAAACACCATCAATACTCGCGTCTCGTAAATCTTGAAAAAAAAATATACCCAAAGAAAAGAAAATGAGAAAAGAATAAGTCTGGGGGAGGGAAAAAGTACCAAAGGTTGTGTTGTTGTCTTGTCACGATACCGAAAGAGAAAAATTCTAGAAGGTTCTTGGCACTATAATCCTTGATGAGACCCAACAGTGATAGCTTTAGATTATTATGTGAAATTATGAGTTGAATTTGGGAGGCTGCGAATGCTTGCAGAGAATTACATGGTGGTCCGATCTGGAGCTAGTTTGGCAATACATGGATCACTAAGGTAATGGTTATTGCAGAATTCTAAAGGAAATGTGAGTCTCCGTGTTTTCAAACCTTTTCTTCTTGCTTAGTCTAATGTTTGCTTGAGGACAAGCAAAATGCTAAGTCTGGGGGAATTGATATACTTGGTTTTTACCGTTTCCTAACGTATGTTTTGATGTTTCTTTCAAATGTTTTATCGAGTCAAAGTTCGTTTTTAGAGTCATTTAGTCATTTATTTAGATATCTCAGGTAAAAAGGCGTCCAAGGAAGAAATTGGAGTTACGAGGGCAAAAACGCACGAAACCGTGAAGAAAAGAACAGAATCGGTCGATGCAAGGAGTGCATCGACCGATGCGGAATGTGGCTGGTCGATGGAGCCGGTCGATGCATCCCCTACCCAAGAGTTCAGCATCGATCGATGCAAGGAGTGCATCGATCGATGCCAAGGGTCCAGAGAAAAGACCATCGACCGATGCAAAGAGTGCATCGGTTGATGCAGGCCGACGAGAAGAAAAAGGAAATTTCTGTTTTTCCTATTTTGCTCTGGAAAACTCCCTATTTTGACCTAATTCGACCTAGACCTATATATACTCTATTTTTAGCCTCTTTGACGGCACCACTTGATACCACTCTTTATTCTATTCAGACTTTTGGCTTTTGGATTTTGTAAGCTTTGGAGAAGAATCTTTGTATCCATTGAGAATAATTCTAAACCCTTTCTCTTTTAATTTATACTATGTCTTCTTCATCTCTTTGCTTGTTATCTGTTTCATGTCTGAGTAGTTCATTAGTTAGGTTTAGGGTTTCAAGGGGATCCATGAATTAGACACAGATAGGGATTCATCTTTCGTGGTTTTCGCTTATCGTTGTGTTTATTGCTTAGGCTTGAGCTGACCGCTAGGTCTATGAACTAGGGCTTAATCTAAGAGCGCGGAAGTGTATTAGGTTGCTAGAAAGAACATAAGCGAGCGAATTGTCCTAATAGCGCGGAAGTGTATTAAGGCGATTCATGAACATATTGAACCTGTTCGCTAAAGCTGATCTAGAATTCTATGAGCACGGAAGTGGATTAGGGTGCTAGGTTTAGTAACCATGAGCACAGAAGTGGATTGGTTAATATTTATGTTTGAGTTCGAAACTTGTGTTTAATTATTCCCTGAATAGTTGTCTGATTCGTGATCTCTGGATTCCCGAGAATAAACCCTTGACCTAACGCTTTTCCCTTATTGAATTTACATCGTTTTAATTGCTTTCATTACTTTTGCAAAACCAACCACATTCTTGTTTTAGCTTAATTTCATAATTGCAAGGATTGTAGTGCACCTTTGGTCTCTGTGGATTCGATCCTAAAGTACTGCATTGACAACCGTTATGATTGCGGTAGTGTGAACTTTAGTGTTAATTGACTGAGTGAAAACACTTAAATCAGCGGACAAAAGGCAAGTTCGGGGGAGTTGATAGTTGCATAATTTAACCCATTTTAGCATACATTTTAGTTAGCATTTTGTGAATTTTTGCATTCATTTCATGGTTTTTGGTCTAGCTTGCACCCATTTTAGAGTTAGTGAGTCTTAGGTCAGTTCTTGCATATGTTTGTGTGTTGTGGAGTCTTTTAGGTACCATTTGGAACTTATGGAAGCATCGTGGAGCTTGAAGGAAGATCATGGGGGAAAAAGGAACCAGTTTGGAGCAAGAGGTATGCCCAAAGATCAAGGCAAATTAATGCAGAGGCCATCCAACGTGTTTTAAAGATCGTCTCAGAAGAAGACCTTGCACTCAGATTCAGCCTTGGATCACTTGATGAAAATTGTAGGGAATTGAGTCATCTTTCCAACGGAGATTTTTTCATCAAGTTCTGAGCCTTATTGCGGAAGTTATCGTCATTTCACTGAGCATACGTCTGTCTGGCGCGAGATGGACTCAGACAGAAGTCACATTGGGATGGTGCATCGGGGTGATGCATACCGATGTGAACTCCCAGAAATTCAACCAGGAGAATCCTCGGGATGGTGCATCGGGGTGAGGCACACCGATGTGAGTTCCTTATGAGAAAAAATGTAGAGTCCGTCCAAATCGCTTCAAAGATCGACTAATATGAAGGGTTTTAATTTGAATATAGCTTCTGAGATCTTCATGAAAGTCGTAGATAATTGAGTTAGCTTTCATGTGGAGGTGGTTTCAAGTCATTCTGAGCAGTGGTTCAAGAGATACGACAAATGTAGTGAACACATGTCCGTCTGGCATCGGTTTGGACTCAGATAGAAGTCACATTGGTATGGTGCATCGGGGAAGTGCATACCGATGTGACTCCTGCGACCCACTTTTGTATAAATTATTAGAGACCTAATTAGACAGTTATGTTGTTTTTTTTTTGGGATATATCTCATTTTTCTTTTGGGAAAACACGATTTTGAGAGAGAGTTTAAGAGATTTATTGGTGTTTTTATGAAAGTTCTTGATTGATTATCATCTATCTATCTATTTCTAATCATCTAACCATGAATCTAAACACCTCCTACATAGGATTTGTTGAGATTATCATGGTTTGTGAGTAGTTCCTTTAGAACTTTGGGTATGGTAGCTTAGATGTTTTCTTGCTAAGTCATGATGCTTAGGACTTAGTTTATGAAGAATCCTTACTTGTTAGGTGTGATTAATGCTAGATTAGCCTTGATTAGGTTGAGTTAGAAGTTAAGGAATTTCTCGCCCGGAATGTGTTCGATGAAATTCTTCAACCAAACTTAGCAAGTGTTTTACATTCCTAGCCTATGGAAATGGATGTCTAGAGTGTTTAATGGCTATTTAGACTTGAGATTAATGCTTGTTGATCATTTAATTGCAAATGGAAGTTTGTTCTCAATTAAAGTGATTAGTGAAGTGATTATTACCATGGAAGTGGATTAGTCTAAATTAGTGATCTAAGGCCTAAGGATTAACATTGTTTGATTGTTTGAATATCATGGTTTAGCTAGAGAATGTCTACGTCAATTACCATTACCCGAAGTTCGTTTGCTTTATCTTGTTTAAATCGTTTTCATTTCGTTTCGGTTCAAAGCTTGTTAGTCTTTTAATTTCTTTTGTTATATGCTTTGATATTGTTTGTTTGAACTTTAATTCTATAGTAGCTTTAGACAAAAACTTATTTGAATCACTTAGCTTAATTAGTGTCTCGTATTCTCGGTGTGTTGTTCTCGTGCCTCCTGATTTATCATGGTTTTTACCCCTTTTAAACCATGATATATGTCCGTTTTATAGAGTCTTTCTACTATTTTGTAGTGTTTTAGAGTCTTTTACAGGTTTTAGCATGTTTGGAGCGTAATTGGAGATATTAGAGCTTTCTGGAGCATTTTGGAGCAAAACAGAAGTTCGTGTAGCTGAGTACCCGATTTGAAGCCCTTGTATCGACCGACACCACCTGGTGTCGATCGATACTGATACCATGAAGGAAGAAAACGCCTCATTGCCCGAGTATCGATCGATACTACTTAGGTATCGGTCGATACCGACGTCCATGGGGAAGGAAACGCGACTTATATGAAGAGTTGAAGAATTGCAAAATTGCCCAGAAGACTTTATTATTTACAATTTAGCCCAAAACGTGTTTTATGAGTTTAAATTAGATTTTTCAGCCACTTTGGCTAGGACGTTCTAATTAAGCTTTATTCTACTCTGATTTTTGGAGAGACAACTCTGAACTCCTGTTTCTTATTGATTTCCTTGATGATCTATTCAATCATGTTGCTTGTTTCAATCTCCATGTCTGAGTAGATCCCTTGTTAGGTTCAGGGTTCTCATAAGGGTTTTCTCTGAATGTTAGGTTAATTAGTTAATTAGGATTCACCATCTGAATTAGTTCTTCACCATAGGTTGTGCCCATAGCTAATTCTAGGTTGACGAATCTGGAACTTAGATCTTAGGATAATTGATTAGGCACGAGAGTGCGATTAATTACCTGATAGAACTTAGGGTGAACAAAATAACTATTCGCAAAGAGATTTGGTTTAGTTGTTTTGTGAACAAATCAAACTTGAAATAAAAGCTGGTTTAGACTTTAAGATTCGCAAAGAGATTTGGAATTCTAGGATTTAGACTTAGATAGTTTTCGCAACGAGAGTTGGTTAGCTATACTTTAGTGATTTGAGTTCAAGAACCGCGCTAAATCTGAATCATGTTAGTTAGTTTATCTGCATTCATTGAATTCCAGAGAAATACCCTGAGCCTATCTTTCTCCCAATTGATTTACAACCCTTTTAATTTACGTATTGCTTTTAATTACATCTTTTTGGTTTAGCTTAATTCTGATCTACATAATCTATTGTTCTTGTGTTCGACCCCTACTTATACTACAACAACTGCTTTAGTACTTTTAGGGTATTAGTTTGAGCATATCAAATTTGGCGCCGTTGCCGGGGACTCAATTTCGCTATTAGATTTTAGCTAAGAATTTTGACTAAGCTCGTCGGTATCGATTAACACTACCCAGTGTCGGTCGATACTCATCGAATTTTTATTTTATTTTGTTACTTACGTTCTTGATCTTTTGTGTTTCAGGTTGCATGCCTAATCAAGAAACCAGGAAAAACAAGAACACTCAGCTAGTTGATCTGTCAAACGAGCAGCTAGCACTTTTGGAACCCACAAACATGAAAGCAAAGACGCCAGCAGAGATGAACAATCCAATAATTTTGGTTCGTGATGATGCTGGGACTTTGAGAGACCAAGAGGGTCAATTGTGCAATGAGAGAGGGTAACGACTTGATGGAGATGGAAACATCATTGTCCCTCCAGCTGTTGTGAATGTTAGGAATGATGTGGTTGATCGTGGTAGGATAATTGGTGAGTACAACAGGTCTGATCAGTTCTATGCCAATCGATCAGCGATTTGCCTTCCTGCTTTCCAGAGGAATGACTTTGAGCTGAAACCCGCATACTTTACTCTTGTGGGTCAGCATCCTTTTCATGGTCTTCCTCATGAGCATCCCATGGATCACATTGAGAGGTTTGAGGACTTGGTCACTAGCATGAAGTATAATGGAGTGTCCAACGATTACCTTCTCTGTAAGCTCTTCCCACACTCTCTTGGTGGAGATGCAGCTTATTGGCTTAAGCAGTTACACCCTGGATCACTGACTACATGGGAGGAGACGAAGAATGGTTCCTGAATAATTTCTATGATGATGCGAGATCCGAAAAGCTCAGGAACAAGATTTCTCAGTTTTCTCAGGGTTCGACAGAGGCACTTAAGGCTGCTTGGATCAGATTCAGATCATATCAGAGAGATTGTCCACATCACGGGTTCACTAAGGTTCAGTTGCTGGGTATTTTCTTCAGAGGGATAGATTGGAGGTATCAGATGGCCTTAGATGTTGCGAGTAATGGTAATTTCAACACCAGGTATTAAGACGATGCTTATGTGCTGATTGAGAACTTGGCGTCTAGCAATAGCACCAAGAATGCAGACTTTGAGCAGAAGAAGCAGGCTGGGAATTTGGATGGATCGCAGATTGCTGAGGTTCAAGCCAAGCTGGATTCAGTGCACAATTTCCTGATGGGTAAGACGAAAGCTGTTCACTTTGCTGATGAGGATGAAGTGAAAGGTGTTAACTACATTGGTGGTGCTGGATTTCAAAGTCAAATGTATCAATACCCACCTCACCCACCCAAAACTCCTGAAAGCAAGGTTGAGTCTATGTTTGAGCAGCTTCTTCAGGGACAACAGAAGATGACAATGAGCTTTAATGGGAAGTTGGATGCTCTGTACACAGATCTGAATGGGAAAATCGAAGCTCTCAACATTCATTAGAAGATGCTGGAAACTCAGGTCGCTCAAACTGCAGCAGCTGTCAAGGGAAAGATGGTTCATGCACAGAATGTAATGAACAAGTTAATGCGATCACCTTAGGAAGTGATGAAGAGGTCGATCCAGGAGTGAAAATTGGCCTAACTGCAAAGAATCTCGTCGATGACGACGAAGAGGCTCCCGAAATCGCCCCAGTATCGATTGATACCACCCAGCATCGGTCGATACCCGTCCAAGGATCTGCCAAAGACGTTTCGACACAACAAGTATCGATCGACACCACCCAGTGTCGATTGACACCAGTGCAGATACTCTCACGGGACATCTCAGAACCCCCAGTGTCGACCGACACCACACCTGTATCGATCGACACCGCATCTGAAGAAACGACAGAGAAGCCTTGTATCGATCGATACCATTCTAGTATCGATCGACACCCCTCGCAGACTGAGCCAGAAACTGTGAAAACACCCAAGATTGTCGAGGAAATGGTTTACAAGCCTAAGGTGCCATATCCTATACCACCTAGACATCTCATGAAACCCATAACTGCGGAGAAATTGCTAGCTTTTGAGAAGATGGTCAGGAGGATTCCCCGCACTATATCTTTTGAAGAAGCTTTTGAAAACCGTCCTTTGGAGTGTTACTTCCAAAACTGCAGAGAAACTGAGGAAGAGATCAAGGCACTATTCATCAAGGCCAGAAGTACACCACCTCCACTGAAGCAGTTGATTAAGAGGGAAGACCCAGGAAAATTTCCAGTTCCATGCTCTATCTCTGGAGTTGAATTCAAAGAGTCTTTCGTTGACTCGGGGGCTTGCGTCAATGTCATGTCAAGGGCAATTGCAGAGAGAGTGGGAGCTGATATTCGTCCGCCCAAGACATCCATCACATACGCAAACTGTATCACCTCACTTCCGCACGGTACAATCCCTGATTTGATGGTCACAGTAGGAGATTGTCTGGTTCCTACTGATTTTCAGGTTGTGGAGATGAGTACAACATCTAGTACGCAGCTGATTCTTGGACGACCGTTCATGGCTACGGTTGGTGCCATTATGGACACACCCAACAAGAGAGTCTCATTCTCATACATTGACAAGGAGGTGTACTACAAAGCCATTCCTTCTAGAGGAACTCCCACACATGTCTCTTGCATCTGTGTTGTCACAGGAGAGACGTTTGTAGTTGATCCTTTGGAAGAGCCTCCTGACGTACCTAATACCATAGACGTTCTCGATAGTCCTTCTGTCATCACCAAGAAAGACGTCAAAACAGCTAAGGCAAAGAAGAAGGTAAAGTGCAAAGGAGTAAAAGGTGCTCCCTCTGTGACTTTAATCCCTCAGAAGTGTGATGGGGACTCGATTGAGTACAAGGTGAAGTGCAAAAGGAACCTCAAAACCATTCTCCAAGGCTAGAGTCATTCTTACTCCAGAGCTGAAAAAGAAGGGAAAAGAGGTTATAGAGAGCATGTTGAGTAGAACTCTGAGTCTGCAAGTGTCTAGCTGTGGAACTTGCATGGGAGTGAGTTCTCAACCTCGCTCTGACTAATCACCTGTGCAAAGTCAAGTTAATGACTTAAAACAAGCGCTTGGTGGGAGGCAACCCACTGGTAAGTGTGTACATATGTCTTTTGTTTTTGTTTTTGTTTTTGGTTTTATGGTTTTGTGTCTTGTGTTTCACGTGAAGCAGATTCAGAAGAGAAGCATCGATCGACACCACCCGGTATCGATCAACACCATCCACGCGACGAAGGAGCAGAAACTTGCTGCGAGTATCGATCGATACCAGTGCTGTATCGGTCGACACTCATCACCATCTCGGGTAACTCCTTCGATTTTCACCAATTCACTCAACTCTTCTGTTTTCTTTTACCAACTCTAGACTAGATAACACTGGGGACAATGTTGTTTAAGTCTGGGGGAGGTAGTTGCTGACAACGTGTTTGTTTTTCTTAGAGTTAGTCGTTTTGTGTCAAATTTGTTTTATTGAGTCAAAACCTGTTGGAGATTATGATCTTGTTCTTGAATCTACTGTTTTGACTTTGCTTCTGAGTGTCCACTGTTACAGAATCAGTTACAGATCGGCTAATGAAAAATCCAAAGGCTGACCAGTTAACTAGAAGACACACATGTTTCCAGCAGAGTTCTTTTAAAGCCTGAGCCAAATTTTTGCACTTCATCGATGTGGTTAATATTCACAGAGCTTGATTCCTCATTCATATCTGACAAAGGAACCCATGTGTTTAAAAGTAATAGTATATATCTCCCCTGTTATAAGTTAATAAATAAGAGCATAAAAAATGAAATGATTTTCTTCTAAGTAGAGGGTTATGAATGTTTCCAACGATCCCATTATTCTACTAGGATTTTCCTATGATGCCATTATTCGCCTACACCCTTTGATACATTGAGAGGGAAGAACCAGGGATTCGGTGACAAACACCATCAATACTCGCGTCTCATACCTTGATGTGTATATGCGAATCTAAAAAAAAGAAAAAAAAGAAAAAAAAAAGAAGAGAACAAAATAAGAAATAAGTCTAGGGGAGAGAAAGTGATACAAAAAATATGAAATTGGGTGGTTCCTTGTCATGATATTGTATGGGAAAGAATCTAGAAGGTTCTTGGTATTAATCACAGCGATGAAACTGGCGATGATGGGTTTAATCGAATGAAGCTGCGAAATAATGTGTGTAGTCTGGGGAAGCTGCGAATGTCTACGGAGAAGTACATGGTGGTTAGATTTGGATCTGGTTAGGTAACATTTGGGTGCTTGGGAAAAGGGTCATTGCAACGTTCCAAGAACAGGTGAGTCTCCGTGTTTTCAAACTTCTTTCTCTGGTTTAGTCTTCTATTTGCTTGAGGGCAAGCAAAGGCTAAGTCTGGGGGCGTGATATATCATGGTTTTTACCCCTTTTAAGCCATGATATATGTCCGTTTTATAGAGTCTTTCTACTATTTTGTAGTGTTTTAGAGTCTTTTACAGGTTTTAGCACGTTTGTAGCATAATTGGAGATATTAGAGCTTTCTGGAACATTTTGGAGCAAAACAGAAGTTCGTGTAGCTGAGTACCCGTGGTGTCGGTCGATACTGATACCATGAAGGAAGAAAGCGCCTCACTGCCTGAGTATCGATCGATACTACTTAGGTATCGGTCGATACTACTTAGGTATCGGTCGATACCGGCGTCCATGGAGAAGGAAACGCGACTTTTATGAAGAGTTGAAGAATTGCAAAATTGCCCAGAAGACTTTATTATTTACAATTTAGCCCAAAACGTGTTTTAGAAGTTTAAATTAGGTTTTTCAGCCACTTTGGCTAGGACGTTCTAATTAAGTTTTATTCTACTCTGATTTTTGGAGAGACAACTCTGAACTCCTGTTTCTTATTGATTTCTTTGATGATCTATTCAATCATGTTGTTTGTTTCAATCTCCATGTCTGAGTAGATCCCTTGTTAGGTTCAGGGTTCTCATAAGGGTTTTCTCTGAATGTTAGGTTAATTAAAGCATCATTATTGAGAGGTTCTTAAGGGGTTCTTAACCCAAAAAAAAAAAAAAAAAAAAATTATGAACAGTGTAAGAACCGGTTCTTAAATAAGAGTTTTAAGAACCGGTTCTTAAGAGGGTTCTTACACTGTTCTTAGCCACGTGTCAACCCCTAATTCGTCGAAATTTTTTTTTTGCCAGATTTTGTTTTTTACTTTTTCTTAACTTTAACTTAAAAAAAAAGATTCTTAACTTTTTTTTTTAAAAAAACTTTTTCATAACTTCAACTTTAAAATTCTAAACTTTTTTTTACATATTAATGAATTAGCTATGTTTAAAATTGAAAGCTGATTTGGTTGAGCATATCTGGCAAAAATTTGGACTTGATCAAGATAATAATTGAATGTTGTTTTGCTTTTTTTTTCAAAATCTATATTTAAAATGCAATATTTGTATGTAGCTATGTTTAATTAATAAAATAAATTCTATTTAAAAAAAATAATTTAATTTTTTTTTTTTTTTAAGAACCCCATTAGGGATTCTACCAATAAAGCAGCAAAAACAGAAGTTTCTTAACACAATTTCTTAACTTCATATTTATATTAAAATAATACTTAAGAAACCCATTTGAGTTTCTACAATAATGATGTTCTTAGTTAATTATGATTCACCATCTGAATTAGTTCTTCACCATAGGTTGTGCCCATAGCTAATTCTAGGTTGACGAATCTGGAACTTAGATCTTAGGATAATTGATTAGGCACGAGAGTGCGATTAATTACCTGATAGAACTTAGGGTGAGCAAAATAACTATTCGCAAAGAGATTTGGTTTAGTTGTTTTGTGAACAAATCAAACTTGAAATAAAAGCTGGTTTACACTTTAGGATTCGCAAAGAGATTTGGAATTCTAGGATTTAGACTTAGATAGTTTTCGCAACGAGAGTTGGTTAGCTATACTTTAGTGATTTGAGTTCAAGAACTGCGCTAAATCTAAATCATGTTAGTTAGTTTATCTGCATTCATTGAATTCCTGAGAAATACTCTGAGCCTATCTTTCTCCCAATTGATTTACAACCCTTTTAATTTACGTATTGCTTTTAATTACATCTTTTTGGTTTAGCTTAATTTTGATCTACATAATCTATTGTGCGATATCTGGAGTTCTTGTGTTCGACCCCTACTTATACTACAACAACTGCTTTAGTACTTTTAGGGTATTAATTTGAGCATATCACCTCCCTGGATTGATCCTTAAGTACTGTAATGACATGACCATGCTTGAGCAATTGATTTTCAACTTGCAAAAGTTCTGTTATCAAGAGAGCGAGAGGCGAGAGACGATGAAAGGGAGAAAGAGCGAGGGAGGCGAGAGATCCCAAGAGAGTTAGAGAATGAGAGAAATCGGTGACGCCAAAGAGGGAAAGAGAGAGAGAGAGAGAGAGAGAGAGAGAGTCTGAGAGAAAGAGACGGAGGTGAGAGAGAGAGAGAGAGGGAGGCGGAGAAGAGAGGAAGAGGGAGGCAAAAAAAAAGTAGATCTAGGGTTTTTTTGTTTTTTTAATGTGTGTGCGGGTAACCCGCAAACCCGCGATTCCAAAACTTTAAACCCGCACCCGTCCTGCATTTTAAGACACTCGACCCGCACCCGCTTCGCTTTATAAAAAAAAAAAAACTCGACGACCCGCAGGTAATGACTCATATTGACAGGCATGTCTGTACATCTTTGTCTTGCTTTATTATCCTTACAGTTTTAAATTCTCATTTCGGTGATTGGTGAAAGTTAAAGCGGTAACACCCCTTACCGCTGCGGTAAAAGGTTACCAATATGAACCAATAACGATACAAGGAGAACAAACGTCAACCGATAGGCAGAGAAAGTCGATTAAATCTTTTTGGGTAAACGATCTATTTCCTCCTAGGAAGTTCCATATAATAACAGATCCCCTGAAGTTTGAGGCTAGTTCTATTTCTCTATCTAATCAAAGTTTGAATCCTATTTCCCCACGAAATCAAAGTTCAAAATCTATTTGCCCACGAAATCAAAGTTCGAAACATATTTCCCCACAGACCACGATTTGACTCAGTTTATTGTATACTAATTAAATATAAACCAAATAAAGCCAAATTTAACCTAATTACAAACCAAATCCCGACCCAAAAAACCAACCCGACCCGATTTCTTTTTATTCTTCACCCGGTTACAACTATCAATCGTGTTACTTACATCGGAGAAGGCGGATCTGGTAATTTCGTGAAGATGGTTCATAATGGGATTAAGTATGGGGATATACAATTGATCTCGGAAGCTTACGATGTGTTGAAGAACGTTGGTGGATTGAGCAACGAGGAGCTTGCAGAGATCTTCACGGAGTGGAATCGAGGTGAGCTTGAGAGTTTCTTGGTTGAGATTACTTCAGATATATTTAAGGTCAAGGATGAGTTTGGTGATGGAGAGTTAGTGGATAAGATCTTGGATAAAACCGGCATGAAAGGTACCTGAAAATGGACTGTTCAGCAGGCGACGATTGCTGCTTCGTTGGATTGTCGGTACTTGAGCGGATTGAAAGCTGAGAGGGAGAATGCTGCAAAAGTGTTGAAAGAAGCTGGATTGAAGAAAGAGATTGGTTATGCATCTAGCGGAATCGATAAGAAGAGATTGGTTGATGATGTTAGACAAGCTCTCTACGCGGACGTGTAGGGAGACGCAGACTGGTTCTGCATCTAGGATGAAGATTCCGGCGGATCCGCTATTGAAGTAGTGGTGTTGATGCGGTGGAGGTGAAGGCAAGGAATTCAGCGGTGGAGGCGGCGAATTGGATGATTCCGGAGGAGGAGTCGCCGGCGGCGGTGATGAAGCCCCCACCGCTGAGTCATCTTGATCCTCCGACGATGAAGCATCTGTCCCGATTCTCAATTTGTAAAATTTGTTTCTTTATGTACTCAATTTCATCGAAATCTCCAAATGGGTCATTCCAATTTCACGGGTATCAATTTCATGGGTGTTTACGATTTCGTTAGCTATATTTTGTTCATAAATCATGAAAATTTCCAGTGGGCAAATGAGATTTTTTAGCGCTCAATGATTTTTTTTTTGTTCAAGCAATGATTTTTAATCATACATCTTCATTGTAAAATTGATATAATTTCTAAAAACAATTCACTGTTGTTTTAATTTGTCTTCTTCCTTTTTCTTATGCGATTTTGCCTCTGTTTGGCATGAAGAAATTTTGTTTCTGGGTAATTTTGATTTCCATCGATGATTAGTGGTGAAGAAGAAGAACAATAAAAACAGGTCGGGTCGGGTCGGATTTTGGGTAGGATTTCAGTTGGGTCAGGTTTTAAATTTTGTATGGTATCAATATAAGTGGTTTAGATTGCAAACCATTTAAACCGGCGAATATGGGTAACATTAACCGATATAACCGATATATATGGGCAAATAAGTTTGGAACTTTGATTTCGTGGGGAAATAAGATTCGAATTTTGATTAGAAGGAAAATAGAACTAGACTCATGTATGAAATTTTTCAGGGAAAATAAATCGTTTGCCCAATTTTTTTTATTTGTTATGTACACGTGGCAGCCGCTGGAGTGATGACGTCGCACGCCCTGGAGAGTTCACTTTCATCTTTTTGATAAGATAAGATTTGGGTTGTACAGGCCCAACTGAAGCCCAGAAATAAATCCGCCGGATGGATATAATCGCCTGGAGAAAGAGACATGTTCTCAAAACTCCCTAAAACAGATTTAACAATCTCTTATATCCCTCTTTAATCTCCATACCCCTACATTCATTAATGAAATGTGATCTGACTAAAATATCCTTGCTTTGATTTTTTTTTTTTAAATTCGAAAAAGAAAAAAAAAAACCACAGCTCCCTCTCGCCGCGACGCGACTCCTTCATCGAGCTCGATCTCCATCGCCGCCGGAGTGAGCCCTCTCGCCACTGTTTCCTCCGCCGCCGAGCTCTCCATCGCCGCCGTTTCTTCGCCTCTCTGTAGCTGCATCAAGGTTTGTTCTTCAAGTAGATGATTTTAGATTTTGGATTTGAGGGATTGAATTGGATTTGAGGGATTAAATTGGATTTGATATGGTATGCGCATTGGGTGTTTTACCATGGTTTCTATGTCGATTAGGACTTTAAATTGGTATGAAATGGATTAATGTGGTTGAATCGTAAGTAGATTAGAACCCGAAACCATCCATTTTGAGTTCTTGATATAGGAGAACTGGGTAAAATTGGTATTACTGATAAATGTAGAATATCTAGTAAAACTGGTATTACTGATAAATGTAGTATAACTAGTAAAACTAGTATTACTGATTGAGTTTTTTTTTGTATTGTTTTGGCAGTATACAATGAGCAACAACGTCAGCATACATTTTAAATGCCAAGGTCACATGATATAGTTTAATGTTGAAGACATCAGTGGAGGAGATAACATTGTCGATGATAGAAGCTAGGATATACAAGAAACTTGCGTTAGACGAAAGTAAGGTTAAATTGCAATTGAGTTACATTCCACTGCTGGTGGGATGTGAGGAACAGTTTACTATTTCTGATGATGAGGATCTGTGTGTTTATCTAACGTCAATTGATAAAGAAAAATGGGCAAGGTGTTGGTTTCCGGGAGAAAGATACAACATAGACACAAGCAACTGTGTGGAATCTTTGAACAATGTTTTTAATAATGCAAGGAAGTACTCCTTAATACCCATGTATTGTAAAACAGGTATCTGGTCGAACTGGTCAAACTGGTATTACTAAGCAAAGAACGTATAACTGGTCAAACTGGTATTACTGATTAAAGTTGAAAATGGAAAAAAATAATTTTGATTTTACAAAACCTAAACCAAAATTACTCAACAGACTTATTGGCGTCGTAAACGTCATAACTAAATATTACAACATGTATTGAGTGGGAAATTGAGAAAGTATATCATATTGGGTTGTTATGAAGTAATCTACACAAGTCCTTATATTTTAATGTCATTTTGTAAATAATAGCCAACTTAGGATGAAAAAGTTACAGAAATCTAGTTTTAAAACATATTAATGCATAAAACACTCAGAATTATTTGTTTATCTACTTAAATCAACTGTAAAACTAAAAAAAAAAATTTTAAGGATAGGTAATACTAATTAAAATTGAAAACACCCAAAGTAAAACTATTGAGAACTTTCGTATAACTACTATATTCTGTAAAACTATGTGTAAATTTTTTGGCGCACATGTGACTAAAAGACGGCGCACGTGTGACTACTATACTCGATTTCCCTCCATTTTTTTGGGTTTCCCTCCATAAAACCAGTAATACGAATTCAAATACAAAACAAACAATATAGTTTTACCTAATAAAACCAGTAATACGAATTCAAATACAAAAATCGACAACATAGTTTTACATAGTAATACCAGTAGTACAAATCCAAATACAAAAACCGACAACATAGTTTTACATAGTAATATCAGTAGTACAAATCCAAACAACCACCATAATTCTTCACACCGCATTTTTCCTTGACCTTGTCGTTGGCCTACTCACGTGATTGTCTACTCCAGTCCGTTTAACACCCTTGTTTGTTTCGTAAATCATTGTCTTCTTCTTGAGAAAGACCAACATGCTCGGCTGTGGGGTCTGCAGGCGCCTGCAATCGAATACAATTATACTCCAGTATTACCAAGTATTACCAAGGTATACTACCGAGGTTGTAGTGCTGTCGTTTCCTCCTCGGAATCATGTAACAAACAGTTTTACCAAGTATTACCAAGTATTACCAAGGTATATTACTAACTAGTTCTACGTAGTTATACCAGTAAAGTAACAAAAATCCGACTAGTTTTATCTACTTCTACCAGTTTTACAAAATTACACTAGTTTTACCTATTTATACTAGTATTACTTAAAACCCAGAAATTCAAATCACACTAGTTTTCCCTAGTTCTACCTAATTATTCAATCGAATCCAACTACTTACCGTTGACTTGACGGGGTCGCTCACGGTTCGGCTGCTTCCCGAGTGGGTACTTCCCGACTAGGTACTTTCCTCGTCCTTATCTCCTTCTCCTTCATATCTTTCATCTGCTTCATCTCCTTCATCTTCATCTCCTTCTCCTTCATCTTCATCTCCTTCATCTTCATATCCTTCATCTTCAACCGGACCGAGTTCCTCACCTATCCGAACCGGAGATCGCAAACTCAACCCTTCTTCTTCTACGTTTTCATTCGTTCGGGAGACTTCGACAACCGGATCCAAACCCCTCGTATCTTCTACCTCTTCATTTCGAGCAATCGTCCTCTTCTTTCTCCCCCGTGTCTTTGGTCCCATCTTTGTCCTCTTCGATCGAACTCGATTTGGTTTTGATTTCGACTCAGTTACCCCTAGTTTTACGAAGAGCAGTTACGGGTTTTGATTTCGAAGAGAAGTTTGAGTTTTGTCGAGAGTGTCGATTTCAATTTAAAAAAAAAAGCAATCGGGTTTCGGGTCAGATCCGATACGTTTTTGGGTTATACCCTGGTATGAGATGTAATTTCTTTATTTTGGCTAGGGTAAGAAAGTAAAACACTTGTTTTTGGAATTAAAAATAAATCAAAACAAAATTCATTTTAGAAGGGGGAGTTTTCAGACTTGTGTTTTAGATTTAGGGATATATGAGATGATTTCTCCTGGAGAAACCTAAATCGATCAAAAGCATCAACCGCTCGCTTCCGCCGAGATCTATAACCACGACCTTGATAGAAAGATGAGTATCGAAAACGATGAGGCTATGATTCGTTTTCGTATGGGGTTGGAGTATTGGGAACGAGTGGAGAAATCCGAGGTAATTCTTTCATCTTCTTACTTTTGAGAGATTCAATTTATGCATGTTGGTCATGACTAGTGTTCCTCTCGTTGGAATTGTCACAATCCTAAACCCTGACCCTATTTCTGAATCCACACGTAGCTTACTTGAGGAAATCGATTCTAGGGTTCCGTATTTTGTTAATCGGAACTGATTATTTGCTATAACCTGTCTTAGGGTTTCGATGTCGAGGGAATTACACCACCATGCGGTATTAATGGACTGAAGGAATTCAATTGTGATAGCGTTCCTTGTTGTGGCTTAGTCACCCTTTATGCTAGGCTGGGGCTTCATCGTTACAATTTGCTTCAGGTAAATATTAGTCTACACTTGGTGCTTTTTAATTTCGACATGCTGTGTCTGCTATACCTCATTCAATTTCTTTCACACATCAGGGGAAAAACTTACAGCTCAGTTACGTCAAGAAATACAATAAGGAAATGGCTTGTGTTACCTCTTACTACATAACTTTGGTTGCAAGGGAGCCAACTAGTGGTTCGGAACAAACTTTTCAGACTCAAGTTGATGAAAAATGTTCTGGCGAATTGGATTTGACATCCGTTATTGCTAGACCTCAAGGTAAAAATGTGACTTGTGGTTGCATTGTTCATTTGTATACAAGTCCAGTAAATCTCACTTGCTAATTTAAATTTTGTTTAGGAATTGAGGAGCCCATCCTAAATTGTGATCATGGACCGGTGGATTATTTCTACAAAGGTAGCTTGCAGTGGCCGCTGGATATTGCTTTCAATGATAGAAAGCGATTTTATGTGGTAAGATTAAGACACACTTCGCAGTGGCTTAACCAGTTTTGCTTTGCTCATGATCAGGTTAAGCAGTGATACCCTTTTTTTTTGTAGGTGAAGGACTCAGAGTTGCGAGACAATGACTGGATTCGTCTATATCTTGAACTTGCAGTTGCCACATGTGATAGGAGCACTGATGATGTATGTTTGTTGTTGCATTTCAGTGACATATAATGAGTGTCTCTGTTGGTTGTTTTCTAACTGTATTTGTTGCAGCATGATCTGTCCGACTTAAAGATTGTTAAAGTGGTGATAGAAACAAAGGAATATGTGCAGCCGCCGAATGAGAGACTCAACGCCAAAAATGCAATTGTCTACATATTGTATAAGGGCAGCAATCTGGTTGACTGCAAAGCTATAGTTAGAAGAACCTTCGATAAGCGTAGGGGATGCTTCAGTCTCTTTGGTGAGATTCTGAGTTCACAAATTATTCCAAAAAACAGTAAGAATCAGAGTCCGTCGCTTTTGTATACGGAGATGAGTCTCGAACACAGTGAGGCTATATCTCGTTATCGTATGGAGTTGAAGTATTATAATCACCTGGCAAAATCCGAGGTAATTCTTTCATCTTCTTGCGTCTAAGAGATTCATGTGTCCGAATATATCCATGATTGGGATTTGTTGGTCATGACTAGTGTTCCTTCCGGTCGAATTTTCACAATCCTATCCCTGACCCTATTTCTGAATCCACACTTAGCTTCTAGAGACAACTCAAGGAAATCACTTCTAGGGTTCCGTATTTTGTTAATCGGAACTTAAATTTCTGGACTAATCTTGTGCTAACTGATTATTTGCTGATGTCTCTTAGGGGTTCGATGTCCAGGGTCTGCCACCACCACCATACGGTATTTATGGACTGAAGGAATTCAATTGTGATAGCGTTCCTTGTTGTGGCTTAGTCATCCTTTATGCTAGGCTGGGGCTTCATCGTTACAATTTGCTTCAGGTAAAAACTAGTCTCCTCTTGGTGCTTTTTCCTTCCTTTCTGTATCGACATGTTTTATCTGCAATTTCTTACTTGATGTGTACGTCAGGGGACAAACTTACAGCTCAGTCACGTAAAGAAATACAATAAGGAAATGGCTTGTGCTGCTGGTTACTACATAACTTTGGTTGCAAAGGATCCAGATAGCTGTTTGCATCAAACTTTTCAGACTCAAGTCGATGAAGAATGTTGTGGCGAATTTGAGTTGACATCCTATATTGCTAGACCTCAAGGTAAATGTGATTTGTGGTTGCAATGTTCATTTGTATACATGTCCATTAGATTTCACTTGCTGATTTTAATCATGTTTAGGAACTACGGAGCCCATCCTATGTTGTGATCACGGAGCGGTGGATGATTTCTACATAGGTAGCTTGCCTGAGTGGCCGCCAAGGAATGCTTTCAAAGATAGAAAGCGATTTTACATGGTAAGATTAAGACACACTTTGCTGTGGCAAAATCAGTTTTGCTTTGCTCATGACCAGGTTAAGTAGTGATATGTTTTACTTTTTTTGTAGGTGAAGAAAGCAGAGTTGCGAGACAATGACTGGATTAGGCTATATCTTGAACTCGCAGTTGCCACAACTGATAGGAGCACGGTTAATCTGTGTTTGTTTTTGCATATCAATGACATACCATGAGTTGCACTGTTGGTAATAATAACATGTGGGTTGTTTTCTAACTGTTTGTTGCGCAGCATGATCTGTCCGACTTGAAGATTCTGGAAGTGGCCATAGAAACTAAGGAAGATATGGAGCCCCCGAGTGAGAGACTCAACAAAAAAAATGCAATCGTCTACATAAGGTACCATGGCAAGGCTCGGGCAGGTAACCCTGTAGATTGCATAGCTATAGTTAGAAGAACCTTTGGTGAGCGCAAGGGTAAGGCATACTTCAGTCTCGAGGGTAGGATTCAGAGCGCAGAAAGTATACCAAAAATGGGTCTGCCACTTGCGTGTAGGCGTCATTTAG